>PVHT021183585.1:3803728-3874997 GCA_004024745.2 Catagonus wagneri
ACCTGTCACCTCAGATATTTACATCTTTCACTATTGTTTCTTAAGCAACCCTAGGAATTCAGATTCTGCAAAAGAATTAGTATGTCCTTCAAAGTAGAGCATTTAAAACATTGCCTAGTCTTAGGTTTATAACCACAGTAGCTTCATTCACCCTGCTTTGAGGAAAACGATATGAACACCACCACCAAAAAAAAAAAAAGTATGACAAAAGTACATCCCACCCCACGTATACAAACATTCATACCTTAATTAGCTTTTGAAAAGAACTATGTACCATATAGAAATTCACAGTCAAATAATTTATGCATGCAAAAAAAAAACATAACATCTCACTTGTGTATGTCTCAGTCTTCTTGAAGCTACAATTCTACCTATTGTGGACTATTTAATATCTGGGTGCACAAAAGGAAATCATGTCAGAGTATGGTGATTTTTCAGTCATTTTTGTCAATGAAGATTCCTCCACCACTATTTATTGGAAAGGAACCTGGTCCACAGCTGTCTTAACTGACAACTGCCAAGACATACGGTCTTCTTCTCTGGTTACTTTCTGCTAATGTTGGAATCTGTAGGAGTCAAAATCTCAATATACTGTCATCTGATGAAGTAGCCTTGTCTTCATGGGACATACAAGTCTTCATGGGACATCCAAGTCTTCATGCCCCATTTAATTGGATTATACATATCACACCAGGGGACACTTTTTCCAGTCAATTTGTATACCTTTATTTGGGGCAAAAAGAAAATGTCTGACCGGTGGTCTTGGGAGAAGACATTTCTCTAAGGCTGCCTCAAGTCTCTCTGTTTAGATAACTCATGAGTCACTGTTACATGACTGTTCTGGACCAGTGCTGAGCCCATGGTTTCATCAGAGGACTTCTTGTTCCCCGGATCTCTGGATTGGTAAACAGGCCCAAATCCCTCTACTCTGAGGTTTCACAAAATTTCTAGGGGTATTAACCCCAATATTCTGCCTATCTAGGGGAACAATCAAAGATAAATTCTAGGTCCATCCATGGTGCTGCAAATGCTGTCATTTCTTTCCTTTAAAGGCTGAGTAATATTGCTTTGTGTGTATGTACCACATCTTCTTTATCCACTCCTCTGTCAATGGAATTTAGGGTGTTTCCATGTCTTGGCTATTGTATAGAGTGCTGCAATGAACACTGGAGTACATGTGTCTATTCGAGTCATGGTTTTCTCTGGATAGATGCCCAGGAGTGGGACTGACAGATCAAACAATTTTTAGTTTTCTGAAGAATCTCCATACTGTTTTCCACAGTGGTTGCAAGGTGGATCATATTTCTTACAAATTCACCAACACACCCTAGGTTCAGAACTTCCGGATCGCATCAGCATTAATTAACATTAATAGAACTTGTAGACTGAGGGGAGAGAAGGAGGGGCCATTATGCTGTTTGGCTTTTAATAATAATAACTATTCACGCCTCTCTTTCTCTTCTCTGGCTTTAAAAGTAATAGAGAAATAAAACTTAAGAAGCATATTTAAATGTCAACTATTTGCAAATAAAACTGTTTGAAAAATGAAAGCTGGATGATAAGAGGCCACACTTGGACTTCTTAATACTTTCATTGAATTAAACTTCAGGACAGGGCCACAGGAAAAACACAGACTTTCTAAGCATAGACAACATAATTTCATACCATTTTGCACAGACAAATCCGGATAGCTTATTGAAAGTCATTTTTCTAGAAAGAACTCTACTGAAAAATATTTAGTTCTTCCTTTCAAACTTGGAAAACAGAAATTTTCTTGAGAGTTTGGAGAGGTTGTTTTCTGTAGTACTTAGAAAGGGAAGATGGTCCTAATGGCTGTGCCAAGGTAGAAAGACTTAGAAGAATGATATCCTCTATTAGAAGGCCCCATCAGCTTTCTTAAAAAGCCAGCTGGGAAAGCACCCATATATATATATGTATATGACTGGCTCGCTTTGCTGTCATGTTGCTGTACAGCAAAAACTGGCACAACATTGTAAATCAACTATACTTTAATACAAAATAAATAAAATAAAATGGTTAATTTCATGTTATGTGACTGTCCCTCAGTAAATTATTAAATAGAAATATTAAAAGTATTTTTCAGTCTTGGTTCTTTAAATACAGGCCCTATAAATGACTTTTTCCTCCAAATGCCCTTCTGCCAAAGATATTGAGAATATTTGTTTTAATTTTTTTTTCTTTTTAACTTTATGACTTGTAATTCAATTTTTTCACCCTATTTCTATCCTTGATATATTGGTGTTTCCTATTATTCATCCTTATGACTTTTAGTTCTCTCATTTTTGTGTACTGGCTTTTGGAAATATTTGCCTGATCTATTTTAATTTAAAATATTTTATAAAAATATTAAGTATGATATAATCTGATTCGGTGTATAACTACTTATAAAATAATTAGTAAGGTTGTCACTATCATCATTAGCTCTTAAGAAAAAGAGAGGCAGTTGACACTGTGCATAGAGTTTTGGAGAAATTTGTGTGGTATCACTTGGGAGTTACAATAAATATATTAGCATCTCTTCTTTTTTTTTTTTTTGCTTTCTTTAGGGCCACACCTGCAGCAAATGAAAGATCCCAGGCTAGGGGTGGAATCGGAGATATAACTGCCGGCTTATACCACAGCCACAGGAACATGGGATCTGAGTGGTGTCTGTGACCTACACCACAGCTCAAAGGCAATCCTTAACCCACAGCAAGGCCAGGGATGAAACCCGCACCCTCACGGATACTAGTCAGATTTGTTTCTGCTGCACCACAATGGGAACTCTGAGTATATCTCGATTTGGTAATGTTTAATCACTCAGAGTTAACTATTACAAGGATTTCTGGCTATAAAATGGTTTAAAACAAAACATCTATACACTTTGTTTTCATAATTATAGTCTTTGTGCCCATACTATAATACCGTAGTTTGGTCTTTAAAATACATTAAAAAAAAAGAAACTATACCTTGTGCTTCTGTCGGAACAACTTAGAGGAAAGCAGCTAGTAGAACTGAAACATCGCTCTAATGAATGGGAGCCTGACTCAGGAGGGACCATATACAATGTTGCAGTAGGAATATCACATTCATCCTATTTTTACAAGGCACAGAGACACTCCAAAGTACTACTTAAGCTCTCTCTGAAAAGAAGTTGAAAGCATCTGCAATGATAAACAGCAGTTACCAACACCATGTAGGACATAAATCACAAGCATCCAGGTAGAAAGAATGTCCCTGACTCCTAGGGTTGGGGCAGAAGTGTGGGGTGGTTTGCTCACCTCCCTAATGGCATATAAATCTCTAATATTGCTTTTCTTTATATGTAGTGCTTGATAATAAGTGCTTGGTTTATTTTATATCTTATGGTTGCATGAGTATTACAATCTCCCTTTCTGCTAAAAATTCTGCTGTTAAAATTGAAAGGCATTTTTGAAAAGGCTCACAGTCATTTGCTCCAAAGATTTCTTTCAGATATACCTTCTCTTTTTCCACATAAACACTGCAGCTCAGATAAACCATTCTATTTCATTCTTTTTTTTTTTTTTTGCATTATAGCTGGTTTACAGATTTCTGTCAGATTTTCCAACTGCACCATGTGGTGACCCGATTACATGTACATATATGGATTTGTCACATGTAATTAGATATAGTTCATTCTTAAGGGAAGGAAATTTCTCCTGGCTTTGGCTTTCACCACTTCCCTCTTCTGCTGTTCCAGTTTCGACTCTTCTTCAAGACTCCTCAATGCCATTTTTTTTTTTTCCGGATAACCTATTTCATATAACCACAGCCTGGAGTGATTTTTTTTTTTTTCAAAAACTGTATGCAAATATGGCAGATAAATTCCTGAGATACTTAATCATAAGTTACAATGCACTAGTTCTTTCGGAATTTTCTTCAGAAAAGTGTTATATTTGTTTCTGACTTTACAAGGAGAAAGTAGCATTTTCTGGTTATAACTGTGTTGAGGTGAATTTATACCAACTTTTTTTTTTATAGCTGATATAACTTTTGGTGGTTGCCAAAGTGGTTTGCAAAATGTTTGAATTTCTGCTTCACTGGTTATTGCTGCTATCACAGATTAAAACATTTGAGGTGGGAATGCGGAAGTCTTTGGGGTCCTGCCTACTCCCTCTCTTCTTTTTCTTGACCATTTCTGTCAGAATGGTGCACCATCCTCAACTCGTTTCTGTCTTTTGAACATCTCCAGCTTGTCTCTTTCATGGGGTTTCTGCCTTTCAGGACCCTTTCTATATGGAATGCTCAACCCATGGCTGTTTATTTCTGGTTATTTATGTCTAGATTCAAGTATCAGTTCCGAGAACAAACCGCTGACTATTTTTAGCTAAAATAGTTCTCCAGTCTCTTTCATTGCCTGGCTTTCTCTTCTTTACGGAATTTATCTTTCCGTTTCTCCCTCAATCTCTCTGTCTTCCTTTTCTTCTTTATTGGTTTACACCCATGAATTGGAAGCAAATTGAGAGCAAGGGACTCTCTATTAGTCACTGTTCTACTCTCAGATTCTAGAGAAGTGCGTAATATTTGATAAATATTTTTAAAATATTGGCTACATAGCTTATGGGATGACTGACTGATTCTATGGTAGAAGAATCCGCCAGTGATAAAAAACATCTTTTCTGATGAAACAGTTTTCGGAAGAACGTGTTGGTGAAATACTTTACAGATTATTTCAGGGAATGGATTGTAGTCTAGAAGCCCTATAATGGGCTAAGGCAGGAGACTCAAGGGAAAAAAAAAAAAAAAGACATCATTGAATATAATACCTGTGGAAGTGAGACTGAAATTTAACCACTCTGATTCCTTATATAGTGTAAACTGTGGGATTGCCAGAAGCTAGTGCTTATGGCATAAAGTAGACGGAATCTAAGTGTTTGATATTAGTAATGTGTAACCTAATTTATGGGCAAATAAATCTTTTGAATAGTGTTTTGTGTTGGTATGTTTTTATTATTCTTTAAAATTGTAAAAGTGACTCTCAGTTGGGGTACCTATAAAAACAGACTATGAGCTAAATTTGGCCCAAAGGTTATACAATGTTTCTCAAAATTCAAAGCCTTGCTGACAGGATTTTCCAGGACTTTGCTACCTACCGAAATCTTCTGAATTTCAAGTTTTTTTTTGTTGTTGTCTTTTTGTCTTTTTTTATGTACAGCCGCACCCACGGCATATGGAGGTTCCCAGGCTAAGGGTCTAACAGGAGCTGTAGCCGCCGGCCTTTGCCACAGCCACAGCAACGCGGGATCCGAGCCGCATCTGCAGCCTACACCACAGCTCACGGCAACGCCGGATCCTTAACCCACCGAGCAAGGCCAGGGATCGAACCCGCAACCTCATGGTTCTTAGTCGGATTCGTTAACCACTGAGCCATGAAGGGAACTCCTGAATTTCAAGTTTTAATCAGCATTGAGGACCTGTTGATTATCTGTGTTACACCCATTGAAGCCTATGGCTTTACTAAACGTCTTTGCTTACATGTTACTTGCTACCACATTCTGCCTTCCAAACTTGTCTTCTTCAATGTAAATTAATCTGGCACTTCATTGCCTGCCTTCTCACTGTTGGTGGGTTTAGTTCCAGACAGTGTTTCTTTTCTCTTCTTACCATCTTATTTCATGCCACAATGTCTTGCCAGTATGTACCTTGTTACGTAATCTTCATTTCTCTAATATTAACCTTGATCTAACCTTAATATCCGGTGACTACATTACTTCTCTGATTATAAATTTATTTTCCATTATAAATCAACTATGATTTAAATAAAAAATATTTCTTCTGTCTTCTTTCCCATCACTATGATTGATCCTTTCATCTCTATTTACAAATATATCCAGGCCTTCTCTAAAATTTTTTTTTCCCTTTATAAAGCCATGCCTTCAAGTTCCCAGTAAATATCTTTACACTCTAGCCAAAGTTCTCAAAAATATTGATGAATACTGATGAGTTCAAATTAGTTTATTTCTATCCTTCCATTTTATACACTGATTTATTAACTTTGTGAATGTAAAAAAATGCATGCTCATTCTTATCCTACTAGCCCCTCCAAAAATTTAAAAAGTAAACTCTTCCTCTTAACTTCCAACTCACTGGATATAGATCAATTATTTAGGCATAACCATAAAAGTGTTTTCAATAAATTAAAAACACATCCCAAATACATTTACAATATTGAAACGCAAACCAAGATTTGTTACCAGGATTTTTTGTGATATGAAATAGATTATTTATTTATTTATTTATTTAGTCATTTGTTTTTAATGCCCACACCTGTGGCATATGCAAGTTCCCAGGCTAGGGGTCAAATCAGAGCTGCAGCTGGAGCCTACACCACAGCCATAGCAACACTGAGTCCAAGCCTCATCAGTGATCTACACCACCTCTTAAGTCAACACTTGATCCTTAACCTACTGTGTGAGCCAGGTATCAAACCTGCATCCCCATGAGCCTACAGAAAGTTTTTAACGTGCTGAGCCACAGCAAGAACTCCTAGAATAGAATCTCAATATATCAAATAGAAATATTAAAAATATATGCAAAGAGAACTCTAGGTAAGTAGTCTTTAATTTTTTTATTTAAATGTTATGTAACCTGCAGTTTCATCCAGTTAGCAAGTACCATCCCAATGCTTGCCATATTAGAAGAACACATTCAGATTTTCTAAACTGTCATATGCTACATTCAAACACCATACAAAAAGTGATGAACATACTGAGTTATTCCTTGGTGACAATGCTTTCAAGGCAATATTTTAATTGCTTTGACTTATTTTTGGGTGCCCAGCAGTGTTAATAAAATATTTGCATGTTACATTGCATTTTGTTTTACTATTTTATAATGAATGGAAAAATGAAAGACAATAAGCTATATAGATCTCATTATATTTGAAAAATTAAGAGCACTGTTAATCATGTGTGCCAAAAGCAGTGAAATTTTAGACTCAAGCGGATGGTCATTCAGCCTCAGCAAGATTTCCTTGTGTTCTATTTTGACTTAAAATAAAACTATTTCATACCATATCCACAATTCCGTAAATATATTCTTGAATATTAAATCTGAAAGTGAAGAATAAAGATGAATATTATAAATTTTATAGTGTTAATTTTGTCTTAACTTGTCATATACTATAAGGAAATATGTTTTTGCTTTCAATATTATATTCATAGTTGTAGTTGAAGTTATTGAATAGCAGATTAGGATTTTCCTGATGCTACCTTTAGAATAAATTATTGCCATTCTTCTAACAAATGATTTATGCAAGTAAAAAGTGTTCTAGTACATATTTCATCATATGAGAAAGTATATTGTGTGGAAGTATTACATTATATGATGACAAATATTTAAGCAGGATTATTATTCAAATACTATTCTACGAATGATTAAACAGACATTGGTTTTGTTTCATACTTCAAGCTTTAATACACTACAATTTTAACTCCATCAGCAACTACCTTCTTCTGATAATTGACAATGGGAGGATAGTTAGTTTTCATAGCCTGGTACTGAAAAAGTGCTATGTTTTTGGAGATACAAGAAACAATTTATTCTCCTTCAATTTCTTAAGATTCTATTTTGAATTATCTCAAAATAGAATATGAAATATGTCAAGATGATAGAAGTGTTTTACTGCTAAATTTATAAAATTGGAAGAAACTACACTAATGTGGATCTTTCATCAAAAACACCCTCCCTTTTATTTGCAAAAGATTCAGTTCCATAAGTGATGATACAGATTGTGTTGTCAGGTTTTCATAATATATTTTAAATAATAATATAAGAATAGAATTTCCGGAGTTCCCTTAGTAGCGCAGCGGAAACGAATCCGACTAGGAACCATGAGGTTGCGGGTTCAATCCCTGACCTTGCTTAGTGGGTTAAGGATCTGTGAGCTGTGGTGTAGGTCGCAGACGTGGCTCAGATCTGGCATTGCTGTGACTGTGGTGTAAGCCAGTGGCTACAGCTCCAATTGGGAACCTCCATATCCGTGGGAGTGGCCCTAAAACAACAAAAGACCAAAAAAAAAAAAAAAGAATGGAATTCCAAATAGCACATTTTTTATTACAAATGCAGAGATCGAACATATTCATATATGAAACCTAAACAACAGAACAGCATGATTTTATATTTGCATAGACTTTTTTAGAAGTGTAAATGAAGTAATGTTTGAGAAATTGCTTTTTAAAACAAAAAAATGCTGTAATGATAAAAACATTAATTATTAATCTCTGGGAAGGAATACCTACAGCTGAATTATTACAAAGAGTTTAAACATTTTTTTGAATTGAAAATAGCATTGAAGACATACAATTATTATTCATTTGTTCTGTAAAATCTTAACATGCTATCATATAAAAGCTGTATAATTCTAAATAATTTCATATTTTGCCACAAATAGTTGAAACTGCATATATATTACTACATATAGACTATGTTAGCAAATATGTATTGTGAGGTGTTTTTTGAAGAAAATTATTTTGTTTTATTTATTTAATTATTTATTTATTTATTGTCTTTTTGCCTTTATGTAGAGCCGCACCCGCGGCATATGGAGGTTCCCAGGCTAGGGGTCTAACAGGAGCTGTAGCTGCTGGCCTTCGCCACAGCCACAGCAACGCGGGATCCGAGCCGCATCTGCAGCCTTCACCACAGCTCACGGCAACGCCAGATCCTTAATCCACTGAGCACGGCCAGGGATCGAACCCGCAACCTCATGGTTCTTAGTTGGATTCGTTAACCACTGAGCCACGACGGGAACTCCCAAGAAAATTATTTTAAAGGGTCCAAGTCACACAATTTTTTATCTTTAAATCAATTTTATATTATATAGTAAAGGTTTGCATGTGTAAATTCTAATTTCACACATAAAAATATTCAAAAAATACCTTTTCTTAACTGAAATCGCATATAGACATATAGGCCTTCAAAATTAAGGTTAAGTATCTAATTATATTTTAAAATATTTCACATACTGCCAAATAAGAGATATCCATAAAGTGTAATCACCATTTAAAAATTTATGATAAAACAGCTAACATTGTTATTAATAAGAAGGTAAGTGTGATTTAGATTTAATTCTTATGATAAATTAATTAAAAAGTATGTTCACTTTATTATTTGGTATTTATAAGTGACTTCAGGCTGTTTACAGTATTTTTTTGTAAACTTCAAAGCTTCTTTCTAGAAGGCAATATACATTAAAGCAAAGTTATAATCTCATGTCTCATAGTATCAAAATTACTTTTCAGTTCCCTGAATCCCATACTTTCTTATTATAAAACATTTTACACACACATATACCCACATCGATTAGACATTTGAAATACTTTTCTCTTCGTGTTAAAATAATGTCTTTGTTGATTTATTTTCCCTTTTTTTAAAATATACCAAACCATTTTGTTTTCTTGTAATGTATTCACAATATGTCATTCATTGATTATTAAAATTCTAGTTATAGAGAAACATTTAGTAATATTTAATTAAGGCATTGATTCTTTGACTCAGCAATCTCATTTTGAGGGATTTAACCTAAAAATATAGCTACTTACATATAAAATAAAATATACTGGTTATTTATGCAGCATTATTGAAGTAGGAAAATACTGAAAAGCACTGAGGTATTCATAAAGTACTGGTAAAAGAAAACATGTTTGAAAAGATAGAAATCTCATTAGTCCACTATATATAATTTTATTTAGTATTTAAAATTTAGGAAGATCTTTATAACCTGATAAAAAATTTCTAAGATATACAGTTAAGGAAAATATATATTGCAATATTGATATAAAATATATATTATTTTTACAAGCAGAAATAAAGAGGAAGTTGATCAGAAACCAAAGAAAAATAAGAGAGTAAAATCAGAACACTCTCTAACACTGTACACAAAAATAAACTCAAAATGGATTAAAGTCCTAAGTGTAAAGCCAGATACTCTAAAACTCCTAGAGAAAAACACAGGCAAAACATTCCTTGACATAAGTCACAGAAACATCTTGCTTGATTCACCTGCTAGAATGACAGTAAAAACAAAAATAAACCAAGGGTACCTAATTAAACTCAGCAGTTTTGCATAACAAAGGAAATCATTTAAAAAATTAAAAGACAACCTGCAACATGATGGAAGATAGTATGAGAAAAAATATATGTATGTATGACCAGGTCACTATGCTGTACAGCAGAAACTGACACAATGCTGTAAATCAAATACACTCAAAAAAAGAAAAGAAACTGAAGAAAAATGATCTAAAGATATTTCATTTCAGTGGGGTATTAAAATTTAGATTTTGCTCTGACACTGCCTTTTTATATCTTTCAATGTACCTTTTTATTTTTAATAGTAAATTTTTTTCACAGGTCCCTCATGGTACACTCAAAGTACAAAATGCTAGAAGCAAACATTGAAATATTCTTAATAGACTTGTGGTCTGTTATGATATTTGTATGGTAATTCTGAAATTTTTATCTCTGTTGTAGAGTGGAGCAAACTAGTGTTTGAAGTTACTGGGAACCAAATTCCTCATTATAGGAAAATGCACGTAAAACTATGGAATCTGGAGATACGGAAGGACTGTAGGGTGTTGAATTAGTTGATTCAGTATGAACATATGAGCTTGTCACTAAATGGTCCTGGTGCATGAGACACTCTCATGTCCAAGTTTTGGTTTGGAATCAATTTCTACTAAAAGGAATCAAGTCTTCTTTAAAGAAATAGCCAGCTCCAGGTCTGGAGAAAGAAAAGCATAAATTATAAAACCATAATGTGCCAGAAAGCAAGGTGATGGAAATTAAGACAGAAAGACAAGAGAGATAGACTATGACAAAGACAGAGACAGAAACATAAAGGGAGAGATGGAATAGAAGAAAAGAAGGAAAGAAGAAAGGGAGGAAGGGAGATTTCGAAAGATAAATGTGCCAACTTGAATGTATTCCCAGTGAACCGTTTTGTAAAATTTGAGATTCACCAAGAATAGCAGGAATGGATTACGCAACATTATATTGTTGGAAAACTATTTTCCACGAGTCACTTGCATTTTTGTACATCTTTGAATAAAGGTATTGTTAGATTTTGTTCACGACTCTCCTTGGAAGAATATTTTTTTAGCAGATTGCTTTGGATGATAAATACACTTCTTCCCTCTTGGGCAGAAAAAACATTTATTTCCTGACCAAAATAAAAAGATATAATCTCACTCTAAGGAAAAGTTAGGTAGGGTTATCTTCAGCACCTTAAAGTGTTTGAAGTTTTCTAAGCTTGAGACTCCTCTGCTGTGAGGCTCATGCTACCAGATATACAGTAAAGTTAAGGTTTTTGTCTTTGACCCAGGAATGTCTTGATGTTTGCCAATATCTATGAAATTGTAGACCCTGCTCTGTTCTTAACAGAACACAAAAGAATTCATGAATACTCAGTGATACTCGAAAAGTGGGGGGGGGCTCTTCTTTACTTAAAGAAAGTTTTCATTATAAATCTAAACCCAATGACAAAACTGGAAAGTCACTATATTCCAACCAGCAGAGTGATAACATTTTCCAGCAAGAATGACCAATGGATGAAAAAAATCACTGAGTGAAAACTTGTTAGAGAAAAGAATATTCATAAACCCGAGGAAAAATCACAAGATTTCTCATCTCCTAATTACAAGAGGAAAATAATGATACATTCCAGTGGAGAGGTGTTACAGATGTAACCTTATCCAAATATTTAAACTTAAGATCTCTAATAAGGGAACAAACTAACGTGATGAACCTTCTAGAGGATTCAATAGAAAGTACACAAATAACCGAGGTTATATTATTGCCAAAAACGTCTAACCTGAAATTTATTGGAAAATGATTATCAGTGGAATACAGGTTTGACACATTTCACAATAGAATTGATTTGAGCATTTCAAAAATATAGATATGATATAAAACAAACAAAAAAAAACCCTTGGGAACGCTTTGATCATGAAAAGAGATTAAAGATGCATGGCAATCAAATGTCAATGCTGATATGTGATTGCATCCTCAGTTAAAAATACGCTTAACAACACCTTTTGGAATATAAGGGGAAATTAAAATTATGGATTTTAAAATAGGTTATGCTGTTATAATTAATGTATTAATAATCTCTGAGTTGCAGTAATGAGATTGTGATAAAATATAAAACAAGTGAGACAGACTGTTAACTATTGGTAAATGAATGTAAAGGGTACATTGGAATCCCTTGTATGATTTTTAAATTTTTCAAACTGGAACACATGAGACCTTTTTGGGTTTTTAAATGTTTCATCATCATATTTCTATAATTATTAAGTTGGGTAGTTTGGCCAACCAAACCACATTATACCGTAATGATTTTGATATGTATAAAAATAAAACATATGTTATGTATATGTTACATATACGTATGTACAAACAGATAATTAAAAGCTGATCCAAAATGTAAATGCAATATGACATGTCTCTGTTGCCATGGGAACTTGCTAAGCCTAAGGATGAGAATCACTGGGCACCAGAGCTAGAGGAGAAAACCCATTTTTTGAATCCATAATATATACATTCTACTTTAGATTTCCCCTAAGGTCGAGCCCCATTTGTCCACCGGGAAAACCCAGTCATCAGTGCACGTTTGTTGATCTTCCTCTCTGCCCTCTTTTTCTCTATTTCTTTATTTGTGGTTCCTGGGATTAGCGTCCTGATAAATTATCAACACCTTGTCCTTGACTCAGCCTTCCTTTTACGGACACTCAAACCAAGACCATTTTGATAAAATACCTGGAAGTTCTAATAATTTATGTTATAAGTGGTGATGTTATTTTAATTTAACAGTATGGAAACTGTGTTGTTATAAATGAAATGATGTGATAAGCCTATCCATAACTGAAGTCAAATCCTATATAGGCAAATGTTCATGCAGATTTCCTGAGTGTAAAATTCAAATATTCTTCCTTCTCCTCCAGCTACGAGTTTTGTCATGCATGTTAACCAGTTACTCAGTTTTTACGAACTTAGGCTCATGTCAAGCCCAGATGGAACACTGTAATTAATACATTAAAAATGATTTATGTGGGAGTTCCCATTATGGTGCAGAGGAAATGAATCTGACTAGGAACCATGATGTTGCAGGTTCAATCCCTGGCCTCACTCAGTGGGTTAAAGATCTGGTGTTGCTGTAAGCTATGGTGTAGGTCACAGACATGGATCAGATCCTTCATTGCTATGGTGCAGACTGGCAGCTGCAGCTTTGATTTGATGCCTAGCCTGGAAACCTCCATATGCCATGGGTGCAGCCCTAAAGGACAAAAAAAAAAAAAAAAAAAAAAAGATTTATGTGGAAACTTTTATTCCCTACAATAAGTTTTATTATTTTTCTATCAAATTATGCCTTTGAATTCCCCTTTATTTTCTTAAATATATTTCATGTATTTATCCTACATTTTCTCTAGTAACAAGCCTTACAGAATTTTTCTAAGCAAATGTTTTATCAAAATATTTTATTAGCCAAAAATAGTTGTTTATATTCTTAATGAAATATTTGTCACTGTAATAGGATTTTTGCTAAGATTTTTTTTCTAATTTTTTAAAAACCACCAATATTTTCAGATATTTACTTGCATTACTACATGTATGCAAGAGAAAGAAAATTTAAAACAAGAAGTTGATGTGGAGGGAAATGATAGTTAGGAGTTTGGGATTAACATATACGCACTACTATGTCTAAAATAGATAACCAAGGGAGTTCCCGTTGTGGCTCAGTGGTTAACGAATCTGACTAGGAACCATGAGGTTGCGAGTTCGATCCCTGGCCTTGCTTAGTGGGTTAAGGATCCGGCGTTGCCGTGAGCTGTGGTGTAGGTTGCAGACGCCGCTCGGATCTCGCGTTGCTGTGGCTGTGGCGAATGCCGGCAGCTACAGCTCCTGTTAGACTCCTAGCCTGGGAATCTCCATATGCCATGGGTGCGGCCCTAGATAAGGCAGAAAATTAATTAATTAATTAATTAAATAAAATAAAATAGATCAACAACAAGGACAGGGAAAACTGCTCAATGTTCTGTAATAACCTGTATAGGAAAATAATCTGAATGAATGTATAAATATATATAACATACATAGTTTTATATATATATATATATATATAAAATTGATTCACTTTTCTGTACACTTGAAACTAACACAGCCACTGTAAATCAACTATGCCCCAATAAGTATAATTAAAAAAACCCAAAGGTGGACAAATTTTAATTAGGAGAGCATCAGAAAAAGTAAATATAATAACAACAGTACTTCACTTTACTGTGAAAACTTTGGCTAAATTTTTAATACAGCTTTTCTATATATGAATTATGGAAGTGGGAAAATGCTGATGCATGGATTTAAGTAAATCAAAGTAAAACCTCTATTGACATAAAATATTTGCTCTTACGTAATTTCTGATTTATTGTATGCTTTTCTTTGACAAAATTGCAGATATCATGATGTTTAAATTTTATTTCTTCAGTCCATGATAATAAATATAAATCTGGAGATGGGAGATAGAATGTTTTTCCTTTGGCAGAAACCAGTGTTTTTAAAATTGGTGAAAGCCTTCAGATTTTAAACTATTCCTTCAAGAGAAAACGGGAAAAAAATGAAAAACTTGGAGTCAGAAATAAGCTTTCCAACAAAGTTGACTGTTGTCAAGAATTACCTATGAAAAATCTGCAATGGACAATATAAATTGCTATTGAAAGAGAAAGAAAATTTGACGGTGCTATAATCAAAACTTCTTTTTCTATTGTGGAAAAAATAATATTAGTACTTTGCCAGTTTCACTTTTACTCCTCTTTTACTATCCTTTAATTCATATAAATAACTTGTTATACAAAATACTGTAACTTTTATTTCTTAGGTCTCCCTCTCATTTTAAAATTAAGTTGTCAGTGAAATTCTAATCAGTATATATGAGTTTTATCCTACGCTCTGACAAGCTATACCTATATTACAGGAAAAACTGAAAATGAGTTTTTAAGAACTACATATTCTATAAAGGCTTTCACTTTTCATAGTTTCTTTATGTTTTCTGCAGTAAATAAAAGTAAATGCATATAAGTATTATTGCAAAAGTAAAAGCATATTTTTTGTAAATGATGACAGTAAAATATGTCACGCATTATAAGGTCATTTTTTATTCCAAAAAGCAATACAGGAGTTCCTGTTTTGGTGCAGCAGAAATGAATCTAACTAGTAACTGTGAGGTTGCAGATTTGACCCCTGGCCTCACTCAGTGGATTAAGGATCCAGCGTTGTCATGAGCTATGGTGTAGGTCGCAGATGTTGCTCAGATCCCACGTTGCTGTGGCTGGAGTGGAGGCCAGAGGCTGTAGCTCCGATTTGATCCCTAGTCTGGGAAACTACATATGCCACAGGTGCATCCTTAAAAAACAAACAAACAAAAACAATATATTTTGAGTAGATACCTAATTATTTAAATTTCAATCACATTAAAATAAATCTGAAAAATTACACTTACAGGAATATAGACTGTATATACATATATTCTATAGAATGTAGGATGTGAATACACGTCTTAAAGTCTTAGACTTCATTATTGTTCTAAGAATCCATTTTTATTTATTTATTTATATATTTTTGTTTTTTTTTTGTCTTTTTAGGGCTGCACCACGGCATGTGGAGGTTCCCAGGCTAGGGGGTCTAATCAGAGCTACAGCTGCCAGCCTACACCACAGCCACAGCAACGTGGGATCCTTAACCCACTGAGCGTGGCCAGGGATCAAACCTGCAACCTCATAGTTCCTAGTCAGATTCGTTTCCACTGTGCCATGACAGGAACTCCTAAGAATCCATTTTTAAAACAGTTTGGTGGTTTTTAAGTTCTAGATTGAGAAACTGAATAACTGAGAATTTGGAATACCACTTAAAGTCAAAACTACTTTAGTGAAATAATTTGAAATATTTAAAATGCCTACAAAGTTTATATTTTTATACAATCACAGATTTCCTCCCAAATGCAGAAAAGGAGCACCATAAACTACTAAGCAAGAGAAACAAACAAAAAAATATTTCTTATAATGCTGCCAGAAACTTTAATAGTAGAGCAAGGGATTTCAGTTAATAATTTACCTCCTCAGTGCAGCCTGAATCCTGTCTGCTTCTGCCTTATAATATGATTCAACAGTGTAGAAGGAAGCACTGCAAAATTAAGGAGAAAACCTACTGCCATTCTTCACTCTTGACAAGTAGGTGGAAAGGGAAAACAGTGGCTAGAGCCACTGGTGAGTTTGAAAAATATACTTAGCCATGACTGAGAACTGATACTATTGTGATAAAGAGTAAATAAAGGAGAGATAAAAAGGGACTTGGTAGAAAGGATACTAAAAGATACTTGATCACTAAAGAGAAAAATCATTTTTCAGATTCTGAAGCCACATACACACACACACACACACACACACACACACACACAAAATCCTCTGAGCCAAAGAAAAAATACAATATAACTTTTAATGGTCTAATTTTTCATGGGTCAAGTAGAATCTTGTCCATTCGTAACTCTCATTTGTAAATTTTTCTGAACTTTTTAAATAATGTTTTAAAACAGATTTTTTATTCTTCTTTTAAGTTTTTTATAATTAGATTGAACAGTTTAAATTAAAAACCAAAGCAAATCTTGCTGCATATTCCTAATTTGCAACATTTGATAATAAAATGTTCCATTGTCCTGAACTTAAATTTTACAAAGCACTTTAATAAATAGTATCACCTTTCCCCGCAGGAGTTTTTAAAGCAATTACCTACATTTACAGACTATTCCCATCGACCCTGCTTTACTGGATCAGCATATGTTTATGGAGTGCCTGTTCCACACCAGGCATATTGTCCGACTTCGTTGGTGTAGTCTCTGCTGTAGCTTGAAAGTTTGGCAATTACACAGCAGTAACTAACAAGAGTAACATCTCTTCCTCATCTCAAGGTAGTCTCTATCAAGAATCATATTTATTTTCTCTTACCACCTCACCACCTTCTCCTCCTGTCTCTCCTCTTTCTCTTCCTCCTGCTGCAAGACCTTCTTCTCATCCTGTTTTTCCTCCTGCCTCCTCCTCCTCTCCCTCCTCTTCCTTTTCCTTCTGTTTGTATTTTTCCATCAAAATCAAGCTCAGTAAAATCAGGGACCGCTTTTTTTTTTTCCTAAGGTAATTAGATGTTATATAGAGCCAGATATTAATTATTGATGCATACAAACCAGTATAATTAGCAGTTATTTTAACAACTCTTTGAGTGGTGTACCAGATAGTAATAACGTAATATGAAGGGGTCTAGGCTCTGGACTTAGACAGAATATTATTTCAAGTATAAAATATAAAATCCAATTATGTGTGTGTAGGTGCATGTGTGTCTTCTTTCAGGCACCTGGCTTAGTGATGTAATTTTTTTCCCCTTGCTACCTGTTCAAAGAAACTAATAAAATCATAACACAAATTTTCCTCAGGAGAATCGCTCCACATTTATTTCACTACTTTTTTATTTTTTTTTTGGATTTCAGTTCTCTCTCTTTCTTTCTCTCAGTCTTGCTCTCACTCCTGTTCTAATTTTGTGTGGTTTGGTTTTATCTTTCTTGGTTTTGTTTATTTAGTGACTAACGGGGCATTAAATAGTATACTTTAAACCGAGATAATTGTTTATCGTGAAGCAGCCCTTCTGAATATTCAGAATATTTAGTTTGCCAAAAGTCCTTAATCCCCCAGTCCTTGGGCATGTGACCCTATTTGGGAATAGAGTGCACCCTAATCCAATACGATGGATGCCCAGGCATGAGAAGAGATACTGAGATGCAGCCTGACATGTAGAATGCCAAGGCAGATGCACCCTGACATGTAGAATGCAAGGCAAAGGCAAATACTGGAGGGATACGTAGGCAAGCAAGAAAGGTCAATGATCATCTGCAACACCAGAAGCTAAGAGAAAGATTTAGAACAGTTTTTCTCTCAGAGCCTTGTGAAAGACCATGGCAGTGGTTTCAGAATTCTACCATCCAAGACCGTGGGAGAAAGGATTTCCGTTGTTTTGGGCCACCTTGCTTGTGCATATTTTTAGAGCAGCCGTAGGAAACTAATACAGCTGGACTTCACTATCTCAGTTAACTAAAACAGAGTCAAAGTGTCTAAGTTGGAAAGCCAAGATGCCTCTCTACTCATATATGTAATCAAAACGTGTGCAAAAAATATTTAGCAAACTTGAGACCACTATCCTCATAAAGAGTTCCTTGCAAGGCTGACCCTTGTCTGGCTTTTGGGAACTTGACTCTAACAGTTTCCAGGGAACATTTAACTGGAAAAAATTGGAGTTCCCTGGTAGCCTAGCTGTTAAAGATCTGGCATGGTCACTGCTGTATCAAAGGTTGCTGTGGTACAGGTTCAATTCCTGGCCCAGTAACTTTACCATGCTATGGGTGAGGCCACAAAAAAATATTGACGAATGTGGTTTACTTAGCCTATTCTGTTTGTGTAAATAATATGTTTAATCGTGAACATATGATTACTCCAAAAATCTGCTTTCTTCTGGAAACATGGAATTTTGGTACCGGCTAGACTGAGAGTGCCTATGTGACCTCCCCTGTCAAAACCTTGACAGTTGAGTCTCCAGTGGTCTTCCATGAGTTTAGCTGTTGTACATATGTTGTTGCTGGTTTTCTTTTTTTGTTGTTGTTGTTTATTTTTTTAGGGCTGCATCCGTGGCTTATGGAGCTTCCCAGGCTATGGGTCAAATAGGAGCTACAGCTGCCGGCCTACACTACAGCCAGAGCAATGTGGGATCTGAGCCTTGTCTGCAACCTACACCACTGGTCAGAGCAACACCAGATCCCTAACCCACTGAGTGAGGCCAGGGATCAAATCCTCCCCCTGATGGATCCTAGTTGTATTCATTTTCGCTGCACCACTGTGGGGACTCATGTTGTTACATTTCGGTTGTTGACATAAAAACGTGTTCTATGTGACTCCTTATGAAAGGGAGGGTGCATAAGGAAGTCTTCATATGGATTTCTCCAGACTTCACCTATTTCTGTATCTCTTATGCTGTTGCTACACATCCCTAAAATTTCACTGTAATAAATCTTAGCCACACATATAACTATGTGCTGAATCCCTTGAATTATCCTAGCAAATATCTAAATATAAGGATTATTATGGAGACACTAAATGTTAATGAGCCATACTTTTTTTTAATATACTATTCTATTTCATCTCAAGAAACATATATTTAATTTTCTACCACATATAACCTAAAATATATAGTTATATGGCTGTGAGTTTGAATGAATATGTAAAGTTTTGTTAAAACAAAAAGTTGCTTTCAGTTAAACTCTATTATATATCTTTATGTTGTCTGTGCATTTTGTTTTCTAATATTAAGGTAATCTGAATAATGCCCAATTAAAATAAATATGATAATTAATATTAGACTGCTTTTAGGAACATTTAAAAAGTCCTTTAATATATAATTAACCAGTTATAATAAAAAACTAGTACATAGTATTAAGTTATATTCGTGGAGAATGAAGTTGCTTTCAACAGAAAATCATATTAAAACTCATGTAGAAATACAATTATTTTAAATACCCAAAAGTAAAAGATAGTTGAGAATTTGTGTACTGAGAACCAATTAGATTAGAAAGTCACCAATAACCCATTTATTTCATGACCATCAGTTTTATGTATGATGCCACTGGTGCTTCAGCAACCTTAAATGCTTTCAGGATATGTAAATCTCCTTGTTATTTATTGCTCTAGTCAAAACTTGGTCAGTTCCTTGGTTCTTCCCCTCTCTTATTCCAATCCCATCCTTGAGATGCCACAAGCATCGCATGCCACATTGTATGAAGCTTGAGTTGGCCCTGAAGACTACCTATTTGTGTAGTGTGTAGCTTTTTAGGTTTTTTTGTTCATCATATTTAAGTTGACATCTGCCTGTTGTCTTGACAACATAAAATTTTCTTCACTGTTAAATTAACTTGTAATTAAAAGAACAAAAACAGAATCAACCAAATCCCCATTTAGTTACTTGTGACAGTTTATTTTAATTTTGTAAATGTATTAATATATTTAATTAATTAATTTGAAATAGTAACATTAATATATTAATGAATATATTATATTCATTTAAATTTTTTCTTTTTTCTTTTCTTTTTTCTTTTTTTTTTTTTGCTTCTTAGAGCTGAGCTCATGGCGTATTCCCAGGCTAGGGGTTGATTTGGAGCTGTAGGCACTGGCCTAGGCCACAGCCACAGAAATGCAGGATCCAAGCTGTCTCTATGGCCTATACCACAGCTCACAGCAAAGCCAGATCCTTAACACACTGAGCAAGACCAGGGATCAAACTTGCAACCTCATGGTTCCTAATCGGATTTATTTTCACCATGCCATGATGGGAATTCTCTTTCTTTTTTTTTTTGGGCTGCACCCTCAGCATATGGAAACATGGAAACTCCCAGGCTAGGGGTTGAACTGAAGCTGCAGCTTCTAGCCAACACCATAGCCACAGCAAAGCTGGATCCTTAACTCACTGAGCAAGGCCAAATATCAAACATCCATCCTCATGGATACTAGTTGGTTCGTTATCACTGAGCCATGAGAGGTATTCCTAAAAACATTTCTTTAATTAAAACTTGCTTATAGTTCTAGGTTCTTCTATGCCTTCAGGGAGGTTTTTTTTTTTTTTTTTTTGGTTGTTCTTGTTTGCCTGTGCATTTTCCTTTGTGCTACATTTTATATAAATTAACAAATAATTAAGAATGAGCAGATAGACAAACCATTCATTTTTTTTTATTTTATAACGATTTTAATTTTCTCCATTACAGCTGGTTTTCAGGGTTCTGTCAATTTTTTACTGTACAGCAAGGTGACCCAGTCACACATACATGTATACATTTTTTTTTCTCACATTATCATTCTCCAGCATAGGTGACTAGATATAGTTCCCGGTGCTATACAGCAGGATCTTGTTGCTTTTCCATTCCAAAGGCAATAGTTCATTGCAGCACTATTCACAATAGCGAAGACATGAAAACAGTCTAAACGTCCATTGACAGATGATTGGATTAAGAAGATGTGGTACATACAAACCATGCATTTTTATCAAATAGTACTTCCACAGAAACTCATCACCATTTTTTTCTTAATTAGCTTGACTGTGGTTACTATAAGCACAGATATGGGGGTAATAGTAGGGCAGGAGGTAAAGAAGAGAGAAGATTTTGACAAATGACGTAATAAAGGACATGTTTGAGGGTAATTTCTTCCTTTCAGTGACAGTCAGAAATAAATTAATGAAATATTATATGAGAGTACTGTGATTAGATGAACTGGCCAATATGAGGTAAGATACTCTCAAATTAGTTAAGTTAGAATAAAATCCACTAACTGGAGAGGAAAATGATAGTTTTGAATGGGTTAATATAAAATTCTCTTACAAGTTGGCCTGTAATTGTAGAGAAACCTAAAGTTAAGCCTTCCCTACTGTTTGTGCTTGTGTATTAGTTGTTTTCCAAACATTTTACTGTTAGTAACATCTGGCTTTGTCAGTGTGAAAATATCTGAAAAAGTTAAGTTTTATGTCCCTTTATAAATACTGAATTATGTATATTTTGGTGTTTGGTTATCACTTACTTTCCAGCGGATACTATCCCATAGTTGAGAAAATTTATGTGGTATAAAGATAAAAATTGAACTTTTGTTCTTATTTTTTATGTGTGATTTTCAGTTAAAATAGAGATTGTTGTGAAACAGTTATGGCTAATAAATTTGTGAAATTCTGCCTCAAAACTGTCTCTGTTCATTTGTTGGGAATTTGGTTCAATCGCTTCTCTGTTCCCTTGGATGATCTCCACCATGGAATGGAATGGGGGGAAAGCAGACACCTCAGTTTTGTTACAGTTTATAGTAGTATGATAATTTGTAGCCCCCACAAAAGCCCTGGAAAGCTTGCTACATTCAAGGGAAGAGTGTTTGGCATCTAAGAAAAGAAGATGGCCAGGTTCAAAGGAGGTGGAATCATTTGGGAAATGAATTAGGAAGATATTCGGAAAAGTAGCAAGAAAATCAGGGGGAAAAAATTAAAGCAAAACTGGTGTTATGGAGAGAGATTTTTTTCAGAGAGAATAGAAGGGTATAGTGTAAAATGCTACGTAAAGGTGATGTTGGAGTTATACTGAAACACACAGATCATCACTGACAAAATCTTTTAAACAGAAGATCGGGTACGAAACTCACATTTTTGGTGGATAGGTTAGAGAAGAGAGAAAGGTATACGGTACCCTTATAAATAGGCAGCTATGACTGAAATGTGACTACTAAAGCATGAACTAAGTGTGGGAACATGTTTAAAGAATATTATTATTTTATTTCCTTTTGTTTGCTCATATCAGGACAAAGCCTTAAATATGTTTATAAATATAAAAATATATAGAAATAATTTTTTTTGTGGTGGAATACACAAACCTGAAAAGTTAATCAGTAGAGCAAATTCTGTGATAGATAAAGGTGGTAGGGACAGAGCTTATATAAGCTTCTATTCTTCTTCCCAAAGAACAGTGGTATTTATTTCTTTGAAAATACAAAAACATAATAAAAATTAATAAATAGGTATAGGAAGGAATTTCCGAAGAGCTTCAAAGAAGGTCTCACCTTATGCCTTAATTTGTTCTGAATATGTAGTTGTCATAGACAGAGATCAATAGAGTAATATCTCCCAAAAACATATTTTAAAATTTTACTCTTATAACACATTTAAAAGCTAAGCTGTGGACACAGATGCTATCAAATTGACTTGAATGATTTTTGTACACCTATAACTGAAATAAAACTCATTAAGCAAAAAATAAAGAGTAAAAAAAAAAGAAAGTTGATAAATAGAAACAAATGTATTCTATAACTTAGTTTAAGATAGAGGTGGCATCTTAAATCAGCAGGGAAAGATCAGGTAAAGGGTATGAAGACAACAAAGCATCTCTCTAAACACATTTTACTTCATATACTACAATAAACTCCGAGTGGATAAAAGATTAAAAAAAAAAAAAAAAAGCCAAGCCATGGAATTCCGTTGTGGTTCAGTGGGTTAAGGGTGCAGTGCTGTCACTGAAGTGGCTCAGGGTGCTGCTGTGGAGTTGGTTAGATCCCTGGCCAGGGAACATCTGCATGCCAGGGGTACAGCCAAAACAAGCAAACAACAGCAGCAACAAAAACTAAGTAGTGAAAGCTACAGACCTTTGAATAATGGTTTCAAAAGTGTGTGTATTTATAAAACTGAAATACAACATGTAGTGTGTAGTGTGTAAATTTATCATGAACATTAAAACTACTCTTCCTTTGTAAAGACAGTGCTGACACGTAGTAATATCTAAGCTCATGGTTCGTGTCTGGATCCATTGTCAAAGAATTAGAATGTGATGCAGATCATTTCCAGTTTTTTGGGTTACAATAATAACAGGTGTAGTCCTTTACTGGTTCAGTGGTTTGTTGGCTCTTCCGTTCCATTTTCTACCTTCTTCATTTATCTTCATTGCCATGGTATTATTTGAATAGTCTTAAAAAGATCAAAGCATTGGAGTTGCCTTCGTGGCTCAGTGGTTAACGAATCCCACTAAGAACCACGAGGTTGCGGGTTCGATCCCTGGTCTTGCTCAGTGGGTTAAGGATCCGGCGTTGCCGTGAGCTGTGGTGTAGGTTGCAGACCCACGGCTCGGATCCCGCGTGGCTGTGGCTGTAGCGAAGGCCGGCGGCTACAGCTCCTGTTAGACCCCTAACCTGGGAACCTGCATATGCCGCGGGTGCGGCTCTACATGAAGGCAAAAAGACAAATAAAAAAAAAAAGAGATCAAAGCACTGTTCATTGTATCCAACCTATAATTTATTACAAATAATACTTTGCTTAGAATAATCCTAGGCTGTCCTTCTCTGTATTTCTTTTTATTTTTACACTGATTTTCCACTAGAGATTATTCAGAAATTCCCCTTCCCACTCCAGACCACATCAGAATCCTAATTTTTCTAACATTAATAAATTTAAAGATATATGAATAAAAATAAACTAATAAAATACTAATTGAATATGAATACTTAACTTCCAAAATACTTTCTCTAAACTATTTTAATATTAGAACTACTAAAGTTAAAACTATTCTACATAGTAAAACGATGCAAGTTATTTTGACAAATTGTGTAAACAGTTTCAATTCCCCTCAAAAATCAGTGATTTTCTCAAATTCCCTAGTTTCAATATTCTACTGAACTGTTACTAAAAAAGTTTTATAGTTGTATATAGCTATATAATTATGTATCATACCTAACCATCCCTGTGAAAAGTATTTACTTTTCTCATAAATGGCACTCCTCCTATTAGATAATAAGCTAGTAACATGGGGCTATTTGTTCATATTTGTTAACCCAGGTCCTTATCAACTTCCAAGCACATAATAAGCACTTAATTAAATTAGCTGAATAAAGCACTAGACTTAGTACTTTTGTAATGCTTTCACTGTGTTAATTGTTTTTCCAAATGAGCATTATCTAAATTCTTATCTTCCTTATACTTTTTAACACATTTTATATACCAAATAAGTGTCATTGTTGCCTTTCTTTTTTGCTATTTGCACCTTTTTTTTTTTTTTTTTTTTTTTAATTTCTGCACCCTTGACATATGGAAGTTCCTGAGCAGGGATTGAATTCGAGCAGCAGCTGTGACTGTAGCAATGCTAGACCATTAAAACACTGTGCCAAACTTGGGATTGAACCCTGGCCTCGATAGTGACCCTAGCCACTGCAGTAAGATTCTTAGCCCACTGTGCCAAAGTGGGAACTCCACATTTTGTTTTATTTATAATTACGTATCACAATGATTATTTTCTAAGTAAAACTAAGATAGAAAAAAAAATGAAGCATTTGGTTGTTTGTTTATTTAATGTAAGCAATATAAGGGAAAAAAATCAACACTGGAGGGGAAGAATAGCTGAGGGGAATTATTACTAGCCCACTGATTATCAAAAGGATATACAAATTATTATTCAACTTGTACATTTTTAAAATTCATTTGACATGAAATTTTGCTAATCCCAATTCATTAAAATTCATTAAAATGACAGAAGAGATACAGAAGCTTAAACAGAAATTTCACTTCTAATCTTGTAGCATATTTTTCTTTGGAAATTCTTCTTTGGGGAATACAATAGTCATCATTAGTGACTGTGTGGGAACTGCCAAATATTCAGAGTTGTGATGAAAAGAGCACGGTGTTTCAGATTTTGGAAGGCGAAAATGCTATCCGACTATTGCTACGAACTGGCGCAAACTTCCTCTCTTTGAATCCCAGTCTCCTATCTCTAAAAACAACAGCAAAATATAACTTTACAGAATTCCCACTGTGGCTCAGTGGTAAGTAATCTGACTAATATCTATGAGGTTGCGGGTTTGATCCCTGGCCTCATTGAGTATGTTAAGGATCCAGCATTGTCATGAGCTGTGCTGTAGGCTGCAGATGTGGCTCCTATCCCACATTACTGTGGCTGTGGTGTAGGCCAGCATACACCAATTTGACCCCTAGCCTGGGAACTTCCATAACTGGGTGTGGCCCTAAAAAGAAAAAAATAATAACTTTACCAGTTAAAATCCAAAGTGATAATATTTGACATAATGCTCTTCAAAAAAACCCTGTTAATATACATGTCTATATATCTATACCTACATCTAAATCTGATTTTAAAATATGATGACTTTATAGGCTACCTACCTTCTTACAGTTTCAGGGCAGACATAGGTATGTTTTCAGTTGTCCTAATGTTACAAGACAGAAGGAACAGATATAGAGTTTTGGTTTTTCTTGTCCCTCTGCCCAAAAGTCCCTGTATACAAAGGGGCTTGCTTTCTCTTGTTGAAAAATGAGATGCCTAGAGCTCTCCAAGATATCATCCCTTAAGCCTAGTATAAAATAAGCATCCACCTTGCATAGAAGCTAAAGTCTCAGTGCCTTACTTTCTCTGCTTTCATTTCTACGATAACTGTACCCTAACAGATGGATGCACCTGTTTCTGGAGTTATTACTAGTATTTATAGTGGATTTTTCTTATACATTACATATGTAACCCTGTGGGGCTTTTTTGGACTATCTCCCTAAGCAGAAATTCTTACTGTCTCATGGTTTCAGAATCTGATACTTAAAATACTGAAAACAGAATACAAAAGAAAACAAAAAAGCTAGTTTTTGGCTTAAAACAGTGATCTGATTACTGCAGTTAAAAATGGATAGAAATGTGGTTTAGATTCAACTTTAGCAAAGCTTCTACTTTAAGTCATCAGTAAAAATTATTAAAGGGACTCACATGTTAACAGGAAAACCCATTTTTATTGTTAACTGGTAGCATCCTTGGGAGAAATCAAGAAAACTGATTCATTCTAAATAGCAGTTCTGTCATCTCAATACATCAAACTGCTTTGATGGCTTAAAACAACCAAATTCCCTTATCAGTACTTATCATATAACGTCATCTCTCAAAAAATCAATAATATAATGTATATTTCATAAATGTACCCAATATTTAACTGTCAAATCTAAAATAAAAGAGAGGTATAAGAACATGTTTATAAAATGAAGAAAAATGGGGTGGTATGTTTGCACTTTTGATCTTAGCTTTTGGGAAAGTCACTGCCGAACCTGAATAGCTAGACATCTTTCCATATAGATTACACTATTAAACACACCATCTACAAATCCTGCTTACTTAAAAAAATAGTGATTTTTTTTTTAGGTTACCAGGTATGTGTGTTTATCAAGCAGTTTGGTATTTATTATAGTGTTTAATTTAACTTTAAATTACTTTCTGTATCTGTCCTAGAATTGAACTTTGAAAAAATATGGTTTGTGCATTACTATGAATTGGATGACAAAGTTTGGGTTATCTTTCACTTGTATCTACTTAAATTTGTGTCTCACTGAAGTGATAACCAAAAGACAACAGGATTTAACTTTGTAATCCTCAGAGCATTGTATCAATATCTATCTTTCCAGTCTACAAGCCCATAAATCTGTACGTTGCTTTACCATGGTGTTTTATTGCTGTTTGGAGTTCTCCTTGTTTTGCAATATTTCAAAATACGTTTACATTCTCAGAGACTTAATCGCCTCCAATGCAATCTGTACAAGTCCTTAGAGGTAATTTGGGGAAGAAAATCTGAAAAGAATTGCTGCCAGTAAGAAGGAAAAAAATTCATCCAGAAAAAGAAACCAAGGGTAATATATTTTCTTTACATATCCAATGACACTTTATAGGGCAGCTTTGTGAAAACAGATATTGTCTGCTTTTTTTTTTAAATGACTCTTTACGTAGATGGCATATCCTTACTGAAAATGTAAATTTATAGTTAGAGTTTCATGTGTAGTATCTATATTAACTTTTTATATAATAGTTTCTGAAAGAGGAATAAATATTAATTTAGTGATTGTGTTTATGAATTTTTTTCAACTCAGTTTGTTATATATTTTGAAGACATGTTGCAGTCCTACTTTGGGTTGCATGGAAGCTGTGAAAATCAA
Source organism: Catagonus wagneri (assembly GCA_004024745.2). Classification (NCBI taxonomy): domain Eukaryota; kingdom Metazoa; phylum Chordata; class Mammalia; order Artiodactyla; family Tayassuidae; genus Catagonus; species Catagonus wagneri. The sequence continues at coordinate 3,831,302 of PVHT021183585.1, forward strand.
GCATCAAAGGATACTCCGTGACAGTTCCACAGAGACAAAAGGCTAAACTTATTTGCCATGTTCATGGCCTGACAAGAAGCTTCTTAGCTATAGACCAGGAAATAGGATGTACAACCGTGTACGTGGATAAAGTTAGGCAGAACAGCACTTTGTGTTAGGTTGATATTTAGCTCCTGCTATTCAGGGATTGGGTCAAAAAGAGGAAATGCTTTGAATTTTGCTGCCTTAAAATTGTGTTATTGGCAGATTTTTTAAAAATATTTTAATACTGAAGGCTTACTATTTATAAGATGTTGAAACAGCAGAATTCACACCAACTTTTCTTTTTTCTCTCTTGAATTACACACACACAAACACATACACACACACACTTTAGAGTATATATACTACCTATATTCACTAAACAAATGCTTAGCATATATATGCATATATACTTCTATATATGTGTATAGAACATATGTGTATAGATATGGTGTATCAGACTTTACATACACTAAATAAAAAGCATATATATGTACTGTATATATAAAAGAGTATATATATATATATATATATGCCAAATAAAAAGGTGTTTTGTGTATATCCTTTCCATTATACAACTTTTTCATGATAGTTCAGAAAGCAAAGCCCGAATGAAAGTTGGAAAAATTTACAGTTTGTCTCAGTAATATATATTCTTGGTGCAGGTATTTAAAATTTGCTTATTATGAGAGTTTCCATCGTGTCTCAGCAGAAAGGAATCTGACTAGCATCTATGAGTATGCAGGTTAGATTCCTGGCCTTGCTCAGTGGTTTAAGGATCCGGCATTGCTGTGAGCTGTGGTGTAGGTTGCAGATGTGGCTCAGATCCTGCACTGGTGTGGCTGTGGTATAGGCCAGCAGCTATAGGTCGGACTGGACCCCTAGCCTGGGAATCTCCATATGCAACTGGCATGGCCCTAAAAAGATGATAAAAAACAAATTGCTTATTTTTCTAGAATCTCAGTTTCTTTACATAGAAGTATTATTAATTTACTTTACATGGTGCTTGCCTAATAATTACTTTTAAAGTTATTAGAAGGACTTCTAGTAGTAAAAATTTTCAACAAATGTTAGCATTTCACATTAAAATTATGTTCATGTAATTTTTGTTTTAATAGATTATATGGTGAATAATTATTTACAAGGTGAAAGAATAGGAAAGAAAAAACCCAATAATGAATGAGGAGAAAATGAGTCAAAATGTTATTTCAATATAAATGGTGAAGAAAAGAGCCAAATACCTGTTTTGTCAATTTTACCCTTTTGAAATTCTTTCTTTTTTTGGCTTTGTCATCATTCTTCTGTAACAGGATAGAAATACATTTCAAAAGTCAAACAATTACAATAATTCACTCTGGGATTTGAAGCTTCTTTCAAGTAAATCTTCAGTATTTCCCAAATTCCCATTTCCTTTAGCAGTGATTTCTTATTCACATATTCCAATTATTGAAGTCTTGTGATTTTGAAAATAGATATCAGAATAACAGTGAAAGCTATTCACCTATGTCAGTCATGTCTTTCTTCTGACAAGACATTGACATAGGAAGGTTCTTAGAACTTTTTTATGCAATCTGATTTGATAATCATCACATTGTAAACAAGGGACTATCAATGGCTTGTATGTAAGGACATTCATTTTTTTATCTAACAAAGTAATGCTATTTATCTATGCTGTTTGCTTTTTTGCTTAACCATAATGTTTTTTCACTTTAAATATGTGTCGTTGTTAGCATATAGTTCATGATTAAATATTCATATATACATTTTGCATTGATTATGAAAAAAATGCATTTCCACAGATAAAGAATGAGAAAACTATCTAAAATTGTTTTTAGCATTGGATAGTGACATGCTTGTATTGAGCGGGAAACTAGGACACATCTGAAAATGTTTTATTTACCCTCTTTCAAGCTTTCTTGTATATGCAGCACACCCGTCAAAATATATGACAAGCAATTAAGAGTTTAAATAATTTAAATTTATTTAATCATTTATTGTTATCGTCGTCTTGACTATAGTAAATTGTCAAATACCAAATATCCTTATTGGATTAAAGGATATCCTTATTGGATTAAAGTGGTACCTACATTTCTGACAGGCTAAACTTCTAGAGACTACTGTAAAATTTTCTGTATACTACTGAATATGCTATTCATTATATTCCTCTTTTCTGCCCTGCCTAAATGTAAAATTCTATTTAAGATCATATTTTAGAAAATCAAAACAATTTTAAAGGTCTTTCTGTAACAGGGAAGAACCTCTGTATTCTGGTACAAGTTAATCATGAAAGGGATGTTACCTATAAGCTTACATTAAATAATAATACCCCATCTCTGGGAACCCTGCCTCCCAGGCAATGAGCATTGAGCTGAAATGCCTTTGTTTAACTGTGAGTAAACCTCCTGACCTGGGCCACCCCTGAATGGCTGCAGAAAGGAAGAAATTAACACATCCCCTCTGGAGGCAGACTGGAATGGAGATTTTACCTGTTCCCTTTTAGTATTAAAAGAAGCTTGAATTCTCATTTAGGGAAGATGAGTATTAGTCCACCGTCTTCTCAATATGTTGGCTTTCCAAATAAAGTCCTTACCCCTCGCCTCCCAGACTCATCTTCCCATTTATTGGCCTGTCATGCAGCAAGCAAGATGAGCCTGGACTTGGTAATAATTTTTCCTTAAATTATAGAGAACGTGATTTTCAATCTGCAGTTGGAAAATTGATACTGCTTCCATACATATAGTTTATTTTCCCAAAGAGTTGAGTAACATTTTTCTTATCTGATATACATGATATTCACTATAACCTAGACAGAAAGATAATAAAATAAGGAATAAACATAAAGGAATAACATTTGGAAAATTGTAACTCTAAGTCTAAAACTGTAGGATTCAAATTAGGGTTTAAAGATAATAAAATATTTATACCCTTTCGATTTTTTAATGTATTTCCCTTTCATTTTGCAAAATGACCTCATGTGCATGGTGTGCAATTTTCCAGAGATCAGCTGTCATGGCATCAAGAACCAGCTTCTCTCTTTTCCCAGTCTTGCCGTCTTCATTTCCTCACATGACTATATTTCAGAAGCACTCCCCAATAAATATTCAGTAGGCAATGATCTCCATAGAGTCTCTTTCTAGGGAATTAATCATGAGAAAATGTGCTTGAAAAATTCTGGCACATCTAATCTTCCTGTGGTCATTCTATTAAAAAAAACAAAAACAAAAACAAAAAAAAAACACTGCTTCCTCCACCTCCTCCACCGCCTTAATATCTCAAACAAGCAAAGTGCCCACTCCAAAATTCATGTGCTCTTCTTATGTGAGCCACATACCTCCTGGTGGCTCTTCTGAACGTGCAATGCCTTCATTTGTTTGTGAAAGTGTCATTTGTACTAGAATAATTAGCTTCTTAAAAGCAAGGTTATTTTCCCTTAGGAATTCTCTAGTGTCTAGCACATTTCTTAGTACATAGTTTAAAATGTTTCTTAACTGAACAATGAATTTACTAAAATAAGTATTATTACCATGGAAGGGCTCATACCTCTACGAAGCCTGTTCTTAAAACATTCAAAAAGAAACTATCATGAAAAACGTACGTTTGGCACTACTTACTGTTCAGCAATGAAAATACATCTGCCCCTTTGAAGTTAAGGTATAGAAAAAGAAAGCACCTATATAATTGGGGAATAACAGAGCAAATATATAGGCATTCACATTGTGGCTCAGTGGGCTAAGGAGCATACATTCTCTCTGTGAGGATGCAGTTGAAACCCTGGCCTCACTCAGTGGGTTAAGGACTCGGTGTTGCCGTGTTGCATAAGTCACAGATACAGCTAGTATCTTGTATTGTAGTGGTTGTGGCATAGGCCACAGCTGCAGCTCTGATTCAACCCCTAGCCTGAGAACTTTCAAGGAGCTGGTGTAGCCATAAAAAAAAAAAAATATATATATATATATATATATATATATATATATATAGGCTTCCCTTAAGTAAGATTATCAAGGTGTATTTCAATATTTTGATGAATTGCAGATTCCTAGCATGTGGGTCCTTCATATTCTTTTGTAAGTTCAAAAATGTATCGCATTGCCTTAGTAATAAATTATTTTAAATTATCCGTAGAGTCCATTAGCATAAATAATTGAGCCTTCACTAGATGTATAATGAGAAATATGGATGGCATGTATCCAAAATCATACTAGGGTCAGTGTCTCTTCCCTTTACTGTTTATTGAAAAGCTTTTTCTTGGCCTGTCAGCTGCTTGCCAACTCACTTTGCCTTTTATCAAACCAGAACTTTAATACACTGCACTAATCAATTCTCTCAGCCTTTCATTTATTCATTCAGCATTTATTCTCAACCATTTACTATAATTTCAAGAATGTTATAAATAGCAGGACTATAATTTTAAAAAGACACAGGATCTCTCTTTTAGAAGTTGGAATCAATCAAAAGTGTTAGAAGAAATTTGCAGAAAATATAATAATAACATAGAAGCATAATCATTTACAAATTTTGCTATGCTCTTACCTATTATAGATATATCTGGCTGTAGATAAACAAGGAAGATGTTCCATTATCATGGGAAGAAGGATGAAAGTGTAAATTTGCACTTCATTTTCTTCTATGATTTATACTTGAGAGAAAACTGTTTTTTTTAAATAAGGCCATGCCTGCAGCATAAGGAAGTTCTCGAGCCAGGGATCAAGCCACAACCACAACAGAAACAACACTGTGTAGCTGTTTGAGCGACAAGAGAAGTCGAAGAGAAAACTATTTTTAATAATAGTATTAACTTAAAAATTAATATTTAAGCTTTTAATGATTCTCAAATTAGTTTAGGTTATGGGCAATAGGGTCTTTCAACTTCGTGTGATGGAAGTTGGTGAGAATTCCATATTTTGAATGGTTTTTATTGACTGTCTTCCCAAATAGACTAAAAGATGCCCTGACACAATTACCTAAGACACAAGAGAATTTAATTAGCGAATGAATAACAAAATAAACTTTTGGAAAAGAGTAAAACAATGCTCCAGACAAAATGAATTGAATGAGTCTTCTTGACTCTCTCTTGAGAGTCAAGGAGTAATTATTCTTGCACTTATTGCTTGCAATTCTAACGGCACAGAATAAACAAAGTTTTCTGTACTCGAAATATACCTAATTTTTCCCTAACTTTTTTAGAATAAATGGACTCTAATTCAATTTTTAAGTGATAAAATGCATTAACTAGCACTGCCACTGACTAATTTGCATTTTTATAAATTATTAGACATTAATACACATATGGGTTAAAGATTTTCTGGATACGCTTCCTTAGAAATATGTATATAGCTATAATGAAACTTTATGCAATGAGAACATTTTCTATCATCATCCAAATATTTTACAGATATATTTTCAGCAGCCTGACTTTCTTTCCTTAACATATTTATATACTCCAATTTAATTACTTTATGAAATATTTCAGGACTGGATTATGCATCTACTGTATTCATTCTTTGAATTTGCCTGCTTCTACTTTACAGAAGTAAACTTATTTATTTTTTCTAAATTTACTCTTCCTCTCATTCTCATAAATATTTCCCAGATTAGTTTATTGCTTGTTATAGACAAGTATAGCAAACACTTTTGGCCTAACAGCTGTTCTTCCCTTCTCTGATTTGGAGCAGCACCACTGTCTAGCCTCCTCTATAGTAAGGGGCTGCTATAGAGCACAATTCTCAATAACCAGATATAAAAGAAATTTCTTGGGGTGGCTCTAAGAAAGATCTTTAAAGAAGGTGGAGCCAGGAGTTTGTGGTCAAAAACACACAATTTCACTGGCTTATAAGAGCAAATTTTACCCTTTTCTTCACAGTTCTATGACCAGTGACATCGTACTTGAAAATTTAGTTATGGTGGGCATATTTTTATCAGCCAAATTAGCAAATGCTACAAATCAGAAACACCTCCATCCCGTCCTCTTTCCAAACATAGCTAGATGTTGCTCATAAACATATCATTGATGCAGACTCTTAGCCAATTGCCTCTTGCCCTTTACATTCTTTCTTTCTAAAATTCAAACAGTGATATATGAGGCAAAAAATCACCTGAGGCTATCTAATGACACAGTGGAACTGACTCAATAGCCCTGGATTGCTTGCTTCCAAAATTTTTGTTAGGTGAGAAAACTGAAAACTCTATTTTACCTAAACTGTAGCCACTATCCATTTTGCTACACTTCCAACAAATACACTAAGAAAACTATTTTTGCAGATGATAAATGTTTCTTATAAAAACGTTTCATTATAGTGTCATTATAGATAGAAGTATTATCTCATATGTAAATGAATGATTGAAAGACATATCAGCAAAGGACTGGTGAGTTTCTCTAAGTAGAACTCACTTTGATGACAGTCTGAATGCCCTGGTGAAGTTCTTGTGTAAGAGTTCAGATTTCACAAGGAAGTTTACTGGGCATTTGAGGATGTAGGGCTCACCCAAAGTACCCACGGCACAAACAACTTCGTAACAGAAATATGGAATGAAATGGATATCCCATCAATGCCATCTGACCCTTCTTCCCTGGTACAACTACCCCATACCTCCCACAAAAATATATAAACATACGTGAAAAGCACAGCATACCAAACTTTGACTGGTAATGAATCTATTGCTGAAATCTGGGGGTAATTTCCATTATTCACAAGAACAATTGACTTGGAATGTGAAGCAGAATAGTAATTCCTGCAAGGTATGCTGCTGAATGTAGACTGAAGTGATTCATCCAAAAAAAAACAGTATAAAGAAACTGCATCCTTCTGTACAGTGTGGTTTAGAAACATAACTTTGTACTATTCAGAAAAGTGGTGTTGCCAAAAAAATAAGATAATAAATTAAAATTTAGGAATAGAGAAGCTATTTAATAAATTAGCTAATATAGCAATACTCCAGGTTTTGCTTAAGAAAACTTTTTATGATATATAAATGTATTTTATGATTTGATTGATAGATCTACATTTTCTGTGTGTGTTCATCACCTTATTTATTTTTATATATAAAATCTTTATATAAAACAGTCAATGCTGTCTCTGTGTCTCTCTCATCCTGTTAAAAACTTGTCTTTTTTATTTCCTTTCAGAAACTTAAACTATAAAACAAAATAATAAAGGACATCTTCAGGGAATTATATGGCCAACCATCAAAAGTTGGTTCTTCCAAAACATTTATTGTTCCTTCTCAAGTAGTTCTGGTTATCACCTCTGAAATAGGTGATATTTATATTTTCATTCATTTTGTGAGAAAATAGCACCAGATATACAATAGGATTGGAGATACATTTTGCTAGGAAAATGAATTATTTCGAGGAAATAAAACAACCCAATTTCTGTAGAGTTTTGCATATATTCACGCATTTTCCAATGATACATGTATATGGGAGTTAAACTTTAACAAGCTTAAGAGGTATAATAATGACCTGGAGAAGTTGTCATGAACCCAAAGCACCACTGATTCAGTTGGCCTGATATTAGTATAAGCCAGTAACGTTAAATTTCCCACAGCATCTCAGGTGTGTCTGTTGCAGGTGAGCTTTGATCGATGGATCTTAAAAGGCTAAATTAAAGGGATAATTGAAACTCTATAAATAAGAAGATACTGAATTTCTATCTGTGTTAGGTGAGGCGAGACTATCTAAATTTCTTTGCAACATCAATGTGTATGGGGTATGAGTCATCCCATCAGCAAAAGAAGCTGACTTGTCTGAACCCTGAAGGGAAATGAGAAATTTTGAAAATGCTCTCAAAAGACTTTAACATGGCCCTCAAAGAGTTTAGGGTATCAGAAGGGTTTCTAGACGGAAAGATGTGTGATTCACAACACCTTGTTAAGCAAGAAATCAACATTAAGAAAAGATATTGTATTGATCTGTTTGGGCTGCCATAGCAAAATAACACAAACTAGATGGCTTAAACAACTTAATTCTCATAATTCCAGAGAATGCCAAGTCCAAGATCAAGGTTCCAGAAAGGAGGTTCTATTCCAGGTCCTCTTCTCTTGGAATGTAGGTAGCTGTCAATTTGATGTGTGTTCATATGACCATTTTTTTGTGTCTGTTCAAGAGACCATAAACCAGCTCTCTGATGTCTCTTGTTTATAAAAACCCTAATCCTATAGAATCAAGGCCTTAGCTTTATGAAGTAAAGTAAACTTAATTACTTCCCTAGAGGTCCCGTTTTCAAATACAGCTACACTACAGGTTAGGCTTTAGTATATGAATTTGGAGGAAACAGAAGTATCCCGTCCATTACAGTTATTCATTAATTTCCTGAATATCAAACATTAGGTACTATATTATCACAATATTACAGGAAAATAAAAGCAAAAATCAGAAAATTATTTCTAACTCTAAATTATTTCTAATATCATTCTAAAATGGTTAATGTCTTTAAATAACTAAGCCATATGCATAACTTAGTAAAAGGCAAAAGACAAGAGAATAAATGATAAATATACCTTTAAAAGAATTATAGTGTGGAAGAAGGAATAAAACAGAAAAAGAAATTAGGTGCATAGCACAGTGCAATTTATGTGAAGTAAATTAAATATACATGTATAAAAAGCACTTTATGATTACTGAGGATGTTAACAAATAAAAAGAAATATATCCAAACACTATAACGGTGCTTTATGATGAGGAATAAAAAAGAGTAGAGAACGGTGATAAAAAGAATGAAAAATAAAATTATAAACAATAGAGACTTCAGCTGGAATGATAATAAAAATCATTTCATCATCTGAGGTAGGTGATTAATTTCATTACTTCACCTGTTCCTGAGAATCATTAAAAAAGGAAAAAAAATTCCAAGAGCACATAATTTGCTCAACAAAATCATTGCTAAAAAAATTGTGAAAATATTATTTATGTCTTTAAAAATTATGAAATTCACATGTTTGTTTATAGGATTGGAAAATACATTTCATGCCTGCAAATGCTAAATAAATAATTATAAAAGGTAATGGGAAATTAGATGTTGTAATCATTCTAAAATAAGTTTTGCTATAGTGCAGGTCTTAATAAAATTTACTACCAACTGTTCATATTTTAACATGACCAAAGAAAACAGAAATCTTTCAAAAAAATAAAATATAGAAATTTCCACCTCAAAAATTAATATTAACTTCAAAATAATAAAAAAGATAAACAATATGCTAAGAAAGGAGAAAAGGTGGACTCACATAATCACAAAAGGCAGAAAAAAAAAACATGAAATAAAAGAGGGAGCAAAGAACTAGGGAAATAAATAGAAAATAGCAATAAATATGTTTAGTATTAATCCAAACATATTAATAATCACTTTAGATGTCAATGGTCTAAATAAATCAACTAGATGAGAGAGATTTTTAGAATGGATCAAAAACCAAGGCCCAAATCTATGCTGTCTACGAAAAAACGTAAGATACATATGGATTAAAAGTAAATGGGTAGAGAAAAATATGCCATGTTAGCACCATGTAAATTAATTAATTTCCAACAAAACAGACTTCAAAGGAAGACAATTATCAAGCATAAAAAGGGCATTGAATAATGATAAAGGGGTCATTTTCCATGAAAACATAGCATTCCTAAACAAGTATATACATGACAACAGAACATCAAGCTAAGTGAGGCAAAACCCAATAGAACTGCAAGGACAAATAGTTGAACCCATTATTATAGTTGGAAACTTTAACTTATTTCTCTCGGAAATGGACACCTCCGGCAGCCAGAAGATCAGCAAGAACATAGTTGAACTCAACAATGTCATCAATCAACTGGATATAAAATGCATCCATAGACTACTTTCAGTCAACAACAGCCAGATACACCATCTTCTCAGGTCACATGGGAGAGCCACCAAAATGGACCATATTCCGGGCCATAAAACACACCTTAACAAATTTATAAGAATAAAAGTCATATAGCATTTCCTATAGGAGTGCAATGTAATTAAACTAGAAATCAATAACATAAATGTAATAGGAAAATACCAAAATACATGGAGATTAGACAATACAGTTCTAAATAATGCATTTGGTCAAAGAAGAAATCTTCAGAATAATTTAAAATATTTTTAACAAATTGAAAACTATCAATCGTAATAAAGGTACCACTCTAGTGGGGGATATTAATAATGGAAGAGGCTATGCATTTGTGGAGACAAGGAATGTATGGAAAATTGCTTTACCTTATCCTCAATTTTTCTGTGAACCTTAAACTGCTCTAAAAAATTAAATCTTTATACAAAAAAATCTTTGGAATATTGTAGGTGGATCAAAGAATCAAAATGAAATTCTTAACAAAGAAATATAGTTCATTAAGCATATTTTTGAAGCTAAGTATTGAACCCACATCCTCACAGAGACAATGTCAGGTCCTTAACCCACTGAGCCACAATGCGAACATCTACAAATTTCTTTTTGATGTTGAGTATGTAAAGTCTCACTTGAAGGTCCAGTCACTAGGCATTTCACTCTTTGCCAGAGAATATCATGGCAAAGACATTACAATCTACTGGAAACATATTCACTTTATGAACATATATTATAAAAAATCATTAACAGAGAACATATTTATGGATTTGAATATACCTTAAAAATATAGTTCACAACACTTGGAATACAACATTGATATTCTTTTCACATAAGTATGCTCTATCTTGCTCTTTGCAGTTCTGTAGAAAAATCAGATAACAAAAGAGGTAATAGAAATAGATTGCCAACACATAAAAGGTTTCTTTTCACTTTAATTGCTGCATGACATTTCAGTTTACAGGTAATATGTATCTTTAATCTGGATAGCACAGCCTTTAACTTGTTTGAGTTAAGTGCTCAAAAAATGAACGACCTTATATTCACCAAAATCTACACTGGGAAGAGAAGCTCAAAGCTGAAGTATTCATCTTGATAATAGCCAAGAAGTCAATTGAATTCCTTTTCCAAAGAAAAACTGAGTCACATGGAGCTATTTTCAGTAAATTTTATGTTTGTCCATTCAAGTCAAGGTCTCTAATGGGAATTGCTTACATGTAGTAAAAAGTCAGCTAAAAACACTTTGTTGAGAGAATATCAAATTTTTTCCATATTTTCACATGGTCTTGTAATCATTAAGGAAAAATTTTTTTATTCTTAAAAATTTTTCCAGCATTAATCCCATACCCACATTCATCATTATAAACTGTTTTATTGTTTTGATTATAAATTCACAGCTGATTAATGTTTCCAATTTGCTGTTTTCTTCAGTTTTCAATAAATCTGATAATATATATTTATTTTTAAATGAGTGATGTGATGTTTTGATTGAGTTTTATTCAGGCACAGATGAACTTTAATGAGATGTAGTGAGTATCAAATAGAAGTTTCCCTAAAAGAGGTTATCTTCAAAATTATAATCATGAAACAGATGCAACAAGACTCATAAAAGCTGTGATGTCCTCGTAGATTTGTTCCATTTGTAAAGTTTAAATCACTGAATGGAGGGGAAACTTTCTTCCTAGTTCTTTTTGATACAGGCACCTCTTACACCTAACGGAAAACTTATATCCCTTATGTTTCTTTTTGAAATGACTTGTTTAAAACTGAATAGCTTAGAGCCCTTCCTGTGCTTCTCCCTGGCTTAATTGTACCGTAAATACAGTCACCCATGATGTACAAATTAAGTACCCTGAGCATAAATGCTGTAGATCAAAGATTATAAGCACATGATTTTTTTAGGGTCTTTCCTAGATGTTCGAATCTCTGGTCAATATGCCCTTTGGCAAGTATTTTTATTTTTAGGAATGATGGAGACAGGATAACTCAGAAGATCACCAGCGTCAAGCTGAAATCTCATGACACTATCTTCAATGACTAGAGATTCCACCAGAGAAAGAAGAATGCACATTTGCCCTCAGCCCTGATTCTTATCTGGAACCCTGTTTTTCTCCTTTTTTTACCATAAAACTCCCTGCAATTCTTCCCAATGGAGTACACAATCTTTAAGGCATTAGTCTGTTGTGGTATCATTTGGCTGGCAAAGCAATAAAAGCTATTTTTTTCCTCCTTTACCCCAAACTCTGTGTTTCTATTCAGCACTGGTGGATAGAGGCTGAATTTTGGAAGCATATTCAAATTTACAAGTTCAGTAAGTACTTTAGACCTTGGAGACAAATGAGTATTTAAAGATTGTCAAGCCCTGCATACTGTTTAATGCAGCACGCTACTATTTGGCAGCTATTGTAAGTCTGGGACCACTTACAATCAGGTATGTATTTGATTCTACAGAATTTAATTCAATATAAATAGAATGAAAATGTCATTCATGGAAAATGATAAATGGTAGAGAATCACAATGTTGTACGCACCTACGGTGAGATGGCCCTTTAAATTTCAAAGCTACTTTTAACAATTTTATACAATTATTCTGATCTTAATGTTTAGAAAATATAGATTAGAGAGAAGTTAAAAGAGTCAAAACTCTATTTGCTTCTTGGATTGAGATTGGAAATTACACATTTTCCTAAATTTGCAATAATGTACCGTGCATAAGTTTAATCACAGATACATTCAGTCAAACATGGGAACATTTTTATTTCTCAGAACTTGCCCCCTATTCCCGCTTAAAAGTTAAACTGACAAGGTCATTTCCTGAAGAGTGAGATTTCCATACATATTATTTGTGAGGCTCAAGGACTTTTGTAGTGCAGTTTGCTAGCTCTCATATCAAGATTTCAGTCAGTAGGCAGGGTAAGTAGGGTCAGGAAGCCTCCCGTCTGCTCTAAAGGACTCACACATCAGTTTCACCTCAGTTTCTCTCATATTCTATGAAGGATGGCATGATCAACAGGTACTCAAACTTCAATGAGACCAAGCAAATGCAATCCACAACTAGGAGCCCTTAAGTACAGTTCAAATTTATTAGTATGAAAAATGGAGAAAAGGCGGACAAATTCACTATCTACCCTGACCACACAGCCTCTACTTTCTTTTTTTTTTTTTTTTTTTGGTCTTTTTGCCTTATCTAGGGCTACACCCGCTGCATATGGAGGTTCCCAGGCTAGGGGTCTAACAGGAGCTGTAGCTGCCAGCCTTTGCCACAGCCACAGAAACGCAGGGTCTGAGCCGCGTCTGCAACCTACACCACAGCTCATGGCAAACGCCAGATCCTTAACCCACTGAGCAAGGCCAGGGATCGAACCTGCAAGCTCATGGTTCCTAGTCGGATTCGTTAACCACTGAGCCACGATGGAAACTCCCAACCTCTACTTTCTAGGGAAATTATTTTTTGATTTTTTAAAAATCTAGTGTACTCCATTTTGATACATTTTTGTGCATGTGCATGTGTGAACAAATAGAGCATCAAGCAATACTCCACCTGAATTTTCCACTATATCCTTCCATCAAATTTAAATGCAAAAAACATATAGTGATCTGAAGTGAATGCTCATTATTAAGATGAAATTAATAAATAAAATAAGAATTAAGACTGTCTCAAAAATTGTTGAAATTTCAGGGGAAATTTTAAGTTTACATCCCCAACAAAATTAGTATGAGGTAGTGGGTTCCATCCCTGGCCTTGCTCAGTGGGTTAAGTCATAGGCATAGGTCATGGATATGTCTCGAATGTGGCATTGCTATGGCTCTAGCACAGTCCAGCAGCTGCAGCTCTGATTAGACCCCTTGCCCAGGAACTTCCATAGCATGCAGGTGTGGCCCTAAAAAGAAAAAAAAAAACTATTAAAGAATTAAGAAATACTAGCTTTCTGCAGAGCAGAGTGATATTGAATATTAAAAAGACAGCACAAATGAGCAAAGTAAAGATCTCACAGGTTCACTTGTATGACATCCATATAGATGTCCCGTATGACCATTCACAGCAATGTATTTGAGACGCCTCATGTCATTTTGTGTATACAGTTTATTACTCTTAACTGATTAGTACTATTTTCTTGTGTGAATATTCTTTAATCTTTCTTAGCTTTTCTCATGTTGATGCAAATTTGGTTTGTTTCTAGTTTGGGGATATTATGAATACAGCTCCTGTGAAAAATCCTTGAGTAAGTATTTTTTGGACGTATAGTTTCATTACATTTAGTTCCATACTCAGGAGCGGGATTACCGAGTAGTAGGGTAATTACTTTTGGCTTATAATAAACTGCCAAAGTGATTCTTATCATTTTATTACATACCCATCAGCAATGTGGGAGATGTCTAGCTACTCAAATTTGTTACCCATTGATATTGTGTGTGTTTATGTTTAATTTTTTCGCCACTTTAGAGGATGCTATAGAGCATTTCTGACATTGTAAAATGCATTTCCGAAATTGTTAATTTTCTTGAGCATGTTTCATGTACTTTTTGGATATTTGTATATTTTCTAACTTCTTTTGTTCATTTAAACATATTTAATTTTAGTTTTTGAGGGAATCCATTACATATTACGCATATATATATATGTACACATATATATGTGTGTATATATATGTGTGTGTGTATATATATATATATATATATAAACAAATATATTACTAGCCTGCAATTTGCCTAATTTTTTAATTTTTGTCATTTTATTGCCACATCCATGGCATATGGAAGTTCACAGACCAGGGGTCGAATCAGAGCTACAGCTGACAGCCTACACCACAGCACACAGCAACCCCTGATCCTTAACCCACTGAGCAAGACCATGGATAGAACCTGCATCCTCACGGATGGTAGTTAGATTCATTGCCAGTGAGCCACGATGGGGACTCCTGCCTAGTTATTTTTGAAAGGTGTATTTTTAATAGGAAAATATTTTAAGCGAAATGGGGTGTAGTTTTTCATTTTTTTTATTTTATAAGTGTCTTGTTTGTCCCATTTAAGAAAACTTTGCCCACCCCAAAACTGTATAGAGTCTCTTTTATTTTTTCTTCTACAAATGTTTTAGTGCTAGCATTTAATTTTGGGTCTGTGATCAGTCTCAAAGTAATATTTGTGTATGAGTGACTAGCAGTTTAGGCTAATAATTATAACAGCATTCATTAAAAAAAGACTTCATTTTCTACTGCGTTTAATTACTGCCTTGGTAGAAAAATGTGCTTGACTAAGCTTCTGTAGGGGTTATTCTTGATGCTCAATGTGTTTCTTCATTTTTATGTTCATTCTTATACCAATAATTCTCTAACAATTACAGTATTATAGAAATCCTTAAAATAAAGTATTTAAGTCCCTCAGATTTGTTTTTATTATTCAATATTGTTTTGGCTATTCTATATACTTTCCATTTCTATGTAAAATTTAGAAATTGTTTCCATAATTTTTTAGCTGAAATTCCTGTTTGTGCTTGCATTTTTTAATATTTTCAAGAGACCAATTAAAATAGTTATCATGGCTATTTAAAAGTAGATTTACATTTTTCCATATTTTAAATTCCAAAATTTGGCTAGTTTTTGAATATATTCCTATAGACTTATTTATTTTTTTGGCCTTTTTAGGGCTATACCTGCCGCATTTGGAAGTTCTCAGGCTAGGGGCTGAATCCGAGCTGTAGTTGCTGGTTGCCACAGTCCCAACAAGGCCAGATCCCAGCTGCATTTGCAACCTACGCATCAACTGATGGCAACACCAGATCCTTAACCGACTGAGAGAGGCCTGGGATTACACTTGCATCCTTATAGATACTAGTAGAGTTTGTTACCGCTGAGCCACCACTGGAACTCCCCCTCTTGACTCTTTAATTAGAGGGTCTTATAGTCATAGTCTTACATGCAGACATAAAAATTTCTATTGTTTCGTGGACATGAAAGAACATTAGGGATTAAAGTAAAAAATGTTACTCCCTGCAAATGACAAATACCTTTTTTTTTTCTCCTTGGATCACTAGCATTGGCCCATCTAATCCTTGATGGAACTGCTTCTAGGTTTCACTGAGCTTTAGTTAGTTTCCGTTCACTACTGGCTTTAAATATTTTGAGACCAGCATCATCATTTTCTCTTCAAAAACTCTTAACATCTATTTTTTGAGTTTTCTGAGGAATCTCCATACTGTTTTCCACAGTGGTTGCATCAATTCACATTCCCACCAACAGTGTAATAGGGATCCTTTTTCTCCATACCCTCTCCAGCACTTATTGTTTGTAGACTTTTTGATGATGGCCATTCTGGCTGGTGTAAGGTGGTACCTCATGGTGGTTTTGATTTGCATTTCTCTAATGAGGAGCGATGTTGAACATCTTTTCATGTGTTTATTTGCCATCTGCATGTCTTCTTTGGAGGAGAACTGTCTGCCTAGATCCTCTGCCCATTTTTGGATGGGGTTGTTTGTTTCTTTGGTGTTGAGCTGTAGGAGCTGTTTGTAAATTTTGGAGATTAATCCCTTGTCATTTGAATCATTTGCATATATTTTCTCCCATTCTGTGGGTTGTCTTTTCATTTTGTTTAGGGTTTCCTTAGCTGTGCAGAAACTTTGAAGTTTAATTAAGTCCCATTTGTTTTTTTCTCTGTTTATTGTCCTTCCTCTGACACATGGCTCTGAGAAGATGTCGCTATCATTTATGTCAGAGAGTGTTTGGCCTATGTTTTCCTCTATGAGTTTTATAGTATCTAGTCTTATATCTAGATCTTTAATCCATTTTGAGTTTATTTTTGTGCATGGTGTTAGAAAGTGTTCTAGTTTCATTGTTCTACATGTAGCTGTCCAGTTTTCCCAGCACCACTTATTGAAGAGGCTGTCTTTTGTCCAATGTATATTCTTGGCTCCTTTGTCATAGATTAGTTGACTATAGATGTGTGGATTTAATTTTGGGCTTTCTATCCTGTTCCACTGATCTATATTTCTGTCTTTGTGCCAGTACCATGTGGTTTTGATGACTGTAGCTTTGTAGTAGAGCCTGAAGTCAGGGAGCCTGATTCCTCCAGCTCTATTTTTCTTTTTCAGGATGTCTTTGGCTATTCTGGGTTTTTTGTGTTTCCAGACACACTTTAAACTATTTTGTTCTAGTTCTTTGAAAAATGTCATTGCTAATTTGATAGGGATTGCACTGAATGTGTAGATTGCCTTGGGTAGTATAGTCATTTTGATAATATTGACTCTTCCTATCCAAGAGCATGGTATGTCTTTCCACCTGTTTAAGTCATCCTTGATTTCTTTCATCAGCACCTTATAATTTTCAGAGAACAGGTCTTTTGTCTCTTTAGGCAGGTTTATTCCTAAGTATTTGGCTCTTTTTGATGTGATGGTAAACAGGATTGCTTCTCTAATTTCTCTTTCTGATCTTATTGTTGGTATATAGAAATGCAGTTGATTTCTGTGTATTAATTTTGTATCCTGCAACTTTGCCAAATTCATTGATGAGCTCTAACAGTTTTCTGGTAGAGTCTTTAGGATTCTCGAGGTATAGTATCATGTCATCTGCAAAAAGTGATAGTTTTACTTCTTCCTTCCCAGTTTGGATTCCTTTTATTTCTTTTTTCTTCTCTGATTGCTGTGGCTAGGACTTCCAGAACTATGTTGAATACTAGTGGCGAGAGTGGACATCCCTGTCTTGTTCCTGATCTCAGCGGGAATTCTTTCAGCTTTTCACCATTGAGAATGATGTGAGCTCTGGGTTTGTCATAGATGGCCTTGATTATGTTGAGGTAGGTTCCCCATATGCCCACTTTCTGAAGGGTTTTTATGAGAAATAGGTGTTGGATTTTGTCAAAGGCTTTTTCTGCATCTATGGAGAGGATCATATGGTTTTTATTCTTCAGTTTGTTAACGTGGTGTATCACACTGATTGATTTGCGAATATTGAAGAATTCTTGCATCCCTGGAATAAATCCCACTTGAATGTGGTGTACAATCCTTTTAATGTATTGTTGGATTCGGTTGGCTAGTATTTTGTTAAGAATTTTTGCATCTATGCTCATCAGTGATATTGGCCTGTAATTACCATTTGATCCAGCAATCCCACTCCTGGGCATTTATCCAGCAGAAACCATGACTCAAAAAGACACATATACTCCAGTGTTCATTGCAGCACTCTATGCAATAGCCAGGTCATGGAAACAACCTAAATGCCCATTGACAGAGGAGTGGATAGGGAAGATATGGTACATACATACAATGGAATGTTACTCAGCCATGAAAAGGAAGGAATTACCAACATTTATAGCAACATGGATGGACTTAGAAATTATCACACGAAGTGAAACCAGTCGGACAATTAGACAGCAACACCCAATGCTACCGCTTACATGTGGAAACTCAAAAGACACAATGAACCTCTTTGCAGAACAGACAATGACTCACAGACTTTGGAAAACCTTGGTTTTTCAAATAAGACAATCTGGGGGGTGGGGAGATGCACTGTGGGGTTTGGGATACAAAATCTGTAAAATTGACTTGTGATGATTTATGTACACCTATAATTGAAATAAAATCCATTAAGAAAAAAACAAAACCTCTTAGCATCTGAATAATGTAAAGGTTCTAGCGAATCCTAGATACTTTATAGCTGGAGAATTTCTGTTTCTGGCTAAATGGACTAATATAGACTAGATTTACCCTGTAGTCTCTGGAAATCTGAAAAGGCAAAATATGTTTGAGTCAATGACTATCCAAACACTAAATATCAAACAAAAAATTATAGTGATCCCTGAAATATGGTGCATAAATCAGGTAAGCATCATGATTGCTCAAGATCTTCTTAAAAGAGTTTCCAAGCTGTGGGCATAAAGTGTGGGAACCCCAGTGGATGTGAGCCAACTCCTTCAATCAAGGAGACACCTGAGACACCAAGGAGGTCAGAGTAACTGATGTTTTCAAGGAAGAACCTCACAGAGGAAAACACCGCATAAAAAAGAAACTCTGAGAGCAATAGAGGTTAACTACTTGAGAATTCAGGTGAGTACTGGTCAGGAAATGTACATGATGAAAACTACCCAATGCTTGAGAAAGATTTATCCATAAGGAAAGAGGAAGAAATAACTGACATTCACAAAGAACTGTGAATAGTGCTAGTTACCACCAGCAAGACTCACATATAATGTATGAGGTACTCAAAAGGGCTTCAGTAGTGGGAAATAACCCTATGTTGAATATGTCTTTGGTGCTGCTTAAGAAACTGTAAAAGCAAGAAGCAAAGGGATCAAGGGTCTTAACTGCGTTCCATCACATTCATATAAACTAGATTCATCTGTCATCCAAAAATACCAAGAATCCATAGAAGGAATATATGACCATAATGAGAATAAAAATAAATCAATTGAAACTGACAATGTTTTCTACTGTCGTCATTAAATATATATTTTGTTGATTTATCTATGTTGCTATCTTGCATATATTCTATTGCTTCTAACTTTTGTATAATACTACCTAGTGCTCATCTGCCGTGTTATGGCTACCACTTCTCTCAGTGAAGGAAAACCAGCTCATCACTAAATCGCTATCATCACAGCTAATGCTGCACTTAATAACGGGTATATTGTCATTTTTATACATTTAAGATTGCTCCCTGGTTCTTAGTAAGCTATTCTCACAAAGAAATCATTCTCCATGTGTTTGATGTGTTTATTTTAGGCTCTTCACTCTAGAGATCTTATCTACACAGTGTCTTAAATCCCTCAATATATAATAGATGCTTGGAGACTCTTATGGTAATATGAGAGATGAAGAATTTTTCTCAATGAAAATAGAAGATAACAATATGTCAAACCTGATTTCCTACAACAGTCCACAATCAGAAGAAGAGAACATGGGTCCCAAAATAACTCATGGTATATAAAGTGTAATATGTCATTTAGAAAGAAGGTAGTCGGAGTTCCCATCATGGTGAAGCAGAAATGAATCCAACTAGGAACCGTAAGTTTGTGGGTTTGGTCCCTGGCCTCTCTGTGAGCTGCGGTGTAGGTCACAGACTTGCTTGGATCTCGTGTTGCTCTGACTATGGTATAGGCTGTAGCTCTGATTCAGCCCCTAGCCTGGGAACCTCTGGATGCCATGAGTGCAGCTCTAAAAAAAAAAGAAAAAAAGAAAAAAAAAGAAAGAAGGTACTAAATTTAATCAAAATATTACAAGAACAATGAATGTGTAAAGTACTTAAATAATCTGCAGGAAAAGGGAAGCACTGAAAATGATCTTTGTGAGAGGTGCTTAATGTTCTTATGTTCCACAGATATACTTAATTTTGTGTTAGGCATTATATTTTAAATACCTTGAATGATAAAACTTGCAAAAATATTCCCAGTCATCAGAAAAGCTGTCTTCTTTTCTTCATTTTGTAAATGTTTCTTACAATTATGGAAATTGCCTTCAAAATTCATTTAATATTCATATTGGAATAAAGCATCTGTTGTGGCAGATGGGACAAATGACATCAAGTTCAGCTGCTTAAATAACCCTTAAGGATCAATGTGTAGTTTACAAAAATAATTTGTAATTCATTTTGGATTAATTAATTTGAATTTATTGTGTTTCATAAAGGCATATTGCAGCCGCTCCCAGCACTGAATTGATTGTTTTCAACAGGTTACTCCTACTAAAAACATACATTTTGACAGTGGAGGAGACAATGCTGCCCATTATTCATTATTTATTCTTCAAAACTATCTGAAAAGATAGCTACCTGAAGGTAACAACTTATTTGCATAATTAACTATAAATTTACATTTCTATACTGTGAAATTTCGTCAATTCACATGCAAAAGAAATAGAGATACAAGCGAGTTTATTCAAATATCTCGATCTGAATAAGTGTTTTTTTTTTTCCTTTTCCCATTGACCCCTACCACTCTACAAGATGTGAGTAAAAAAAAATGTGTATTTTGCACACATTAAAAACAAAAAACACCTGAGGCAATTTAATTTTATTTTTGCATGAGGCTTAAGAGCAATGGTAGCTATAATTTAGCTCAAGATTTACAAGATACAAAGGCAATCATATGTAAAAAAAGAAAAAGATACTTTGCTGTCTCTTGTGAGAATTCATTATTAACAGACACTTTTCATTCTTCATTGGCAGAGGTTAAAGTCTTCACAAAATTCACTGAAAATTATTCTCAAGTAATAACTCAACTGCTTTTTTGAATAAAAGTTCTACTAGACAATATAATCAATTCAATTTTTGATTGAATGTTTACTATCATTGTTGGTTGGATTCTGAAATGAATTTTTCACATTTTTATTCCACGTATTTGGCAGGTTTTCTTTGCTTTTTTTCTTCTATTTGAAACAAAAATACTTTAGTTAGATCAGTTCCAAATATGGCAAGTATTTGAATAAAATGAAAAAAAAAAGATGTTTCAAGTCCTAGAAGTACCAAAATTTGCCTTCGATGATTCTCCTACTAGGACTTCTCAGAGTATCCCAAGCAAATCATAAACATAAATGGAGGAGAGGGTGTTAGTTAGTGGCTAACCCAATAGCACAAAATGTATTTCAGGGGACAAAAAGAAGTTCATCACATCGGTATTACTGAGGAAGGATATAAACACAGGTAGTCAGTGTAGGAGAATGGGTTTCGATGCATTCTTTGGAAATGACCTTTCATTAACATTTACATGTTAAAGGCTCCAGAGGGTAATTCCCCACAGGCCTTGTTTGCTATAGAAAATGTGCCCTCCCCCAAACAGACCATAATCTTAACCCACTCCTCAGCTGATAGAAAAGCAATGAGAGAAATGGTGACCTAGTCTAAGGAAAGAGAAGGACAAAGAAGTCATCCAACTTATGGGGACATTTCAACCCCTAACACCCTATTGGACAAGGACTGATAGAGGTGATTGAACAAGGCCAATGGGAGAAAAACACATCTCTCTGGACCCCATGTTGGTGCCCTTCCCCACATTTAAGAGGTAAAGACCCCTATAGGACAATAGAGAGCAGGGGGCCTTCTCCCCCCTCCCAGCAGCCCTGGGAGCTATTTGCTTTCCTTTAATAAAAACTTTGCTAGCTCATTGCCTGTGTGTTCATGGAGTTCATTCTTCAACTGCCGTGAACAAGAACCTGGATTCCAGTATCACCTTTCCAGTATCATTATTAACATCATTTAAATGGTCACAGTCTTGTTACTCACGAAGCCCAAGGTGCCGCTGGAAGTGTGTATGTAGTTTTTATTCTTTTTGGCATTATAAAATTCATATTTTCTTTGAGAGAGGCCCTCTCAAAGAATCCCAGTCCCTTCATCATAAATATGCACAAGCGAACAACTCAGAGCTCCTTGTAACTAAGCTTATTTAATCATATAGATTCCATGTTCTTGGCACAGATTTTTTTTTTACTTCATAGAAAATATTTCTCCATTCCCAGTTTTTTTATGTGTCCTTTTCCTCACAAAACTGTCCAACTGTGTAATGGCTATATATTTTAATCTCTAATTGCTTTACAAAATTTCTGCCCCTCAACTTAATATGCTAAAATTTGAATGTTATAGAAGAGCTGAATCTAGTCAGTATTCTGTTTTTATATACGTGTTAATTTATTATGAAGTGTAAGTGAAAAAACTAGTATTTATTATTTTATAGATATTACCTTTTTTAATTTTGAAGGAGGCATTTACTTTCTTGGTATAATCTTATTTTGAAATGTTCTCAGATTCTCAGTTGCACTGCAATTTGTGGGAAGAAAATTGGGACAGCTTTTTTTTCCATTTATATTGTCTCTTTTGGCTCTTTAGCTGCTCTTAAGCTACTTTTAGATTTCTACCATCAATAATCTTTTAACATGCTGACAGAGGAAGCTATTGAGAGGTATTTTTATCTATCCTTATATGATTTCATTTATTAGATGCTGTGATATAGCTTCAGTAATATGCTTGTGCATCATTTCAACTTTGTACTGAATAAAAAAGAGAAAAAGCAACTCAAAACCTGTAGAAATATTTCTGTATTCCATTTCATTACCTATTGAAGACATTAAATGTAAAAGCTCTACACTGCTTAAGATAGAGATTGCCACATTACACAAATGGAACAGAAAACAATTTCACCCTAATAAGATTTTCATGTAGAAAATGTGCCTATTTCTTTCAACACATTTAAATTATACTGTAGAAACTGAATTTTAATGTTTAAGAAGAAATTTCCAGACTTACACAAATAGAGTTTAATGACATTATAACACCAGATTTTAAAATTATGAATATTGTCTTATCAGTACTCATCATTATATTTTCGTTAGCACATACAAAAAAGTCAGTATACATATTAGCTATACATCATTATATTTTTGTTAGCACAGAAAAGTCAGTATACATATTAGCTATACATATTGAAAGCTGGAATGTACACATGAACTGCAAAGTAAAAATTGTTGTTAAAATGTTCATAACCAATTCATTATTTATTGAGTACTCATTTATTTGAGAATAGCTCCACATATAGCTTCTGAATATATAAACTGTGTCCTCCTTTTTGATTCATATTTGTGTAATCTGAAGTAAGATTCAATCAATCCAGGAAAAGTTCAGAGATGAAAATGTGGAATTAAGCAAAGAATATTGAGGTGGTCAAGAATTTTTTTTTAGTATAACAAAACCCTAAATTGTTGTATGATTATATATCATTAAAAATTATGTGTATTCTGTCCCTCAATGGATTTACTCCCTAGTAGGCAATACATAGTACACATATTCATTTTGTTTTACCAGAGAGAAATGACTTCAAGTCATTTAAACTATTACATTTACAGTTGGAGCACTTAATTCACGAAAACAGAATAGATGTTTTCTGAGCCATACAAACACAGAACAAGCCAAAGTAAATAGTGTAAGGACCTCAGACACCAATATGGTACAGCAATTTTGTCTTCAAACTCATTTTTCTCAGTTTCTACTTCAATGCTCATTTTTAAGTCACTACATAGCAAATGCTATAATTTCTCCTACTTAGCAATAGATAAACTCATTTCTTTCTTCCTCCACATTTCCTCCTGATGTTTTATGTTCCCTTTCACTCTTCTCTGTTCAACCCTACATTCAAAGAGCATAAAGAATGGCATGCCTAGGTCCATTATTTTCTAATGGAAGAGACAGGTTAGCAGGGATGGTCTGATATATCCTTAAAGAACTCAAGATAAACACATGTATTCTGTCTGCATGTCTCTGTCTTTGTCTATCTCTCCCATGTAGCTCTAAACACAACAAGGAAATAAAGAATCTTTATCAATTAAAAACCGAGTTTTAAAATTAATTCCCATTACAATCTACATCTACCTATTATTTCTTAAATGTCTTATCAATTATCTATAATTGCAGTACATATTATTTGCTTTTACTTTCTTCCTGGCCACTCACCTCTGTACCAATTATTTCCTTATTACTTTAGTAGTGCCTTAATTATTAGATCTGTTTACTTAAGATTATCTAAATATGCTTTCTCAATATTTTAATTAGTATGAATAGTTTTCTTTCCTATTAAACATAGTTTTCTGTACATCTATAAATACAGATTTACTTTGTTCTAGAACCTACATTGTTTTGGCTGCTCCTGCAGAATGTGGAAATTCCCAGGCAAGGGGTAGAACCTGCACTGCAGCAGCAACCCAAGCCACTAGAAGTGACAACCCTAGATCCTTAACTCACTGCACCACAAGGGAATTAAGGAACCTACATCTTAAGACTCTGTAATTTGTACCTAGAGTATCCTGTTACATCGATAAAATTGCTGTATGAGCAAACTAAATAGATTATAAATATAAAATATACATATACTAAATTGTGTAATGTAGAAATACACTGAATGGATCAAATTCCAAGTACTTCTTTTTAATCATAAGCTTGATAAAAGAATTCTTGTCTTTATGTCTATCTGAACGATGTCATGAATATTTATTGTGTTTCAAAAAATAATTTATACACATATGGATGGATATTTATCAGAGCTTTAGAGAATAGATTCATGTGTTATAAAAAAAATACCAGAACTGGAAAGTTGAGTTGATACCCATATTTGAAAGGAATAGAAGGCTGAATTTTCTAATGTAGATATATTACAGTGATAGGGATTAGCAAATTTTAGAAAAAAAAAAACTCAATCACTCATGCTAATTAGATTGGCAGTTTGAGTAAGTGTAAAATGACTGGAGACATGAAACCTATCTTTCCCATACTTAAGAACCTTTCTAAACAAAGTAGGTAAACAGTCTGTGTTACATCAATTACTATATTAACATGTTATTCAAGAACAAATTATTTAGCTGCATTAGGTCAGCCAACACGACATTTTCAAGGCTTTGTTTTCAGGGTTTAGCCCTATAATTGTTAGTTCTCATCACAGAAGTGGTGTAAGTTATTTTCCGGTGTGTTTACTTTAACTTTAGCCTAAGAGATGGCTTCTCTGCTAAATGTATTAATCTTTCTAAAAAGATGAAAATCATAAACATATTCATGTACTAATATGTAATAAATGAGAAACCAGTGGATATTAAATCCACTGGATTACAAAATGTTGAAGGAGTATCTTTCACCAAAAATATTTGAGTGTTTTGTTTTGAACACAGACCAGTACTGCACACCTGAGTAAATGACTGAGAATTACCACTTCAGTGGAATCAGCAGATGTGCACCCATAAATATAACACATCTTTCCTGGGGGGAAAAAAGGCTAAGCATATGAATTCAGCCTATGTAGAGTGGTTCTTCTCCCAAAGGTACCAATCACAAGGTTAAAGGCAGAACTTGCAGAGCACACACATACTGTTAGAGATAGTTTTTCAATATAGACACCTGTTTCTAGATCATAGGCTTAATTTCTATGTTCTGCTGCTTCTCTGAGCCTTTGGTTTGTTCTTTGTTGCTGGAAAGTAAGTCAACTACACTCTAATAATTGTAAAAGTTTAAAGAATTATAAATGATTTCTAAATGAGAATATTAACAGTTAATTCTGGGTGATAGAAATATGGCTGTTTATATTCTCTTTTATGCTTGACTATATTTTAAACCATTTTAAAATAAATGATAACATACTGAAAAAAAAAGAAGTGAAATAAAAGCACCTACCTCTCCAGGTTTATAATGGACCTTTAGTAACATTCTTCCTCCAGGACAGCATGAAGTACATTGAAATAAATAAATGAATGTTAAACCAATTCTAATTTTATTGTTAACATAAATATTACATTTTCAAGACACTTTATGCATACTCTTCTACACCGCCCCACACATTATATGTAGGTTTCTTTCAAGTCGCTGAGCTGCAAAGCAGTCTTATTGTTCTGGGCTCCCAAACTATCTCTATTGACTTGGTATCTGAACTGTAATCAAATATGTTTATGTAGATTCCCATCTCAAAGATTATTTAGCTACTAACTTCTTAATAACTTGTCTGCTCTCAATTCGTACAAACATGACACACTTAATTTAAATTATGGCCTTAATAAATCACCTGTTTTGTAAAATCCACATAATAATTGAATCTGAATACTTTTCATACATTCCTTTGCATTATTTATCTAGACTGTAATCACTTTGAAAACAGGATTCATATCATGTATTATGTTAGTTCTAACACACAGCACATAAACAGTGTCACAAACATAATAGGTGTCAAAATATTTTGCATAAGGGAACAAATGAGTATCTAAAAAGAACTGATGAAAGACTCTTGTTTGAAATAATGTAATACAGCAGTATATGAATTACTGATTTAGAAATCATGTAAAGCAAAACTTTTTGAAAATAAGCAGGTAACAGTTTTATACAGAACACGACATGAGGAGTTCTTAATTGCCTTGAATGTATTTAGAATTAAATCAGCTCATTAATTGTATATGCTTTTTATACTTACATGAAATGAGCATTATTTAAACTGAGTATATTATAAACATACGAACATTTTACAATCTTACAAAATTATACAAGAGATTGAGCCATCTGGTGCACTAAACCATGTGTTTATAATGCAAGTGCATCGATATCTAGGGTCATCCATACCAGAACAAGTATCTATCTACCGTGATCTATTTATGTACCATCCTTTACAGAAGAAAAGTTCTACGAGTCAAAAAGTTTCAATATAACGTTCTCAGCAATAAAGATGCACTGATCAAAATGAGAATAAAATAACGTATATAATAATGTAATGATTCAAATCTGAGCCTATGAATAAAAATGTAAAAATAAATTTATAAATCACGATAAATAATACCACCTTATACACAGCCTCAACATCATATAGAGAACATCTTAACAAAATGACTGTTTCTTATGTTATTTAAATATAATGGTCCCCGGGAATTCCTGTCATGGCACAGTGGTTAATGAATCCAACTAGGAACCATGAGGTTGCGGGTTCGATCCCTGGCCTTGCTCAGTGGGTTAAGGATTTGGTGTTGCTGTGAGCTGTGGTGTAGGTCGCAGACGCAGCTCGGATCTGGTGTGGCTGTGGCTGTGGCTGTGGTGAAGGCTTTTTAGGGCCACACCTCAGCATATGGAAGTTCCTAGGCTAGGTGTCAAATCAGAGCTGCAGCTGTTGGCCTATGCCATAGCCACAGAAATGTAGGATCTGAGCTATGTCTGTGGCCTACACCACAGCTCACGGCAACACCAGATCTTTAAACCACTGAGTGAGTCTAGGGATCAAATCTGCATCCTTATGGGTACTAGTCCAGTTTATAACCTGCTGAGCCACAATAGGAACTCAATGATTCTTGCTCATTTTTAAACTGTTTTGTTTGTTCTATTACTGTTGATTTTACTAATATTTGAATATTTTTTGGATACCAGTCTCTTATTAGATATGTGCTTTGCAAAGATTTTCTCCAAGCATTTTTTTTTCCTCTTAAGAGAAACTTCATCAGTTTACATTATTTTTCTTAATTATTTTTTCCTGACCTTGTCACAAAAGCAGGCTCTAAATGTGCATTTTAGCATGCTCTAACCATAAAAGAAACCCCAGGATTTAAGTTAGAAGATTGGAAAAGAGGTCCCCTGTGCACAGGATATTATGTGATAATTTACAGAGAAGAGAAAACAGAATATGGGACAGATCCAAAATAATGTAATAAAATGGAGAAAGTCAAACTGCGATGTAAACAATTAGAGTCACAGATTAATCTCTGAGTGGCATATATCAGGAACAAGCTCATAGTATCATAAAAGAATCTTAAAATGGAAATGTCATTGAAATCATATCCCCCTAATGAGATAAGCAGAGAAACAAAAACAATGTTTTTGTTTTTTTCTTTTGTTTTTTTATTTGTTATTCAGATTTTAACAAGGCCCAGTGCCTCAAAACATAATGTAAAAATTTTTCACGATAAAATTTAAAGCTTTCAACATTCAGAGAAACAAGAGAAAAGGCAATGAACATACCAACACTCTAGTGATCCAGATTTTAGGGTTATCAGACAAAAACTTTAAGGCAGCTCCTATAACAGTACTTAAGGAGGTAAAAGCAAAAGTTCTCAAAATTAATAAAATACACAGATGCTCTCAACAGACAAGTAGAAATTATATGAAAAGGAACCAAATATAAATTTGGAATCGAATTGTATAATGTCTAAGATAACACCTTTAATTTGTGGGCTAAATTGTAGAATGAAGATTTTGAAAAGTGGAAAATGCTAAAGGACGGGAGTTCCCATCGTGGCTCAGTGGTTAACGAATCCGACTAAGAACCATGAGGTTGCGGGTTCGATCCCTGGCCTTGCTCAGTGGGTTAAGGATCCAGCATTGCCGTGAGCTGCGGTGTAAGTTGCAGATGCGGCTCAGATCCCTCGTTGCTGTGGCTTTGGCGTAGGCCAGCAGCTACAGCTCCTGTTAGACCCCTAGCCTAGGAACCTCCATATGCCGTGAGAGCGGCTCTAGAAAAGGCAAAGAGACAAAAAAAAAAAAAAAAGGAAATGAAAATGAAATGTATTTTCAAAGAAAAAACAAGAAATTTGTCCACAGAAGTGTACTTATCTCTACAAACACAACACACATACACACAAATAAACACACACACACTGCTTTTTAGACAACAGGCAAATGAAACCAGAGAAAAACTTGTAACTTTAAGCATAAAGCAAGATATTGTAAAGATATAGGCATAGTAAATATGTAGGTAAATGTAAAACACTGATTTTCTTAAGTCTACAATATGTGCAATTATTGAAACATGAAATCGTAACATAGGTAAATTCCAATTCAATGCATATGGCAAATACAGTACAATATGGCAACTATAACATAAAGATGGAAGGGTAAGAGTCTATATTGTTTTAAGGCTTGATGACTTACTTATACTGGTAAAATATTAACTAAGAAATCTGTGAATGGTTAGGTATTTATATTATGAGGCTTACAATAACCAATAAAAACAATATCCTAATTTCTGCATAAAGCCAATAGAAAAATTTCCAAGTAATCCAAAAGTAGAAATGAAATGGGAACCAGAACGACAAAGCAGGAGTTCCCTGGTGGCTCAGTGGGTAAAGGATCCCATATTGTAACTGCTGTGGCTCTGGTTACTGCTGTGGCACAGGCTCAGAGTTCGATCCCTGGCCTGGGAACTTCTGCATGCCACGGACACAGTCAAAAAAAGAGAAAAAACTGTAAAAAAAGGGAACAAATATAAAATGGTAAAATCATAACCAAAATCATATTATATCAATAAACTACAGTATTGATTAATCATATCAGGAAACCACAGTATTGATTAATTATTATATTTAAATGCAACTTATATAAATACACCATTTAAAAGATAAAAATTACCTTCTTGCATAAAAATACCAACTGTAAACTGTCTAAAATAAAGACCTACATTAAAATTTAAGCATGGAAAAAGATACGTCATGCAAACACTGGCCAAGTTTAAACCGACTCGGCTATATTAACATTAGACAAAATTTTCTTCAGAACAAAAAATGTTATGGAAGATAAAAAGGACACTACATATTGATGGAAAGGTAAATCCAGCAATAAGATTCAGTTATTCTAAGTCATTCGCCCATGACTACAGAACTTTACAATTTATAAAGAAACAATTGATAGGCCTAAAATTAAATAGAAATATTCAAATTAGAAGGCCTGAATGATGCTACACACCAATGTGAAACATACAAAATTTACATAACATATACCCCAGCAATAGCAGAATGCATATACTTTTCCAACTTAATGAACATTCACCAACATAAACCACATTTTGTACTTTAAAACTTATACTTGTATTCAATGCTTCTGTACTTATATTAAAACTGAAGTAAGTTCTCAAGTCGATGATACGAGCTTTTACCTTGATAAACTAGAAAAAGAAGATCAAATTAAATCCAAAACAAGAAAATGATATCAGAGCAGATTTTAATGAAAGTGAAGAGTGAAAACAATACTATCAATGAAATAAAAAATGCCTTTTTTGAAAAGATTAATAAATTTAATAAACTGCTATTGAGTTATTAAGTAAAAGACACAAATTATCAAAACCATGAATAAAGAGAGGAAAAATTTACAGAGTCTAAAAGTAATAAAAAGATAAAAATATGAGTAAGACCTTGGAAGTGCCCGCTTTGGGATGGATGGAGAAGATGCACTGCATCACAATGGAATATTACTCGTTCATTAAAAGGAATGAAATCTTGCCATTTACAGCAACATGGATAGACCTGAAGGGTATTATGCTAAGTGAAATGTCAGACATAGAAAGTCAAATACTATGTGATTCCATATGCATGTGAAATCTAAACAAAACAAAATAAAATAACGAATATAACAAAACAGAAATACAAAGAACATAGAGATAATCACCAGAGAGGAAACACTGAAAGATATGAGAGAAATAGGTGAGGGAAATTGAGGTACAAACTTCAACTTACAAAATAAATAAGTCAAAGTTATGAAATGGACAGCATGGAGACTATCATTGATGATAACATATTTTTGTATGTTGGCAGATGTTATCTAGACTTATCGTGGTGATCATTTGGTAATGTACACAAATACCAAACCATGTTGTGCACTAGGAACTAACATAATGCTATAGGTCAATTATACTCATAAGCAAACAAGAAAATTCATAGAAAAAGAGATCAGATTTGTGGTTAGCAGAGGTAAGGAGAGGGGAAATTGAGTGAAGGTGGTGGAAATGTACAAACGTCCAAACATAAATTAACTACTATAAATATAATGGAAAACATAATTAACATAATTAAAACTTTTGTATGTGAAATTTGTTGAGGAATAAACCTCACGAGCTCTCATCCCAAGGAAAAATTATTTTTATTTTCTTTTACTTTGTATCTCTTGTGTTGTTGGCTGTTCACTAAACTTACTGATAATCATTTCATGAGGGATGTACATCAAATCATTATACACATAAAACCAAGAATTTAAGAAAGAAATATAAAAATAAAAAATTCTTAGAAAATAGAAAAGGGACCAAGAAAGCAACTAATTTTATGAGGCTAGCCCTGAACTGATATCAAAAACATACCAAAATATCGGAACAAATTATAAACAAATTATCCTCACGAAACAGTACAAATGTCCACAACAGCACAGTATTAATTCAAAATACACTATACAAAACCTACAGTTTAACAGAGAAAGAATGAAATCTTTTCTTCGTAAATTCAGAAAAAACTCAGGAATGTTTTCTCCCACCATTTCTATTCAATATTGTGTTGTATTAGAGTCCTAGTCAGTGAAATTTGAGAAGAAATTATTCAACATATCGATGACATGTTCATCTATTTAGAAATCCCAAGGAATCTTCCCCAACAAGGCTTCTAAAAATAATTTTGTCCAGCAATATCATAGGATTCAAAGTTAAAATATAAGCATATATATTTGTATACATGTTATATAATACAATGTATACACGTTACATAATACAATGTATACACATTGGTACACAAACTGGAAATCAAAACATTAATAAAGGATAATTTAAAATAACACCAAAGGAGTTCCCAACATGGTTTAGTGGTTAACTAATCTGACTAGGAACTATGAGGTTGTGTGTTCGATCCCTGGCCTCGCTCAGTGGGTTAAGGATCCGGCGTTGCTGTGGCTGCGGCGTAAGCTGGCAGTGACAGCTCTGATTAGACCCCTAGCCTGGAAACCTCCCTATGCCGCGGGTGTGGCCCTAGAAAAAGACAAATAATAAAATAAAAAATAAAATAGCAACAGAATTCATTGAATACTTAGAAGTTAATTATGCAAATTATGTACAGTATCAGTAAGTAGAAACTATAAAACATGGATAAAAGAAGTCAAAGACATTGCTAAATGGAAGGATAGACTGTGTTTGTTAATTGATACCTTAAAAGTTTTGAAATGATAATTCTTCCAGTTGTATATATAACACATTCCCTGTCCAATCCTAATAGGATTTTTTAATATTTATGTTAACAAAATGATTCTAAAATTTATATCGAAATGTGAAGGATCTTGATAGGCTAAAACAATTTTGAAACAGCTAAAAGGGAAAAGATCCTCACTACCTGATTTCAAGACAAAATAGATCAATTATAACAAAGGCTATGTGGTTTTGACCAAATGTAGAAACAAAGATCAGGGGCATACCATCTCAAAGTATTCTACTTGCCCTTTTTATTTTGAAATGAGTAGTTTTGAAGTGTTATCATTTAACTTCCAAGTGTTTTGATTTTTCCACATTTCTTTTTATTCCTTATTTTAATTTAATATTATAGGTGAAAAAAATATTTTATATATTTTGTATACTTTTAAATTTATTGAGACTTGTTTAATGGCCTAATATATGACCCATCTTAAAGAATGTTTATTCAGCTGTTGTCAAATTAAATAATATATACATCTGTTGTGTATAGTTACTTGGTTTTATAGTGTTATTCAAGCCTTCAATTTCTTTTTTGATCTCCTGCCAGTTGTTTAATTCATTACTGAAAATAGGTTATTGAAATCCTTACTTAATATTATTGTGTATTTCTTAGCTCCCTTCTATTCTATTAGCTTTTGCTAAATGGTTTTTATTATTTATATATTTTTATTGATATTCTCTATTTGGTGAGACATTATTATCCTACTTTCCTTTCATATTGTAAACGTGATTTTAGTTCTCTGACCATATACATAACAACTGATTTAAATATTTCTCTTATAAGTTTAACTTCTGGGCTTCCTCAAGGACAGTATCTATTGACTGTTTTTCGCTTGTGTATTGGCCATACATTCCTATTTCTTTAAGTTTCTTTTGATTTTTGTTGATAAACAGGAAATTCTAAATAATATAATGTGGGGAGATATCATTGTGGCTCAGTGGGTTAAGAACCTGACTATTATCCATGAGGGTGAGGGTTCCATCCTTGCCTTGGCTCGGTGGGTTAGGGGTGCTGCACTGCCACAAGATACAGCATAGGTTGCAGATGTGGCTCAGATACTGGGTTTCTTTGACTGTGGTGTAGGATGGCAGCTGTAGCTCCAGTCAACCCCTAGTCTGAGTATTTCCATATGCTGCAGGTACGGCCCTAAAAAGAAAAAATAAACTACAACAAATTAAATAATTAATAATATAATGTGGCAATTCTGGCAATAAGATTTTTCTTTCCGCATGGTTTGTATTTGTTTGTTGCCACTATTACTATTTATTTGTTTAGAGACTTTACCAGAATAAATTTCTTAAAGTTTGTATTATTTTTTGATGTGATCACTGCAGTGTCTACTCAGGTAGCAGAATCAATAATAATTGGACAGAAATTTCCTTAAATTCCTTGACTCAATAAATCTCCCATCTTTTTTTGGGGGGGAGGGCTCTGTGTAGGTGTAGGTACTTTACAGCTGTGCTGTAGGCCTCACTCTCTGTTTTTGCATATTCTTAAAGTCAGCCAAGATGAATAATCAGGATTTTTCAAGTCTCTCCTGGGCATATGCACAATCCTGAAAAGTACACATACATGTGGCCTTCCAAATTTGAGGATATTGTAAGTATTTTCCAAGATTTCTATAAGCATTTTATTTCTCTAATTTTTCTTTGTGGTTGTTGGTCAGCCTTTTCTTAGTTCCAACTGGCCTCACTGCTTCACAGAGATGTTGATGTTAAACAATAGTCTCTGATTGTTTTTGACAAGTGCCAGGGAAATAGGGCTTTTTGCACAGATGTAACTCTAAATCAAATCAAATCAAAACAAGTTCTGAAAATAGATCTTTTCTTGGAGCTGCCAGACAAACAAGTAGTGACAATCTGGGGGTACAGATTTACATGAAATTCAAACCTATTGATAACCTCCTATGGTTGTCAGATTTTCTTTTCACAATCACCAAAGTTGAAAAAGTATTGATTTTTGAGGCTACCATGGCTCTAGGCAGAAGGAAACGTTAATTTGACAAATTTATAATTCCTCAAGGCCCACTGTTCTTACAACAATTAAGCCATTTTTCTTAACAAATCATTATTAGATAGTGACAAATGTAGTTAGTTCCCAGTTTTCTTAAAAAAAATTGATGTTGAAAATTGTTGTCTTTGTTTTTATTCTTATGCAGTAGCAATTTTAAAGCAACGTCACTCCAGTTTTCAAGAAATGTTTATGCCCAATTAATTTTTTAATAATTTGAAAAAAACCAGTGGAGGCTGTCTGGCCTTTTAAAATTGTGCTGGAAATGTTGGCTATCTATATACGTGAAAACTAATCTCTAATTAAGTCATGCAACACCAAATTATTTCAACAAACTATAGATTCACTCAGTATATAAATATTTTTGGCAGTTGTGAAGATGGTAAACTTTGCCTACTGAAATGCAAAGGAACTTTCTTCCTTTAATCATTTTTTTGTATTTTTCAAAAGCCCTGAATTTCAAACCAAAGTATTGCCACAAGTACTAACTATTATAAATGACAATCACTGAGTGCCTTTCTTTTATGAAGTACCTTGATATGTATATCACATACATTAACTTGTTTAATACATGGTATTCTAATTACATAGACACCATCCAGTTCCTTGCTTTATAAAGTGAGTTTAAAAAAATTACTTAAGGAATTCCCATTGTGGCTCAGCAGAAATGAATCTGACTAGTATCCAAAAGGAAGTAGGTTCAATCCCCAGCTTTGCTCAGTAGGTTAAGGATCCATTGTTGCCATGAGCTCTGGTGTAAGTTACAGTCATGGCTTGGATCTGGCATTGCCGTGGCTGTGGCATAGGCCAGCGGCTACAGCTCCAAGTCACTCCCTAACCTGGGAACTTCTATATTCCATTGTGTGGCCCTAAAAAAATTAATTAATTTAAAAAATTAAAAAAATTAAAAAATAAAAAGGTAAATAGCCAAAGGTCACAGGCTAATCAATTACATTTAAAATTTAAAAAATATATTTGTATTTGGTACTGAAGTTCATGCTCTTAAAAATGATATGTATTTCTTCACTAAAAATTAATATTACAGTACATATTCTTAGATTTTACAGATATGGGCAATTCTGCTAATTCTTATTGCTCTGTTGAGTGAGGTTTGGTAAAGCGCTTATGCTTTATCTATAAAGAATATCCTGCTTTCTGCTGTGTAGCACTGGGGACTATGTCTAATCACTTGTGACGAATCCATATATATATGTGTAACTGGGTCACCATGCTGTGCAGTTAGAAAATTGACAGAAATCTGTAAACCAGCTATAATAAAAAAAAAAGAATATCCTGCTTTATAAATTTCCAGAAGTACTTCTTAGCCCTATAATTAAATTCTATTTTTTTTTGCAATACAAACGAAATGAGACAACTTTTTAGCTAAAGGATAATGCTAGAGGCTTTATTATGTTATTAGAGGAATTCATTATCATGATATTAGAGAACGTCATTCTTCACTTGTAAAACATGAGAAATTTTAGCATTTTTTCAACAAAATGATTTCAAATATCTGTTTAAAAATTTTTAAAAAGACTTACGAAAATGTTTCCTGGCTGAGTTTCCATTGCTACCTTTGTATAGAATCTATTAATTGAACTCATTAAATTGGAATATTGGAATATATGGAGCGAAGATCTTAGAAATAGGAAAATATGAGATTTCCATGGGTTTGATTAGGAAAACGCAATGAATAGGATCAACCTATTCATCCTTTCCATTTTATGACAGCAAAAAATGTCAACATTAATTGACTAGCTCAATATCATGTTTATTCATCATGGTCTTATATGATGATGCTGCTGAAGTGTTCATTTCTTTATATCATAACTTTTGTCTTTTGACCTCTTTCAGCTCATTTATTATCATGATGAGAGCAAGAAATCAATAGGTGACATCTAATGAGAGATTATAACATTTTGACTTCATATACAGATCATTAAATTGGCTAGCAAGTTTGTCACATTTTCAGAGTTGGGTCAGTTTTAAGGTCATTTGTCTTTTTTAACATGAAAAACTAGTGGAATTTGCCTTTATTTAAGTGAGCAACCAGCATAGATAAGAAAACTTAATTATAGATTTAATTTGTGTTTTTTTATAGTCACAGTTCCTTTTATGCTGATGCCTCCTATTTTAATCCCATGGATATTTTCTTTCATTTTCATATTTCTTCATGTTCTATATTTTGTAACATTTCATCCTCGTATTATGCATGATGCCTTACATCAGTTAGTATATTATTTTTCATATCAAGTTAATTTTAAATTTAAATCCTATTCCTTTGAATGTTTTGATGCTCCCAGTTCTGATTAGCTTTTTTACCTAATTTCAATAAGCACACACAAAGTTAAAAAGCTCTAGTTTAGCTCATTTACCTATCAAGCAAGGGCGAACTTACTCTGTCCAGCTCACATATACCTGATAGGGATAAAGGCACAGCTGTGCCTTTTTTTAAATTAATATAAAAATTCTATTATTTTATAAACACAAAGTTGTTAAAAAATTAAAGTTTTAGTGAAATTACAGATATATGTTTATATTTTATTATATATTCACAAAGTTTTCAAACATAAGTACACCATAAAAAACAGATTTCTGCAATTTCACTAAAATCTTAATTTATTAAAATATAATGTCTTATGGCAGAACAAGTGATACTAATAAATTTTTTTTTTCATCCAGGACTAAAGATGTTTTAGCAAGTCCAGAATGGCTTGATTTAGTATATCTTGAAACTTTTCTCATAGACTCTTTTTAATTTAACATTACAACAGAAAAATATGTTTCACACTAAGTGCTAAGTCTTACTGATAACTGGTGACTGTATAGGCTGGGATGCTGAGGAAATCTCTTATGTGCCATAGATTAATTAATACTTTGAGAAAAAAAAAGTAAAAACATGTATTACATACTTGGAGAGCATATTCTTAGGTGAATTACATCAAATAATTACAATAGATATCAGCATGTAAATAGGCTAAGTATGTTAAAAAAATAATTCACACATAAGAGCAAGGATAGTTTCCTTCCTATTTGATACTCAGCAATTGATAGATTAGTGTGTAGGCAAGCCTTGTAAGATACCACACAGAGACTTTTATGTGTTCGAAAAGAAGTAGGATCACTAGACTAAAAATTAGCCTAATATATACCATGACCCCCTCTTTTATTTTTCCTCTAGAGAACTATGTTTAAACTGTTAAGTCTATTCCATGCTTTCATATCTATAACAAGTGGAATACAAGAGAATATAAAACACCTGGTTAAGAGAAACAGTGCTCTGCACACAGATGCCTTCCATGTGGCTCTTTCAGATAGTTTACACAGTTCATCAAATCACATGTCACTTACCTATGGAAAAATAATTTCATGTGGACATTCAAACCCACCATTCTAAAGGAGAAACAGCTGCTCTACTCTGGTTCATTCCAAAAGGTGTGAAGTCACTTATGCTTATAAGTCACTTTACAAAAGTCAAACTGGATCTAAAACCCGGTAGAAACTAGTTTCTAGAAATGAGTTCCAGTATAATTGCTACACAGTTTTTATTTACTAATATTACAAAAATTCCACATTAAGAGAATGTAACTGAGGAAATTATTTAAAAAAAGTTAAGTCCTATTCCAAGTGTTCAACCTAGAAAAATCAGATAGTATAATTTAACCTCACTACTAGCCTTTGTCATGTTCTTATTTAAAATAAAGAACAGCGGTTGCAAGTTAAATGATTTTATTTCCTATAAAATCTGAATTTTACTCTACTGTCAAATTCTCTTTTAGAAAACTATTTCAAAGAATATGAAACATAAAACGATATTCTCAATGAGGACTGCTGTTTACAAAACTAGTAATATATTATCTTTCAATGGAAATTTAGGGATGCAAGATGGGCTAGGTGTTCCATGTTTTTATTTATTCAGACTATCTGCTTCTCTTCCAATACTGCACAGGGATTGTTTTATACAAATTTTCCGTTTACTTTATATTGGTTTCTAAGCTCCCTTCTTAGGAAGGCTGGTGAAAGCTAGAATATCAAGGGACTACAAATAGAAGGTGAAAGGTAAGAAAAGAAACAGTTTTTATAAGGCCAGTGAATTAGACACAAGTGTTTATAAATTGCATGAGAAAACCATTTTTTGAGATGTTTGAAATAGAATTGAAAACAGAGGAAATTCCATTAAAATATAATGAGTCTCTAAATTCATAGAAATGTACATTTCATGCTGCTCAGGAGATTTCTCACATGCATTAATACATTTGATTTGCAAATATACTGTTTATTTCATTTATGTTTTTCATTCTTTTGGGGTACACAGACAGTAGCAATCATATCAAGTGATTTCTCCATAACACTGTTCATTGGTAGTTATTCAAATGAGTACCGTCGTTGTGTCACTTTTGATCTGGGCAAATTATTTCATTAGATAAAAACAATAAAAGTGTGACAAACTATTTATATAAGTAAAGTTTTGATTATCATGCATTATTTTATGCACTACATAAATTATAATTAGTATCAGATCACCCAGTATATGGGCGTTAGTTTTGGCACAATTCAATGTGAAGGATACACATCAGTGCAACCCACTGTGCTAATGCCTTTCCCTGCTCATACCCAGTGCTTTAAGCCATATCTCTCACTTTTGCTAAAGTTACTATCTCAAAAAATAAACTGAGACAGGAAGTAGGCTCAAGATGACAGAAGAGGAGGACCCTGAGCTCACTCCCCATCACGATCACATCAAAACTACACTACATATAGAACAACCATTGCTCAGTTCTTGCAGAGAATGACCCGTACACCAGCAGAACTCTTCTACAACCAAGGATGTTAGGAAAGATCCATAGGAGTTCTGGTAGGAATGGAGGAAAAGCACCGTACTCAGGCCTGCAGCCCTAGAAGAATACATAGAAGCAGAAGGCTATATTACAGTCCCATAGCTCTCCCTGGGGAAATGCAGAATTCAAGCCATATATTAAGCACTCCAGCCCTGGAGTTCAATACTGAGAAGCTGAATCCCCTTAAATGGTTTGAAAATCAAAGGGTTTACCAGAGGGCTAGAAGAAACTGAGATGCCACTCTTGAATGTATGCACAGATTTGCTTGAGCCTAGTCCTGGCAAGGAGGCAGCTGTTTGAAAACTGCCCAGGGGTCTGGCCAGCCTGCAATGACCACTCTTGCTTCCCTCACAAAAATCTAAAATGATCACTTTATTAAAAATAATGGTTATAAGTTAACTCCAGTGTCCCCCTCTTTTTCTAATACTTATTTTAATGTTACATACTGCTATTATATAATGTTGTTAACAGATATATATCTTATATACTGCTGATAACAGATGTTGACAGCATCTTTCTATCTGGATTGTTTTTCAGATTCCACTCTCTGCCTCTCCATCTGCATTGTCATTCATTTTCCTTAATTTCGGCAAAGCCGGTCTTCTCAAACATATTTGTGATTAATTTTATTTTGCTTAAAACCCTGCTTGGCTTCATGATAATGCTCATATTAGAATATGCCTAATAAGGACATCCTGTTTTGGCTCAGCAGGTTAAAGAGCCAATGTAGTCTCTGTAAGAATGTGGGTTTGGTCACCGGCCTCGCTCATTGGGTTAGGGATCTGGCATTGCCACAAGCTGTAGCATAGACCACAGATATGGCTTGGATCTCGCATTGCTATGGCTTGGCCTAGGCCTCAACTGCAGCTCCAATTTAACCCCTAGTCTGGGAACCTCCATATGCTGCAGGTGTAGCTGTAAAAAATAAAAACTAGTAATAATAATAATAACAATAATAATAGCTATGGTACTTGTCAGTTCTTTACTTTCCTGTTTTCAACATATGTGTTTACCTTCCCTACATAGTATACAAGGCATAGTTAAGGCTTCTCTTACAGAAATGTGCCATTTCTGTAATAAGTTTGTTTCTTTCACCAGGAATGATGTTATTCTCTTCTACATAGGATGTTTAGACAACTGCTTTCTACAGGTCATATCCCACATTTGATAAATTTCCTACCAGAAGTCAGATTCTTCTTAGTATGTTCTGCTACACCTATCTCTTGTTGGTTCATTGAATTCCAACTTCATTTTTCCTTCTATTCATTCCTTACATTGCAACATCCTTGAGGTAGTGACTATATATGTATGTTGACAAAAAATGGCAAAGTCAGATAATCTGATCCTAATCGCTATAAATGTGCCTGAATCCACTGCAAAGAAGAAACATGGAATCTAAATAAAAGTAGATGAAAGTCAAGTAATGCTGTGTCTGAACAAGTCTCCTTTCTTTCCTATTCACCTGGACTGATGTATAAGTAAGTTTCTCCTGCATTGTAATTCTGGATTCACTGCTTGCCAACATCTTGGGACTATAACTTTTTCATTTTGATTTTCTAAACTAAGTACAGTAGGTCCTGAATTAATATTTTTGAATATATTTCAAAAGAATTAACAACAATAAACCAGATTTGGACATTCACAATGGAAATTTAATGTAGTTGATAATAGAGTGCTTTTGATGATTAACATAAATAGCATCAAGACCTAA
Source organism: Catagonus wagneri (assembly GCA_004024745.2). Lineage (NCBI taxonomy): Eukaryota > Metazoa > Chordata > Mammalia > Artiodactyla > Tayassuidae > Catagonus > Catagonus wagneri. The sequence continues at coordinate 3,872,124 of PVHT021183585.1, forward strand.
GGTATTTAACATAAACAGCAATCTATTGAAATAGTTCATACTACATTGTGGAAATTAGGTTTTAATATCCTCAAGAGTCACAAAGCTATAAAATTATTCTGCAAGATCTTTTGATAGCTATGAACTAAATTGCAATCATAGGTATGAAAACCAAAGACAAATATCTGCTAAATAAAGTTAATTTTCTTCCAGATAATATTTTCTACTTATTTGTGTCCCTCAGAATAAGCAAGCTTGAATAATGATGAGGGCTAGGAAAATACAAATATAGAAATCCTGCAAGTTCACTCCATTTAAAGGGCACTACACAGTTTCTATTTGCAGCTTATAACTTTCATATCGTTTCTATTCTGGCAGGAAACTTAAAAAAATAATGAATAACCAAATGATTGAAATTAATCAACACACCTTATAATGTGTTACATGTGAAATGTGAAAATCAGTTAAGATTAACTCATCTGACTGGAAATGTCGTCTTTTTTCCCTTCAAAAGAATTCCTTGAAGTCTATGTATAAAGCATTGTCTTATAACCACTGACTGGAAAATCCAGAACATATCATTATTATTTTTATTATAATAGTTCTTTTATATTCAGAAGAACTTCTATTGTGAGAGAAAAGAATGATGATAGAGTTCCCACAATAACAGCCTCCTAAATTTGAATCTGTCATACATTTTGCAATAAAACCACACAGAACAACACGGAGAATATATAATATCACCCACACTTTAGGCATAACAATAAAACAGAGAATATTACAAGTTTCATATTAACTGTGAATAGGAAAGTAAACTCAAATTCAGCCAAGCCAACTTCAGTAACAAGCAAATGAGCTGGGACAGAGAAGACTAATATTCTAGGTGATAATATTGAGTGAGTACGATTATTTGGGAGAGTGGGACAAGTTACAAAAGGTGGAAGATCCCTGGAGACTGTGTAGGAAAGATAAAGAAGAAAATGAAAAAAAAGACAAGAAAATTGAGAGGCCTGTAACACTTACCACAGCCAAACGAGAATAATATTTATTAGACCAACAAAAAAGAGAAACTTTCAACTAAGAGCTAGCAATTAAGCAACTTCAAACTCTATACCTGCCTGAATACAAATATTGAAAATCTGGGAAAACATAGTATTTCAAAGTAAAAGAAAATAGTAGCTGTACAGTAATTATCTATAGATAAAACAAAACAAAAAATTTTTTTTTGCATGCTGTTGGTGGGACTGAAAAAGAAAATTGAAAAACTTCAGATGGCAAAAATCCTTTCCATAACATGTAGTAGATAAAAATCTTATAAAATGTCCTATATTTAAAAATGCATTTACAGTTAATAAAATAAAATCTTTTCAAATTAGAAATGCAAATTGACAAAATGGACAGAATTTGGAAAAAAAAATGGCAACTTTACGTTGAGGAAACTGACAGACCTGGCCTTAACAAAATTATCAAGGCTAACATCACCAGCAATAAGTCATCTTAATATTACGTAGCTCTTGATATAATGTATAAAAAGGACACTTCAAGTCTCTGGCATTATTCTAAAACATCTTTAACATCAGTCCAATTATGGAAACATAACAGGCATAGCCAAATTGAAAGATATTTATAAAAATACGTTTGGTATTTTTCAAAAATATTAACTTTGACGGGAATGTAAAATGCTACAGCCTATATGGAAATCAGAATGGAAGTTCCAAAAGTATATAAAAATAATAATGCCGTATAATCTGGCAATCCCACTTCTGATATTTATCTAAAATAATCAAAATAAAAATCTCAAAACAGTCCTCACTACTATGTTCATTAAAGCATTATTCACTATAACCAAGATATGAAAACAGCACAAATATTCATGGGCAGATGAATTAATAAAAAAAATTATGGAACATATTAACGAAATATTATTTAGATTTAAGAAAGAAGGAAATCCTTCCATTTATATAACAACACTGATGAACCTAGTGGTAAGTGAACTAATACAGTCATAAAAAGACAAATACTGCATGATTCCACCTATATCAGGAATCTAAACAGTCAAACTCAGAAACATAGACAAAATAGACTAAAATAAAAAAGTAATTAAAATATTGAGAAAAAGCGTGACCTAGATAAGAAAATAAAAATACAATAAAGCAACATCAGAGCGAAAAGGGATAGTGTAGAAGCTGGGACAAGTAATTCAACACAGTGACATTAGAATTTTTTTTTTTTTTTGGGCCACACCCAAGGCATATGGAGGTTTCCAGGCTAGGGGTCCAATCAAAGCTGTAGACTCGGTCCTATGCCACAGCAACGCAGGATCAAAGCCACTTCTGTGACCTATACCACACCTTACAGCAATGCCAGATCCTTAACCCACTGAGCGAGGCCAGGGATCAAACCCATGTCCTCATGGATGCTAGTCAGGTTCGTTAACCACCCAGCCACGATGGGAACGTCCATAAAGTTAAATTTGTTTGTGGAAGTGCTTGACTAATGGATGTTTTTACCGGAAGTCAGAAAACTTTATATTGGTAATGATTTTCTGTTTTATTTTATTACACATTTATTATAAAGACAAATAGCTTGGTGCAGATAAGAAAATGAAGCAATTGGTGATAACTGTTGATAATAAAATGAAAAATAATACAATAAATAATTAAATGAAAAATAGACTATAGCAAATTTAAAAGATAATTTAAAAATTATATTTTAAGTTCTTTTTGAAAAAGTTGAGTTTTATGAAACAACAGGACATTTCTTTAATAAAAGAAAATTATAGGAAATTTTGAAAGTAATTCAAAATAAACTGAAAATTTCCTTGTGTTTAATACTACGTAATAATCAAATAATCAACTTTACATTTTAAAATTTATAATTATTATGTTAGAGTAT
>PVHT021183585.1:3875997-3996164 GCA_004024745.2 Catagonus wagneri
AGAGTATGTTTAACAATGTATCAATTCAATGTTATTATATTTAGCAAGAAAAATTAAGATAAAACATTAATAAATAGAAATGAAATTAAATCTTTAGCTGATTTTAATGTTTATCAGCATCACTGTTTACTGAAATATATTTCACTGACCACTTTGGAAATAAATTGGATATTTTCAGTGTTATATTTGAGTGCTCTAATCTTCACTAAATCATTTTCCTTAGGTGTCATCCCCAAGGCAATGATTAACGACACAATAATAAACTCACTTTGGCAGTCTGAAACTAAAATGTCATTTCTGTGGATAAGAATAATTTTCTGCTAAACAGAGCTTTCTGTCAGTAATGAGATGCTCATTGCAGTATTTTAAATGTTTTTAAAAGCAACCAAAAGCAAAAATAGAAGCTGGAATAATGTACATGATAAAGTGATTCATTTGGGCTTGGTTTCATTTTGTTTTTGCTTTTATTTAAGTCTTACCTTATTTTTGTCTTAGGCCTTATTTTTGGCTTAGTGTCAATGGACACAACTATTATCAATCACCACCTATAATCATATTTGTTCATTGTCAAAGGGAAGCCAAAGGATCATGATGGTGAACAAGTATGTCTCTCAAGAGATTGTTTCCCTTTCACAGTCTTATTTCCCCTTTTTTTTCTTTTTTTCTAACAGCAATGTCTTGGAGTTTCCATCATGGCTCAGTGGTTAACGAACCTGACCAGTATCCACGCTGATGAGGATCCAGTCCCTGGCCTCGCTCGCTGGGTTGAGGATCTGGCGATTAGATCTGTAGACCCCCAGCCTCCATATGCCATGGGTGCAGCCCTACAAAGGCAAAAAATGAAAAAAAATAAAAAATTAAATCATTATCTTTGTATAAACCAAAATCTTTTTTATTCACTAGACATTTTCAGTCTAAAGGACTAAAATTGAGTTTATTCACCTTAATGACACCTTATTTTTTTTCATCTTTTTGTCTTTTATGGCCTCACCTGTGGCATATAGAGGCACCCAGGCTATGGGTCCAATCTGAACTATAGACACTGGCCTACACCACAGCCACAGCAATGCTGGATCTCTAACCCACTGAGCGAGGCCAGGGATTGAACCTGCGGGATTGAACCTGCGTCCTCATGGATGTTAGTCAGGTTTGCTAACCACTGAGCCATGACAGGAATTCCAATGACACCCATTTTAATTGAAATAATATTTATTTTGTCTTTGGGAAAATTTAAAGCATAAAAAGATACTATTGCTTATTCAGTTTTGAAATAACATGATCTTCTTTGTAAAAGGTAATATGGAGGTTGTTATTGGTCAGATAGAAATACCAGATAACTTGTGACAAGTGACTGAAAATTTTATATCAAATACCAAGAATTTATTTATTTTTATCTTATTGCCAATTATGTTGAATAAATTATTTTATTTTAGGTCTCTACAGTTTGTACGATTTTTCTCTTTATGCTTTCACGTGTGAAATACTGCAATAAAAGTAACACTCATCACAGGTTTAACATAAAATTAAATATATTATTTTGGTGACAACAGCTTCAATTTTACTGCCACGTATAACACACTCTCTCTAGTATGTAGATTTAATTAGATATGTCTACATAGTCAAACTTAAAATGCTTTGTAATTGAGTGGTTTATATTATACTGTTCACCTTAAAATATAACAGATTTAGTTTAAAAAGACAGCTACCAGTCCCTGACAGAGCTCTTGTTAGCTCTTCAAGAAAACCCCTATAAAAGTAGAAAATGAATATGTATACAACAAGAAAATGTAAGAAAGTTGTTTATTTTTCAATTATGAAAGTATTCCTATTAACTACTGGAACTGATTGATATACAAAAGTGTTTAACCTCTGAAAATGAGAAATCTTACCCATATGGGAACAGATAAGAATCATTTTGATTTCCTTACTATAGATTTTCTGTTTGGACAAAAAGAACTTGTTTTGTCAGTCAGAATTTGACCAACAAAATTCCAGGTTGCAATGTTTTTATGGGTCAGATAATGCAGATTATTACAGAAAAGTAATGCAAACCACTTCAGCTTTCCCCTTTAGCATCCATTTAAAGAAAAACTCAGAAATTTTAGTTTCTACTAGTGGCGTATGTTATTTTGGGAATTGTCCATCTAGACACAGAGAATGGCAGAGAAACAATTCAAGATAATAATACCTGAAATTTTTCTACTTCAAAACTAGAAGGCTTCAATTGGAAAAGTACCACATGTGATAATTACTTATTTAGAAGTATCAAAACAGATCTAAAAATATCAAGGATAAATATATTTCAAAAACACCACAGTGAAAGACATTTTAAAGATGGTATAACACATATCAAATCCAATGGTTGTTAATGCAGTTGGAAAATAAGTTCAAATTAGTAATAGAAAAAATTATTTTATGTTTGACCAAAATATTATTGAGAAATAAAGACATTTCCTGGTTTATTTATGTTAATATTTCCCACACTGACCACCTCTAAGAGATCTATTGAAAGGAAGAAGAAAAGTGAATAAAATGGAAGATGTGAGATTCATGGAATACTGGACATATCCATTGATATGTATGTCTGTTAATTTATGTTAGTGTTACTAAAAATAGCTTCTATATCTTTAAAAATAATTTCTCCCCCCTTCACATCCAAAGTAATATATCGCCACTGGGTAGGATGCGATGAGGGAGGAAAACTGGAGCCTGATTCAAATGTAATTCAAGTGCACTATGTTTTTTCTTATGACTGGGAGGAGAACAGAAGTAAGGAATAACCTGAATATTTTCTGAGGCTAATTCACATTTGTTTTCATAAAATTATTAATTTAGGGAAAATCATTATAAAAGTAGTAATAAGACTGTGGCACGCGACCAGCAGTGACAATGAAAAAGGTGCTCCTCAAGAAAAATAACTCAGTTTAACAGAAACTGAGAAATAAAAAAGGATGAAAGCAGGAAAAATAATGATACACAGAAAGGCAGAACACTAATTAGAAATTAACCAAGATAATAACGACCAGTGTGGAGATTAGTAGATTAGTTGACAAACTTAATATCCAGCTGTCTACTCTTTGCATGTGATTTAAATAATGCAAATTCCTCAGAAAGGCTGAAAATAAAGAAGGGGATGAAATTCATAAATATTGACCTCAAAAAGCTGAAGGAATTATATTAATATCATAAAAAATAGATTTTAATATAAAATATATTCATGGAAATCTAGGACACCATATGTTAACAAGAACATATAAAAGACAACTTTGCAAAAGAGTATGCCACTCATTCTTATATCATATTTTTGGTAAGATGTGTTATCATGAACTGATAATGTGTCTGTTTGTTATACATTAGAGAGCCATATGTTTTTTAATTTTACGGTGTTAATGTTAAATTGATTTTTATACCAAAATTGCATAAACCAATAAATTTCACTTGCTTATAATGAGCTTTTGTTCTACATGTAGCTGGAATTGGTTTGCTTGTATTTGGTTTAGAATTTCTGCATAGCTATGTTCATGGAAAACATAGCCTTGTAATTTTTCCTTGTATTATATTTATTGGATTTAATGATGATTATTATCCTTGCTCTATCAAATGAATTATTTCAAGCTTATTAGTCCTTTATTGTGAAAATGTCCTTTTTTTCAATATATATTTTAATTCAGCTAGGCCTAGATTTTTCATTATAAGAAGATACGTAATTTGACCTTCAGATTTAGGGAGAATATTATCAAATTCTTCTTGTGTGATTTTTAAGTTGTTCAACGAATCTGTCCATTTTACCTGAATCTTCAAATTTGTTGCATAAAGTTTATGACTCTAATTATCATTTTAATACTTGTAGGCTTTAGTATTAAACCGTATTTATTTCTACTTTTGATAATCTATTCTTTGTCATTAAAAATCACTACTATTTTTAAAAACCCTGTCTTGGTTTTGGTTATTTTCTACATGTAGTTTTATCTTTTATTATTTCTACTCTTATAATCCCCTTCATTTTATTTTCTTTAATTTGTCACTTGTTTTATCTCTTCAGATAAATGTTTAATTAATGAATATTTTATATACTTTAAAACCTTTTTGACTTTTTTTTGCTGGATTTATTGTCTTTCAGTTCTCTAGTCTTCTCACCTACACTGTTTAATTCTCTTTTTAAATAGTCATTTAGTACTTATTGCAAATTTTTTTAGAATTTTATTTGCAATTTTAGTTTAGCTTTTTTGATGGGGTATAATTGACATATAGCAGTGTATTAGTTTTAGTTGTACAACATAATGATTTCCTATATAGTGAAATGATTATGACAATTAATTTAGTTAATTTCCATCACCACACAGAGTTATACATTTTCTTACTTTTCTTGCGATGTGAAACTTTTTAAATTTTATTATAGTTTATTTACATGTTCTGTCAATTTCTGCTTGACAGCAAAGCAACCCAGTTATACATATACGTACATTCTTCTTCTTACATTATCCTCTATTATGTTTCAACACAAAGGTTTGGATATAGTTCCCTGTGCTACACAGCAGGATCTCATTGTGTAGCCACTCCAGATGTGATAGTTTTCATCTACTAACCCCAAACTCCCAGTCCATTCACGCCCTCTACCTCCACCTTGACAACCACAAGTCTGTTCTCCAAGCCCATGAGTGTTTCTTTTCTACAGATGTAAGTTCACTTGTGCCATATATTAAATTCCAGGTATAAGTGATATCAAATGGCATTTGCCTTTCTCTTTCTGACTTAACTTCACCTAGTATGAGAATCTCTAGTTGCATCCATGTTGCTGCAAATAGCAGCATTTTTTCTTTTTATGGCTGAGTAGTATTCCACTGAGTATATGTACCATATCTTCTTAATTCACTCATCTTTCCATGGACATTTAGGTTGTTTCCATATCTTGGCTGCTATGAATAGTGCTGCAATGGACAAAGGAATGCATATATCTTTTTGAATGAAAGTTCTGTCTGGATATATGCCCAGGATTGGGAATGCTGGGTCATATGGTAGTTCCACATTTAGTTTTCTGAGGTAAATCCATACTATTTTGTATAGTGGTTGTACCAATTTACATTACCACCAACAGTGAAGGAGGGTACCCATTTCTTCTCACCCTCTCTAGCATTTATTATTTGTGGACTTTTTAATGATGGCCATTCTGACTGGTATGAGGTAAGACTTCACTATAGTTATGATATACATTTCTCTAATTAGTGATGAGCATTTTTTCATGTGCATGTTGACCATATGTATATTTTTGGAGAAATGTCTAGTCGGATCTTTTGCCCATTTTTCAATTGGGTTATTTGTATCTTTGCTTTTGTGTAATATTTTGGAGATTAAGCCCTTCTCAGTGGCATCATTTGAAACTATTTTATCACATTCCATAGCTGCCTTTTGTTTTTGTTTTGTTTTTTAATGGTTTCCTTTGCTGTGCAAAAGCTTGTAAGTTTGATTAGGTTCCATTTGCTTATTTTTGTTTTTATATCTATTGCCCTGGGAAATTGACCAAAAAAAAACATTTGTGTGGTTGATGTCAGAGAATGCTTTGCCTATGTTCTCTTGCAGGAATTTTGTGGTGTCTTGTCCTTTGTTTAAGTCTTCAAGCCATTTTGAGTTTATTTTTGTACGTGGTTTGAAGGTGTGTTCTAGTTTCATTGATGCACATGCAGTTATCCACTTTTCCTAGCCCCACTTGCTGAAGAGACTGTTTTTTTTCCCATTTTATATTCTCACCTCCTTTGTCTAAAATTAATTGGCCATGGGTGTCTGAGTTTATTTCTGGGTTCTCTATTCTGTTCCACTGATCTGTATGTCTGTTCTTGTACTAGCACCACATTCTTGATTACTGTAGCTCTGTAATGTCTGAAGTCTGGGAGAGTTCTGCCTCCTCTCCTGCTTGTTTTTTCTTTTTTCTCTCAGGGTTTCTTGGGCAATTTTTTATCTTTTATGGTTCCATATAAATTTTTGGATTCTTTGTTGTAGTTCTGAGAAAAATTTCATGGGTAATTTTATAAGGACTGCATTGAATCTATACATTGCTTTGGGCAGTATGGCTAATTTAACTATATTAATTCTTCCAATCCAGGAGCAGTGAATATCTTTCCGTTTGAGTCCTGTTTAATTTCCTTGATTAATGTTTTATGGTATTCCGCATATAAATCTCTCACCTCCTTGGTCAGGTTTATTCCTAGGTATTTAATTTTTTGTGGTGCAATTTTAAAAGTTTTTTTTTTTTTTTTTCTGTTTAGGACTGCAGGGGTAGCACATGGAAGTTCCCAGTCTAGGGGTTGAATCAGAGCTGCACCTACTGGCCTACACCACAGCCAAGGCAACTCACTATCCAAACCATGTCTGCGATCTATACCACAGCTTATGGCAAAGTGAATACTTAACCCACTAAGCAAGGCCAGGTGTCAAACCCTCATCCTCATAGATACTAGTCAGGCTTGTTAACACTGGGCCACAAGGGGAACTCCAAAAGGTATTGTATTTTTATTTTCCTTTTACAATATTTCATTGTTAGTATACAGTAATACAAGTACTTTCTGAATGTTAATCTCATATCCTATTACTTTGCAGAATTGGTTGATCATTTTGAGTAGTTTTTTTTTTCCCTTTTCTAGGGCCGCGCTCATGGCATATGGAGGTTCCCAGGCTAGGGGTCTAATTGGAGCTGTAGTTGCTGGCCTATGCCAGAGCTACAGCAGCGTGGGATCCGAGCCGCGTCTGCAACCTACACCACAGCTCAAGGCAACACCAGATCCTTAACCCACTGAGCAAGGCCAAGGATCGAACCCACAACTTCATGGCTCCTAGTCGGATTCATTAACCCCTGAGCCATGATGGAAACTCCAATTTTGAATAGTTTTTTGTGTGGCGTCCTTGAGGTTTTCTATATGTAGTATGTTATCTGCATATAATGACAATTATACCTTTTCTCCTCCAATTTGTGTACCTTTTATTTCTTTTGTTTGATTGCTGTGGCAAGCACTTTTAAGATCAGCACCTTTCAAATATGCAATAGAGTATTAACTGTAGTCATCATGTGGTACAGACACCATCCCCGTTGTCTTATATATGGAAGTATATACCTTTGAAACAACCTCATTTATTATTCCCTTTCCCATCCCCCACCCCTTGCATTGGACAACCACCAATTTGTTCTCCGTACAAACTCTCCATGAGTTTGTTTTGTTTTTCATTTCAATTCCACACATAAGTGAGGTCATACAGTATATGCCTTTCTCCATTTGACTTTTTTTCACTTAGCATAATGTTCACAACATTTACCCAGGTTTTTGCAAATAACAACATTGTCTTATTTTATAAGGCTGAAAAATATTTCATTCTGTTTTGGGGCATATATGTAAATATTATATAGAGAAAATATAGATATAGATATATCTACTTTCCATTCATCTGTCCATGGACATTTAGGTTTTTTCCCATGTCTTGGTTACTATAAGTAATGTTGAAAATGAATATGAGAATAGAGACATGGCTTCCCATCTCTTAAGCTCTGAGCCTGCTATTATTTAGTGTGCTTTCCTTCATGCCATCATCTTGGCTCTTCTTGTCCTGACTACTTTTGCAAGCCATAGCTTAATTATATCTTTTTCTTATTCCCTATCTTGAGAACTCTGGGCCACACAACTTTTTATCTCCTACAAACTGCTTATCTTATCAATCTCTCTATCCTGAGTCACTTATACATAGGAAATGCCTGGAGGTGAAAGGTGTAACACATTGTCAAGGTCCCTTCAGACATACTCCTTCTCTCTTAGATCTTAACATTTTGTGTCCTAACTGTCTTGATGACAGCTTTCTAATTATTTCAAATGGATTCTTTTGAATTTTAGTCTAGTAGACCAAATGGATTGCAATAAACTTTATCACTGTGAATTAAAAAAAAAAGACTCACAGAATTTACTTTTAAGGAGTGGGAATCACAGCTATGGCCCTATGCAAGGACAGAAATTGGATGCAGGACCTCTGTCTCTCACATAAAATTGGGATCCCCAAAAAGGCACTTTCTCAGTCTGAAAGAAATCTAGAAAAACAATGAACCCTGCCATTAACAAATAGAGATAAATATGTAAGTTCACTGATTCGATTCTGGTGTCCCTTGTAGGGAAAGCTGAGAGTATATATAAAAAAAAAAAAATCTGCCCCCTTTTGGAGAAGGGCAAAATGAACAAAAAACGGAGAAATTAATCAAAATTGGTCTAATTTAGGTAATTTTTTCTTCATGATCCAATGTCAGCTCCTTAGGTGACATACTTATGCAATAAGACCAGATTTCCATATACAAAAGAAATGTCTGTATTCATCATTTAATAATAAATGAGTATATGTTTTCTCCTATTTAAACAAGAATCATTATATTTCAACATGTAAAAGCAAAAAATATATCTAATAGTCAAATTAAATTTGTTAAAATTAACTCATATTACATGCTGAACAAATTTCCATACAATAACCCAGGGTCTATTTACATTTAGAAATAATTACAAAATGATTATTTATCTTATTTCCTAATCTAAAAAGTTTAAAAGATGAACGTTAAATGAGAAGAGAAAAGTTACTAAAGGTTAAGAGTGAAAGGCTATCGAATCTGATAGCAAGGAATGAAACTCAAGAACAACTTTGGTTGTTATGTAACACATGGGTTAATATATCATTAACCTGCTTAATTATTGTGCAGAACTGCATAGGTATCATTAATAAATGTCGACAAAATTCAATAAGAAATAACTGCATATATTTTGTAAATGTAAGTATTATGGGGAGATTGAATGTAATTTATTAAGAATCCTATGTTTAGTGTTTACAATTAAACAAGAGGGTGGATTTAAAATTGTCCTCAAATTCGCCAATGTAAGTTTAAAAAAAAATGAATTCAGAAGTCCTACAGTTACACAATTGTATCAACAGTGCCTCTGCAGAGGCAGGAAGGTAGGTTTGATCCCCACCCCAATTAAATGGGTTAAGGATCTGCCCCTGCCACAGCACACAGGCTGCCTAAAGTCTTGAGTCAATAGTCACCTCTAAGGACACCCATTGATATGGCACTGTCCACCAGATTGACAAGATCCAGCACAGTCCCTCCCACTACAAAGCCTGCATAAACCCTTAGATCATCTTACCCACCAGGGGGCAGATATCAGAAGCAAGAAGAATCACAATCCTGAAGCTTCCATAAACACAGAAAGTTAGATAAAATAGGAGGACAGAGAAATAGATTCTAGATAAAGGGACAAGTTATAATCTCAGAAGAACAGCTAAGTGAAATGGAGATAGGCAATCTACCTGAAAAGGAATTGAGAATTATGATATTAAAGAAGAACCAAGATCTTGGAAAAACTATGGAGGCACAGATCAATAAGTTATAAGAAATATTTAACAAAGAGAAGATTTAAAGAACAAACAGAGATGGATAATAAAATAACTAAAAAAAATACACTAGAAGGAGTTAGTAGCTGAATAAATGAGGCAGAAGAACAAGTAAGTGAACTGGAAGACTGATTGGTAGAAGTAACTAGCACAGAACAAAATAAAGTACAAAAGAATGGTGGCGTGGGCAAGGAAAGTAGTGTCCACTGCAGGACTGCTTCTTCTCTAACTCTTTAGTCACCTAATTTTTCAACACTCACAACCATGACTCTTTCTATTGTGGGGCAAAGAGTCAAATTTGCTCTTTCATTCTCCACCTTTTATAAACTAAAGAATCATCCCCCCCTTTTTTTTTTTTTTTAGTTAAGGTACTCAATTTCACCATCTAGAAGAATCTACATACAAAATTTTGCTGCATTACTTCTTTATGAATGTGTTGGTGCATAGCATTTAAGACAGTTTATTCTACATTTTTGTTTTTTTCTTTTTTGGCTCCCCTGGAACATACGGAGTTCCCTGGCTAGGGACTGAAACTCTTTCCCAGCACTCCCAATATCACATCAATTCTGTTGTGCTGCAGTGGGAACTCTTTATACATTTTTGAATAAATGTACTATGATATAAATGGGACCATACTATTGATTTTTATTTTGTTTTGATTAAAAACACTTAATGTGAGATCTACACTTTCAATAACACTTTATGTTTGCAATACATTATTGTTGTCTACAAGTATAATGTTTTATAGCAGATCTCCAGAGCCTACCCATATTTTAAAAAATTATGTCAAATGATTATTAACTACCTATTTTCCTTTCCTGCAAGATCATGCAACCACTGTTTCACTCTTATTCTATGAATTCAACATTTTACTTTGTGTGAGTAGAATCATCCTGTGTTTGTCTTTCTGTGACTAGTTTATTTTACTTGGTGTAATGTCTTCATTAAGCATCATCTATGCTGTTACATATGATGGCATATCTTCCTTTTTAAGGCTTAATAATTTTCCAAAGTCCATCTCTATCTATCTATCATCTATCTATCTACCTACCTATCTATCTATCTATCTATCTGTCATCATCTATCTATCATCTATCTACATATACTTATATATATGCATATATGTGTGTGTGTGTATATATGTATATAATCTATTCATCTGGCAATGGCAGTTTAGCCTGTTTCCACATGTTATCAATTGTGAATGATGTTACAATTAATACAGAAGTGCTAATATATCTTAGAGGTTCCAATTTCAATTATTTTGTATAAATACTCAGGATAGGAGTGCTGGAACATAAGGTAGTTCTATTTTTTATTTTTTAGAGAACTTTCGTACAATTTTCCTTAGTAGATACACTGTTTTGCATTCTCACTAAAGTGTCCAATCTCTCCATATTCTCACCAAAAACTGTCATCTTTTGCTTTTTGATGATAACCACTATGGCAGCTGTTCAGTGATACCTAGTTGATGTTTTGACTTGCATTTTCTTAATGATTAGTGACTTTGAACATTTAAAAAATATACCTGTTATTCATTTTCATGTTCCATGTCTAAATACAGCCATTTATTATAAGCCAATATAGTCTTCATAAAACCCTCTAAAGGAAAGCTAGTTGTTTGAAACTTATTAGCTTAGCACAGCAATAAATGCACAGAAATAGTCACTTTAGTTTTCATGGTTTCTTTACACTACTTTTATAAAATGACCTTTTAAAATAATAGTAGCTGACATGTATTTTTATTGACCTAATGACAGAAACTGTCCAAGACATTTTACATATATTAACTCACAGTAGACTTAACAGATCGATAGAATGTCTATCCCATTTATTTCATATAAAAATTTGATTGCAATTCTTTGCCCCTCTATATCCTTGCAGTTTGTGATGTAACTTTTCAGATTCACCATAGAACATGGAGTTTTTTCTCTATACCTTTGCAAAAAATATCACTGGGTGAAAATGCTTTCCCCTAAGTGGGAAGGGTAAGGACCACCTATGTAGGCCCTCAAATTTGTAATAGAGTTAATGAGTTAAATGACCTGTCAGAATCCAATCACAGTGCCTATAAATGCTTTTTTATGCTATAGTACTGAGACTTTTGAGTTGTTTTTGTTTTTTTTTTCAACAGTAGCTGATAAATGCATTGATTAATACCTAAAGGTGGAACATGGCTATAACAAATATCTAAAACCTGCAGCAGTGGAATTCCCCTTGTGGCTCAGTGGAAACCAATCCGATTAGTATCCATGAGGATGAAGGTTTGATCCCTGGCCTTGCACAGTGTTTTATGGATCAGGCATTGCAGTGAGCTGTGGTGTGGGTCACAAACATGGCTCAGATTTCATGTTGTCATGGCTGTGGTAGGTCAGTAGCTGTAGCTCCTATTTGGCACCTAGCTGGGAACTTCCACATACTGCAGGTGTGGTCCTAAAAGGCAAAAAAAAAAAAATAAATAAATAAATAAAAAAGGAAAGAGAGAAGACACCTGCAGCAGTATAGCTTGATTTTGCTACTCTTAGTTTCTATATATAATAAATGACCTCAGAAAAATCCCAGTTAGCTTGCAACTAGAAAATACAGGAAATCTAGAAAATGTAGAATTTGTATTTCCTGATAAAAGGTTATTGCATTGAAACACTGCCTTGATCAAATATTAAATGAAACAACAGGGCATTAGGGTATAAACTGAATATTTTGTTTTAACTCTCATATATAAAGAGGTCAGAGGTCACCATCACCATTCTCTTTATAATAAAAAAAATACTGAATAAGCTGAAAATTGATCACATTTCTTGTTAGAGAATTGACGTTATATGAAAAACTCTCTGGTCCAAGATCTGGAAAGATGGACAAGTACAGAAAACACATACCATATCAGTTTACTGGGAGCAGAACCTACTGGAGCCGTAGGCTGGTATGTACAATTAAGATAACCTAACTAGATGCTGGAGGCTAGTCTAAAGGCTGGTGTGTAGAAGAGCAAAAGAGAAACTCCTGGAGACTAAGGTCTCAGGATCCTCTACATTTTGATGAGTCTTTCCTCCAGCAACCCTGGCAGGTTCTTATGGTACAGAGTCCAGAAAATCTCTTATTTTTTTTGAGGAGATAAGGAAAAAGCAATTATTTTTTAAAAAATCTACCTAGTATTCTTCATAAGAAAGACCTAATCAGCAAGTAAAAAGATTTACTACAGACTTATCATATGGAAGAAGGAAAATTACCCAATTCCTACCACTTTTAGCTCAACAAAAGGGGGAAATAAAAGGTGATATACAATCTTGAAGGTCCTAGCTGAGGGACAGAGGCCACTGAATACTGAAAATCAAAGGATTATAGAATACTTGCCCCCCTTCCGTACACATAATTTACATCAGCAGAGCTTCTATGACTCAATCAAGTCAGATTTTAAATGAAATTTTACAGGATAGGTAAAAGGCAAGAAAAACATTGTTGTAAGAGATTAATCAAGCATCAGGACCATATTCAGATATGGCAGAGATTTGGCAAGTATCAGACCCGGAATGTGAAATAATGGTGATTAATATATTAAGGGATCTAATGGGAAAAAATATGCATTATGTAAGAATGAATGTATAATATAAGCAGTGAGGTGAAAATTCTAAGAAAAAATCAAGAAAAAATACTTGAAATAAAAAAAAGTAACAGAAATAAAGAATGCCTTTGATGGGCTCATCGGTAGATTAGAAAGAGCTGAGGAAGGACAGTGAGCATGAAGAGATGCCAAAAGAAATCTCACTCACTCCAATATGTGTATGTAGTTATGAAAAAACCTCAACTCTGTTTCCTCTCATTTTAACATTATCCTCAATCCTTTGATTATCATTTCTTAAATTTATACTTATATACTTCATTATTTTCACCATATATTCCTAAATAGCATTACTGTGTGTCTTATGCTTTTTGTTTTTTTGCAAGTTTATAAATCTGTCAAGATACAGAATATTTTTTGGAAATTAAATCTTGATAGAGTATATTGTTATGACTAGTCATTACTTTCCTCTGAGTGTGATTCTATTATTCAGACTACAGTAGGCTGTTCTCTGATTTTATTAATGTTTATTTTTGCCCTCTCCCATCGATGAGGATTTTGGTTGTCAGATTCTTGATCTTCTGAGTTTCTTTACATTAGAAGGGTGAAAAATTCTCTTGGATCTAGGTCTAGGTGTAGATTTGGTTGAGCCATGAGATAAGTGATGTTTAAAGTATACCGTAAGTTAAAATTTCCAAAAGTGGTGGTTCCAAGTTATGCTTTCTCAGCAATTACAATAGTCTATTGGTGCACAGCCTGTTTCTAGCTTCTGGTATTATTAAAATAATTTTGTTTTGTCAATAAAATTGATCCAAAATGGTGTATCATTTGATTTAATATTCTGATAATTAGTTAGATTAGTGATCTCATATATCTTTATTGCCCTGATATGTTTTCTCTACTGAAAAATGTCTGTTCAATTTTAATGCCCATTTGGCATCCAATCCATCTACTGAATTTCTCATTTGTTGTTAGAATTTTTAATGTGTGTTTCAGTGCTGTTTTCCAGAAACTGTGTGTTTCTTACTGCTTCTTATAATGGACATTGACATTATTTGCTGAAGGACAAAGAATGGGGGATAGCAAAGTCTTGGGCTCTAGAGTGGCCTCACCATAGCTGACAAATCCATCTTAGAACAAGATTATAATTAAACCACTTTCCATGAAATGTGACCATCCATTGTTTCAGGATAGGTTTACAGATCTGTGGTTCTTAACCCTCTTCCTGAATCAGAGTAGCATATGATTCTTTCTCTCTTTTTTGATATAACTGATATACAACATGGTATAAATTTACGTTGTACAACATATTGATTTTTTACATTTACCTATGGCAATAAGAGCAGCACAAGATTTTTATTTTTTCATTACAGCTGGTTTACAGATTTCTGTCAAATTTTCCAACTACATCGCGTGGTGACCCAGTTACACATACATATATGGGTATGTCACATGTGATTAGGCATAGTACCCAGTGCTATACAGCTGGATCTCCTTGCTTTTCCATCACCGAGGAAATAATCTACAACTGTTAACACCAGAATTCCATACCATTCCACTTCCTCCCTCACCCCCTTGGCAACCACAAGTCTGTTCTCCAAGTTCGTGATTTTCTTTTCTGTAGAAAGGGTTATTTGTACAGTATGTTAGCTTCTAGATATAAGTAATATCATATGGTATTGGTTTTTCTCCTTCTGACTTGCTTCACTCAGTATTAGGGTCTCTAATTCCATCCATGTTGCTGCAAATGACATTATTTTATTATTTTTTATGGCTGAATAGTATTCCATGGTGTATACATACCACATCTTCCTAATCCAATCATCTCTTGATGGGCATTTGGGTTGTTTCCATGTATTGGCTATTGTGAATAGTGCTGCAGTGAAGATACGTGTGCAAGTGTTTTTTCAAGGAAATTTTTGTCTGGACATATGCCCAAGAGTGGGATTGCTGGGTAATATGGTAGTTCTATGTATAATTTTCTAAGGTACCTCCATACTATTTTCCATAGTGGTCGTATCAGCTTACATTCTCACCAACAGTGCAGGGGGGGTTCCCTTTTCTCCACACCCTCTCCAGCATTTGTTGTTTGTGGACTTGTTAATGATGGCCATTCTGATTGGTGTGAGGTGGTATCTCATGGTAGTTTTGATTTGCATTTCTCTAATAATCAGTGATGTTGAGCATTTTTTCTTGTGTTTGTTGGCCATCTGCATATCTTCTTTGGAGAAATGTCTATTCAGGTCCTTTGCCCATTTTTCAATGGGGTTGTTGGCTTTTTTGGTGTTGAGCTGGATAAATTGTTTTTATATTTTAGAGATGAAGTCCTTGTCAGTTGCATCATTTGACAATATTTTCTCCCATTCTGTAAATTGTCTTTTAGTTTTCCTTTTGGTTTCCTTTGCTGTGCAAAAGCTTGTCAGCTTGATTAGGTCTCATTGGTTTATCTTTGCTTTTCTTTCTGTTGCTTTGGGAGACTGACCTGAGAAAACATTTGTAAGATTGATGTCAGAGAACATTTTGCCAATATTTTCTTCCAGAAGTTTAATGGTGTCTTGTCTTAAATTTGTCTTTAAGCCATTTAGAGTTTATTTTTGTGCATGGTGTGAGAGTGTGTTCTAGCTTCATTGATTTTCATGCAGCTGTCCAAGTTTCCCAGCAATGCTTACTGAAAAGAATTTTTCCCATTTTATGTTCTTGCATCCTTTGTCAAAGATTAATTGTCCATAGGCAGCTGGGTTTATTTCTGTGTTCTATATTCTGTTCCATTAGTCCGTATGTCTGTTTTGGTACCAGTACCACACTGTCTTGATTACTGTGGCCCTGTGATATTGCCTGAAGTCTGGAAGAGTTATGCCTCCTGTTTGGTTTTTGTTCTTTAGAATTGCTTTGGCGATTCTGGGTGTTTTCTTGTCCCATATAAATTTTTGGATTGTTTGTTCTAGTTCTGTGAAGAATGTCATGGGTAATTTGATAGGGATTGCATTGAATCTGTAGATTGCTTTGGGTAGTATCGCCATTTTTACAATATTTATTTTTCCAGCCTATGAGCATGGAATATCTTTCCATTTGTTTGTATCTTCTTTGATCTCCTTGGTTAATGTTTTGTAGTTCTCTGCATATAAGTCTTTCACCTCCTTGGTCAGGTTTATTCCCAGGTATTTGATTTTTTGGGGTGCTATTTTAAAAGGTAAAGTATTTTGGTGTTCTTTTTCTAATATTTCATTGTTAGTACACAGAAATGTGATTGATTTCTGAAGGGTAACCTTATATCCTGCTACTTTGCTGAATTTGTTGATCAGGTCAAGTAATTTTGGGATTGAGTCTTTGATGTTTTCTATATATAGTATCATGTCATCTGCATACAGTGACAGTTTTACCTCTTCTCTTCCTATTTGGATGCCTTTTATTTCTTCTGTTTGTCTGATTGTTGTAGCTAGGACTTCCAATACCATTTTGAATAACAGTGGTGAGAGTGGG
Source organism: Catagonus wagneri (assembly GCA_004024745.2). NCBI lineage: Eukaryota > Metazoa > Chordata > Mammalia > Artiodactyla > Tayassuidae > Catagonus > Catagonus wagneri. The sequence continues at coordinate 3,892,439 of PVHT021183585.1, forward strand.
CATCCTTGTCTTGTTTCAGATTTTAGTGGGAAGACTTTCAGCTTTTCTCCTTTGAGTTTTATTTATATTTGGTATGGATTTTTCATATATGGCCTTTATTGTGTTAAGGAATGTTCCCTGTATTCCCACTTTGGTAAGAGTTTTGATCATGAATGGATGTTGGACTTTGTTGAATCCTTTTTCTGCATCTATTGAGATGATCATGTGGTTTTTGACTTTTCTTTTGTTAATGTGGTGTATGACATTGATTGATTTGTGTACGTTGAACCAACCTTGTGTACCTGGATGAATCCCATCTGATCATGGTGTATGATCTTTTTGATTGTTGTTGGATTTGGTTGGCTAAAATTCTGTTGAGAAATTTTGCATCTATATTCATTAAAGATATTGGCCTATAGTTCACTTTTTTCGTGGTGTCTTTGCCTGGTTTTGGAATTAAGGTGATGCTGAAATCATAGAATGTCTTTGGGAATGTTCCTTTTCCTTCAACCATTTGAAAAACCTTAAGGAGGATGGGTATGAGTTCCTCTTTGTATGTTTGGTAGAATTCACCTGTGAAGCCATCTTTTCCTGGACTTTCATTTGTGGGGAGTGTTTTGATGACATACTCAATATCATTTCTAGTGACTGGTCTGTTCAGTCGATCTGTTTCTTCTTGATTCAGTTTTGGCAGGGTGTCAGTCTTGAAAAAGTTGTCCATTTCTTCTACATTGTCCAATTTGTTGGCATACAATTGTTCATAGTATTCTCTCATGTTTTTTTGTATTTCTATACTATCCGTTGTGATGTCTCCTTTTTCATTTCTTATTTTATTTGGGTTTTTTCTCTCCTTGTCGTGGCTAGTCTAGACAGAGGTTTGTCAATTTTGTTTACCTTTTCAAAGAACAAGCTCTTGATTTTATTGATTTTTTTCTATTGTTTTTTGAATCTCTATTTTATTGATTTCCTCTCTGAATGTAATGATTTTCTTCTTTCTGCTGACTTTAGGGTGTTTTTGTTCTTTTTCTAATTAATTTAGGTGGTGGGTTAGGTTGTTGACTTGTTATTTTCCTTCTTTTTGAGGAAGGCCTATAATGCTATGAATGTCCCTCTGAGCACTGTTTTTGCAGCATCCCATAGATTTGGAGTGGTTGTGTCTTCATTCGCATTTATCTCAAGGTATTTTTTAATTTCCTTCTTGATTTCCTCATTGACCCATTCGTTTTTTAGAAGCATGTTGTTTAGTCTCCATGTAGTGTGTTTTTTCTCATTTCTTTTCCTGTGGTTGATTTCTAGCTTCATGCCTTTGTGGTCAGAGAAGATATCTGAAATAATTTATATACTCTTAAATTTGTTGAGGTTAGCTTTGTGCCCCAGTATGTGATCTATCCTTGAGAATGTTCCATGTGCACTTGAGAAGAATGTATATTCTTATTTCTTTGGATGTAATGTCCTGAAAATGTCAGTTAGGTCTAACTTTTCTATTGTGTCATTTAGGATCTCTGTTGGCTTGCTGATATTCTGCCTAGAGGATCTGTCCATTGATGTGAGTGGAGTGTTAAAGTCTCCTACAATTATTGTATTCCCATCTATTTTCCTTTTATGTCTGATAGTACTTGTTGTAGGTCCTTGGGTGCTCCTATATTAGGGGCATATACATTGACAATTGTAATATCCTTTTCTTGAATGAATCCTTTAACCATTAAGTAGTGTCCTTCTTTGTCTTTCTTTATGGCCTTCATCTTAAAGTCTATTTTGTTTGATATGAGTATTGCCATTCCTGCTTTACTTTCTTGTCCGTTGGCCTGAAATATATTTTCCCATCCCCTCACTTTCAATCTATCTATGTCCTTTGCCCTGAGGTGAGACTCTTGTAGGCAGCAGATTGTAGGTTTTTGATTTTTTATCCATTCTGTCACTCTGTGTCTTTTGATTGGAGCATTCAGACCATTGACATTTAAGATGATTATTGATAGATATGTATTTATTGCCATTTTAGATCTTGTTTTCCAGTTGATTCTATGTTTCTCTTTTCCTTTTTTGGTTGGATAGTTTCCAATTATTTTATCTTTGAGTGCTTTTCTTTTCAGTATTTGTGGATGTGATGTTCCATTTTGATTTGTGGTAGCCCTGTTTTTTAAGTATGTTAACACCTTCTTATATCTGCTTGCTGTGACCTGATAACCATATAGGCTTAAACACATCATTAAAAAATAATAATAAAGTTAAAAAAAGAAAAAAAAGAAATAATCTTTGTTTTCTTACTTTCCCTCCCCACAATGTATGATTTTGTTGTCTTTTATTAATTTAATTTAATATATTTATTTATTTTAGCATCGTCATGTTGGGATCTGTATGCTGGCTTATTCTAGTGATTGCTTTCCATTTGTGGTTTCTTCCATTCTAATTCTCACTTTTCTTTTCTTTTTTATAGGAAAGTTTTCATCATTTCTTTCAGAAAGGGTTTAGTACTGGTGTACTCTTTTATTTTATTTTATTTTATTTTTTTGTCTTTTTGCCTTTTATGTAGAGCCGCACCCGTGGCATATAGAGGTTCCCAGGCTAGGGGTCTAACAATAGCTGTAGCTGCCAGCCTTCGCCACAGCCACAGCAACGCGGGATCCAAGCCGCATCTGCAACCTTCACCACAGCTCATGGCAATGCCAGATCCTTAACCTAATGAGCACGAATCTTAGTGGGATTCGTTAACCACTGAGCCATGAAGGGAACTCCAAGTGTACTCTTTTAGATTTTGTTTGTTGGGGAAATTCTTTATGTCCCCTTCTATTTTAAATTATATTCATGCTGAGTATTCTAGGTTGCAAACCTTTTCCTTTCAGCACTTTAAATGTATCTTGTCATTCCCTTATAGCCTGTAGTGTTTCTGTAGAGAAATCAACAGACAGCCTTATGGTGGATCCTTTATATTTAACACTTTGTTTTTCTCTTGCTTCCTGTAGGATCATCTCTTTATCTTTAATTCTTGCCATTTTTAATATAACATGCCTTGGTGCTGGTCTGTTTTGGTTCAGCTTGTTTGGGGCCCTCTGTGCTTCCTGTATCTTGATGTCAGATTCCTACAGATTTGGAAAATTTTCAGACATAATTTCTTCGAATATGTTTTCAATCGCCTTTTCTTTTATTTCTCCTTCTTGAATTCCTATTATGTGTAAATTGGGCCACTTTATATTATCCCATAGATCTCTTATATTGCTTTCATGAGCCTAAATCTCAGCTCCCAGCCCCAGCACCTCAGGCTGTGGTGTCTGCAGGTATTCAGTTCATCTGTGTGAGTCTCCAACTCCACTTTGCCATTCTCAGTCCAGTTGCTGTGTTTTTCTCAGGCTTTGTTTGCCGTCCCTCTAGTTCTGTTGATCATGACTTCCCAGGGTGTGGTTTCCTTTTCATCTTCACAGTACCCTCTCTGGGGCACTGATGCCATCCTGATTCATTCTCTCTCTCTCCCTCTTTTTTTTTTTCTGTTGTTCTACCCAGTTAGATCAAGAGTTTCTTGCAGATTTGGAAGTTTAAATTCAGCATTCGGATGATGTTTTGTCCAAGTTGTTTTATATTTAGATGTGTTTTTTTGATGTGTTTGTGGGAAAGGGTGAGCGCGACCTCTTACTCCTCTGCCATCTTGCTGCCAACCCGCCTTATTTTTTTGCTTATGCTTGACTTACAATGTTCTGTCCATTTGTGCTGTACAGCAATTAGCCAAGTTATACATACATATATATATATATATATATATGTATATATACACATTCTTTTTCTCATGTTATCCTCCATCATGTTGCATTACATGTGATTAGAGTTCCATGTGCTAAACAGCAGGATCTCATTGTGTATCTATTCCAAATGCAATAGTTTGAGTCTGCTAATCACAAACTGACAGTCCATCCCACTCCTTCCACCTCCCCCTTGGCAACCACAGGTCTGTTCTCCAAGTCCGTGAGGTTTTTTTTTTTCTTTTCTGTAAGTACATTCATTTGTTCCATTTATTAGATTCCAGATATAAGTGATATCATATGGTACATCTTTATTTTTCTGACTTAACTACACTTAGTATGAGAGTCTCTAGTTGCATCCATGTTGCTGCAAATGACATTATTTTGTTCATAAAAATGGCTAGTAGTATTCCATTGGGTACATGTACCATATCTTAATTCATTCATCTGTCAGCGGTCATTTAGGTTGTTTCCATGTCTTAGCTATTGTGAATAAAGCTTTAATGAACATAGGAGTGCATCTGTTTTTTTGAATGAAAGTATTGTCTGGATATATGCCCAGAAGTGGGATTGCTGAATCATATGCTAATTCTAAATTTAGTTTTCTGAGATATCATCTTAGTATTTTCTATAGTGGTTGTACCAAATTACATTCCCACCAACAGTGAAGGAAGGTACCCTTTTCTTCACATCCTTGCCAGCATTTGTTATTTGTTGACTTTTCAATGATGGCCATTCTGACTGATTTGAGGTGGCACCTCATTGTAGTTTTGATATACATTTCTCTAATAATCAGTGATGCTGAGCGTTTTTGGATGTGCCTGTTGGCCATCTGCATATCTTCTTTGAAGAAATGTTTATTTATGTCTTCTGCCCTTTTTTCAATTTTTTTCTTTTGAATTGTATCAATTGTTTATTTGGGAGATTAAGCCCTTTCAGTTTCATCGTTTGAAAGTATTTTCTCCCATTTTGTAAGTTGTTCTTTTGTTTTCTGAGCAAAAGCTTGGCAATCTCTCTATTTCCTCTTTGTTTATTTTTGTTTTTGTATTTTTTTTTTCTATTGCCTTTGGAGCTAGACCTAAGAAAACATTTGTATGGGTTATGTCAGTGAATGTTTTGTCTATGATCTTTTCTAGGAGTTTTATGATGTCATTTTATGTTTAAGTCCTTAAATCATTCTGACTTTATTTGTGTGCAGAGTGTGAGGGTGTGTTCTAGTTTCAATGATTTACATGCATCTATCCAATTTTCCTGGCACCATTTGCTGAAGAGACTTTTTTCCATTTTGTATTCTTGCCTCCTTTGTCGAAGATTAAATTGACCACAGGTGTCTGGGTTTATTTCTGGCCTCTCTGTTTCTCTCCTTTAACATGTATGTTTCTTTCTGTACCAATATGACACTGTCTTGATTTCTCTAGCTTTGTAATATTGCTTGAAGACTGGAAGAGTTAGGCCTCATGTTTTTTGTTTTTTATTTTTTTCCCCCCCTCAGGATTGCTTTGGCAATTTTGGCTCTTTTACGGTTCTATATAAATTTTCGGATTATTTGTCATATTTTTGTGAAAAATGTCATTGGTAATTTGATAGAGATTATACATTAAATCTGTAGATTCCTTTGGGTAGTGTGGCTATTTCTTACAATCCAAGAGCATGGGATATCTTTCCATTTCTTTGCATCCTCATTAATTACCTTGACTAATGTTTCAAAATTCTTAACATAAAATCTTTCACCTCCTTGGTCAGACTTATTCCTAGGTATTTTATTTTTTGGATGAAATTTTTAAAAGTACATTTTTACATTCTTTTTTTTGTATCCTGCTACTCTGCTGAGTTTATCAGATTTAGTAGATTTTTCTGTGAAGTCCTTAGTGTTTTCTATATATAGTATCATGTCAGCTGCATATAGTAATAGTTTTACCTCTTCCCTTCCAATTTGCATACCTTTTTTCTCTTCCTTTTTTCCTTCTTTCTCTCTCTTTCTTTTTTCTTTCTTTCCTTCCTTCTCCCTCTCTTTCTCTCTCTCTCTTTTTGTCAATTGCTATGGACAGGACTTTCAATCCAAGTTTAATAAAAGCGGTAAGTGTGGCTATCTTTATTTTGTTCCCAATGTGTGCAGGGAGGATTTTAGCTTTTTATCCATTGAGTGTTATATTGGCTGTGAGTTTGTTATAAATGACTTCTTTAATGTTAGATATATTCCCTTGGTAATAGTTTTTGTTATGAATGGATGCTGAATTTTGTCAAATGATTTTTCTGTATATATTGAGATGATCATATTTTATTTTCTTTTTTTAATACAATGATTTTTATTCTTTCCATTATAGCCATTTTACAGTTTTCTGTCAATTTTTCAACTGTACAGCATGGTGATCCAGTTAAGCATACATATATAGATTCATTACAATGATTAAACATAGTTCCTGGTGCTATACAGCATGATCTCCTTGCTTTTTCATCCCAAAGAAAATAGTCTACATCATGTAGTTTTTGATTTTTCTTTTATTAATGTGGTCTATGAAATTGATTGATTTGAGTATGTTGAAAATTCCTTGTGAACTGGAATCAATGCTACTTGGTCATGAGGTATGTTCTTTTTTATGTATTATTGGATTCAGTTGGCTAGAATTTTTGTTGTGAATTTTTGCATATGTATTCATCAAAATATTGGCCTAGAATTTTCCTTTTTGGTAGCATCTTTGTCTGATTTGGTATTAGAGTGATGGCAGTTTCATAGAATTTCTTTGGGAGTGCTTCCTCGTCTTCAAACTTTTGAAAAGGTTTAAGAAGGATTTTTATATATTCTTTGTATATTTGATAGAGTTCACCTGTGAAAACATCTGGGCCTGGACTTTTGTTTGCAGGGAGTGTTTTGTAAATTACATATTCAATTTTACTTCTAGAGATTCGTCTGTTCAAATTATTTCTCTTTGCTTCAGTTTTGGTGGGCTGCATGTTTCCAGAAAGTTGTCCGTTTCTTCTAGGTTTTCAAATTTGTTGGCATGTAGTTGTTCCTAGTATTTCTTTATAGTTTTTTTTTGTATTTGTGCAATATCTGCTGAAATTTATCCTTTTTCATTTCATATTTTGTTTATTTGGGCTATCTACTTTCTCTTGGGTTCTCCTTTTGTGAGTCTGGCCAGAAGTTTGTGAATTCTGTTTACCCTTCTGAAGAACCAGATTTTTATTTTATTGATTTTTTCAAGTTTTTGTTTCCATTTTATTTTATTTCCTCTTTGATATTTATTATTTCCTTCCTTCTTCTGATGTAAATTTTGTTTGTTTTACTTTTCTAATTCTTTTAGGTGGTAATCTAATGTATTGATTTGAGGTTTTTCTTGTTGTTTTTGAGGAAGGCTTTTATCACTATGAACTTCCCTCTAAGAACTTCCTTCACTGAATCTTATATATTTTATATGGTTGTGTCTTCATTCTCATTTGCCTCAGGTATTACTTTAATTTCCTTTTTGATTTCCTTGTTTTTTAGTAATCTTGATTTCTCTTTCTGATAGCTCATTAACTGTGCATGGAAATGCAGTTCACCTCTCTAATTTTGTATCCTGCAAAGAAACTAAATTCTTTTTTTAATTCTAAAGAATTTTTTGTGGTGTCTTTAGGGTTTTCTTTATGTAGCATAGGCCATCTTTGTTTCCATTTTAGATTATTTTATTTCTTTCTCTTGACTGTTTGCTCTCACTAGGATTTCTAATACACTGTTAAATAGAAATGGTGGGAGTAGTCATCCTTGTCTTATTTCTGATCTTAGAGGAATTGCATTCAACTTTTCACTGTTGAGTATGATATAAATGGTCTTTATTATTCTGAGACATATTCCCTCTGTAACAAATTTGTACATTTTATCACAATCAGATACTGAATTTTCAAGTTTTTTCTGCATCTATTTTGATGCTCCTGTGATCTTTACCCTTTGTTTTGAGATATAGTGTATCACATTGATTGATTTGTGGCTATTAAACCAAACTTGCGTCCCTGGAATAAACCCCAGTTGATCTGGTGTATGAGCAATTTGTATAATTTTGAATTTGTTTTGCTAATATTTTGTTGAGGCTTTTTGAACATATGTTCATCAGGGATGTTAGTTTGTAGAATTTTTTTTTCTTTTTCTTTTTCTTTTTTTTGGTTTCTTTGTCTGGTTTCAGAATTACAGTAATCCTGACCTCATAGAATGACTGTGGTAATGTTTCTTCCTCAACTTTTGGGGACTTTTTTAGGAGGTATTGATATTAAATTTTATTTAAATACAGGATAGATTTCCCCTGTGAAGCCATCTGGTCCAGCACTTTTGTTTGTTGTGAGTTTTTTTGTTTATTGAACCAATTTCAATACTAGTAGTCAGTTTCTTTGGATTATCTATATCTTCCTGATTCAGTCTTGAAATGCAGTAAGTTTCTAGGAATTTATCCATTTCTTCTAGATTGTGAAATTTACTGTCTCATAACTGTTAGTAGTATTCTCTTATGAGTCTTTGTATTTCTGTGATATCAGTTGAAGTTTCCCTTTACTTTGTATTTTTTGAGTCCTTTCCCTTTTTCTCTAAGTGAGCTTCTCTATACATTTGTCAGTTTTTTCTCTTCTAAAAGCTAGCTTTTACTTTCATTACTTTTTCTTTTTTCTTTTTTTTTGGCTCTGTTTTATTTATTTCTGCTCTGATCTTTATTACTTTCTTCTTCTGCAGGCTTTGGGCTTTGTTTAGTCTTCTTTTTCTAACCTCCTTGGGTGGTATGTTAGATTGTCTATTTCAGTTTTTTTTCTTGCTTCTTAAGTTAGACATTTATCTATCACTAAAACCTTCCTTAGAACTCTTTCTTCTGCCCCCCTAAACATTAGAAAGTTGTGTTATCATTTTCATTTGCCTTATGATAATTATGATTTCTTCATTAATCACTTTTTTTAAGGAAAACGTTTAGTCTCCATGTATTTGTATTTTTCCTTCTTTTCCTGTGATTGATATATAGTTTTCATTCTTTTGGAGTTATAAAAGCTGCCTGATATAATTCAAATATTTTTAAATTTACTTAGACTTTTTAAAATTTTTTCTCTTCTTTTTTCCTTTTTGGCCACACCTATGGATGTGGAATTTTCTGTGCCAGGGATCAAATTCACACTACAGCATCAGCCCATGACACTGAAATAACAACATTGGATCCTTAACCTACTGAGCCACAGGAGAACTCCCTACTGTGACTTATTTTGTGTCTTACTGTGTGATTTATCCTGGAGAAGGTTTCATGTGCATTTGAACAGATTATGCATTCTGCTGTTTTGGGAATGTCCTGTAGAAATTTATTAAGGCCAACAGGTTTATCATGTCATTTAAGCACAATGTTTTCTTACTGATATTCTGACCAGATGATCTATTCATTGATACCAGATGAATGGTAAAGTTTCCTACTATTATTAGTTTACTGTCAGTTTCTCCCTTTATATCTGATAATATATGCTTTATAAATTTAGGTGATCCCATATTAGGTACATATAAATTTTACTAAAGTTACATCCTATTCTTAAGTTGACCCTCTTTCTTTTTTTGTTTTATAATACCCTACTTTGTCTTTTATTATACACTCGGTTTTAATGCCTACTTTTTCTGATATGAATGTTAATACCTCAACTCCCTTTTTACTTCCATTTGTAAGGGATATCTTTCCATCCCCTTACTTTTACTGTCTGTGGTTGGGCTTTTTTCGGTCTTTTGTTGTTCCTGTTGTTGTTGTTGTTGTTTTAGCTCTAAAGTGAGTATAATTTAGGCAACACATAGAAAAATATTTCCTTTCTTAAAATTCAGTCAGCTAGCCTATGTCTTTAAACTACAGTATTTAATCCATTGACATTTAAAGTAATTATTGATAGGTATATACCTATTGCCATTTCGTTACTTATTTTCTGATTGTTTGTGTAGTTCTTTACTGTTCTTGACTATTTCTTTTAATATCTTCCCTGTGTTTTGATTATTTTCTAGATGTTATGTTTATCTCCTTTCTTTTTAATGTTTGTTTTTCTATCATATGGTTTTCATTTATTTGTACTATGAGGTTCACATATAAACCTATACTACTGGTTTAAAAATTACAATGAAATGTAATTTCATACATTTGAAACTTTTGCATTTTTATATTTTCCCTCCATATTTTGAGCTTTTAATGTCATATTTTACATTCCACCTTTATCCTTTAATGATTTATTATAGTTAAAAGTAATTTTACATTTTTTTAAATTTTTAACCACTCCTCTAGCTTATTTAAGTGATTGATCCTCTGACTTTTCTATACATTGGCCTTTATTAAGAATTTTCCTGCTTCTATACATTCTTACTGTAGATTTTGCCATTTAAAGAAGTCAAATACTTAATTTAGGGTCAGTGAAGTAGTACTGAATTCTTTTAGTTTTTGCTTGTCTGAGAAGTTTTCACCTCTACTTCAATTTTCAATGATAACCTTGATAGGTAGAATATGCTAGGTAGAGTGCTTTCCTTTTAAGGACTTTAAATATATCATGTATTCCCTTCCAACCTGCAAAGTTTATCCTTAAAAGTCAGGATAGTCATATGGGGATCCATTTGTAAATGAATATTTGCTTTTCTCTTGCTGCCTTTGAAACTCATTATCTTTAACTTTTTTTCTGTTTTAATTATGAAATGGTCAGTTTAGGTCTTTTTAGTTCATTTTATTTGTGACTGCTTCCTGAACTTGGATGTCTGTTTTATTTTCCAGGTTAGGTAAGTTTTTGGCCAAAAATTCATCAAACACATTTTCTCCTTTCTCACTATTATTCTCCTTTCTCACTGTAAATATTAGAGGGATATAATGTGAAAGTTAGTATATGTGATGTTGTCTCTGAAGTCCCTTAAACTATTCTTACTTTTTTTTTAATTATTTTTATTTTTGTGGTTCTAAGTGGGTGACTTCCACTATTCTGACCTCTAGGTCACCTATGCATTCTTCTGTATCATCTAATCTGCTGTTGTTTCTCTTTGGTGTATTTTTACTTCAGTTACAATATTCTTCAGCTCAGATTTTTTTTTTCCTTTTTGCTTTTTAGGGCTGCACTAATGGCATATGGAGGTTCCCAGGCTAGGGTCTAATTGGAGCTACAGCTGTCTGCCCATGCCACAGCCACAGCAATGCCAGATCTGAGCCACATCTGCAACCCACACCACAGCTCATGACAATGCTGGATCCTTAATCCACTAGCAAGGCCAGGGAGCGAACTTGCAACCTCATGGTTCCTAGTCATATTCATTTCCTCTGTGCCACAATGGGAACTCTGATTGGTTCTTTTTTTATATTCTGTTTCTTTGTTGGAATCCTCACTTTGTTCCTCTATTCTTTTCACAAGTTCAGTTACTATTTTTATAATGTTGCTTTGACATATTTATTAGATTAATTATTTATCTATTTTTTTTCTGGTGCTTTATTTTATTCTTTAATTTGAAACATATCCCTCTGTCTTATTGCTTTGTTTGATTTTCTTTGTCTCTATGAATGTAGGCAAAAAGATTACCTATTCTTATCTTGAATGTGTGTCCTTGTGTCCCTCCTGCTCTTCTACAAGTACTCAATTGCTTTGCTAGCAGAGATGGACCTGAAATGAGCATGGACAGGCCACGTTTTTTCCTGAGGTGTTTTGTCTTGGCAGAAGTTTAATTTGGAGTTGGAGTTGCTAGTGTTACAGCATGGTGTGAGTTGCAGCCTTTTCCTAGCATAATGGCAGTCTCTCCATGGTGAGGGCATGGGAAGGACTCAAGTGTTTGAAGCTGCCTTTATAAAAGGTGGTTCTGCCTCCAACTTGGTCAAAGTTAGTGTCATGGACCCAGGGATTGGAGCTGCAGTTCTTGATGGCTCTGGGTGTCTGTCCTGGCTAGTGTCAGGACCAGTGCCTAAGATGGCTTCATCCTTCTCCAGTGAGTGCACACACACACAGGCAACAGTGGTTTCCATCTTACTGTCAGTAATATCAGAGCTGACAGTGCTGGAGCAGAAGACTGTTTTTAGCTGGAATGCATGCTTTGTGGTCCTGGCAGTTCAGCCAGAGTGCCAGGCAGTTTTCAATCTGTTCCTCTGCACTAGGACTAGAAGAAAGTCTGTGGGCACATTTTTCAAGACTAGAGTATTGGTTTCTTACAGCCTTCAGTTGGTTTTCAAATCAGCTAAGGTGCCTCTTCTTCCCATTGTTTGACCTCAGGACTATGGTATCTAATATGGCACTTTAACTCCTTGATCTTGAAGGAGGATCTCCAAAGCTGTGATATACAGATTTCCTTTTATGAGTCACCTGCTAGGAGGGTGAGTCACACTAGATCTTTTATCCTCAATTCCTACCAGATTCCATGTGATTCTTTCTTTACAGGTTTGCATGTGAAGATTTATTCTGCTAGTCCTGAGGTCACTGTCAGCAAGAGTTGATTTATATGCTGTTGTAGTTTTGATGTGTTCATGGGGGAATGTGAGTGCAAGGTCTTCCTTCTCTGCCATCTTTATCCTGCCTTCTTTATTTTCTTCAAAATTTTTGGCATGAACCTTGACCAAAACAGCTGCTAGGAGTTATCCTATGAATGTAGGTGAGCCCCTCTGCAAACACTGGCTGGCTCAGCTCTCAAGTGCAGGTTTGGGGGGTTGGGAGCAGAAAGCACACAAAGTGTTCAGACACATGCATATTGTCCCCAGGGTTGTTGGGCCTTTGCTTTTCTTCAGCTTATCCTAAAGTAAATCCACAGAATACAGATTAAGTCTCATAGTGTGATCCTTCCAATCCTGACTGGGCTTGAACTTTTCTATGTACCTGCAACCAAACACCGATACATACCCTGTCTCTTAGTAGAGATATGGAAGAATGTATGAATGCAAAACATCACTCTGGTATGTGGCTGGACATGAGGTATAGAGAAGGAAATGCACATTTTCAAAAGGATCTGCCATTCCTGTGCAGCATGTGCCAGGGTGACTACCACCCTCCAATGTATCAAATACCTGGCAGAATCCTGCTATCTAACATATAGAACTGATCATTCTATGCCTCTGTGAACTGAACACTCAGCCACCTGTGAGAGGCACCATTGCTTGTCCCTGACCTGTTCTCCAGTGTTCATCTTAATCATTAGCCACCCCAGGACCAAGTCCACTTACTTCTATTATTTATACTATAAGATAATTCAATAAAAGATTTATTTGTGAGATACATATATATGTAAATTTGCATGTAGATATGTGCATATATCTTAAGATATATGTATATCTATATGATAATATATAGATAACTTACTCTCCCTTTATTTAAAAAAATCTGCTTGGCTTTTATTGGGTGGATTTATTATATCATATTCAACAAGTCTCCTGACTGAATAGCTATTTGAACTTGTTCCTCTATTTTCCTATTATAAATCATTGTGCAGTAATAGCTTTAAATATTTTATTTTTCTTAATCTTCTTAAAGCGTCTTTGTAATAGAATTCTAGAAGTGGAATTGCTGAATTAAAAGGATATATTTGATTTTAATTTTCCCAGAATTTTTAAATTTTCCGTCACAATATTTTTTTCATTCTGAATTCTGACTGGAAATATCAGAAAGTGTGCTGGTTCTGCCACAAACTTACCAACAGAGTGTTTTGTCAAACTGTTAAATAAAGTCAATTTGTTGAGGAAGTGTTATCTCAGGAAGTACTAAATGGCTTTCCTCATATTAGGAGTTTATTTTCATTTTACTGTTATTTCCCTGTTTTATATCTGCCGATTTTAATAGAGTTTTACATTTTAGTTTTTCATGTTTAGAAAGTCTTCATTTATTAGTAGTATTAAACTTGAATCTATTTACAAATACTGCCCACAATTTAGGCATTTTCATCTGAAGTTAGTGAGGAATGAAGATATAATATTTTGACTTGCTCTTCCAGTGACTGTTACTGCAGCTGATGGCCACCAAATTATTAGTCAATAAAGACTTGAAGACATCAATAAAGATGTTTTATTCTAAGACTTGAAGTTTACATGATGGTAGTAACTGAATTTAATTAAAACCATCAATTAATCTGAAGTTCCATGTATTATCTGAGGAAGAAGTTTCTTATCAATATAGATAGTTACTTCAAATCCTTGCCCTCGCTTATATTTTTATTTTAATATAATTGCATTTGCTGAATTCATTACATAATTATTTGAGAAACTGTTTCCTTAAAAGCTGAATTTAGAAATGTAACAATGGAATGATGTAATAAACTTTTAAGAAAATAGCAAGTGTATTAAATTTCCAATTGAATCTGCTTTCATTGTATGAATGCGAGTTTTTTTTAATAGCACAATTGAAAGATCTTTAAACTATATCATACTTTGAATTCTTACACCCTCAAGCATATTCATTTAGTTATTTTTTTTAACAATCACTGATTAATCATAAACTATCAATGTGGATATCATTATAATACAATATTAAAGTTTTATTTACTGTGATAACCGTTGTCCCGTCTTCATTACACATCATGTATTAAAATTGTACAAGCCAGTTCCGAAATCTCCTATAACTCATATAGTTTATCTTAAACTAAAAGAAAGGAAAAGGAAAAGAAAAGAAAATAAAAGAAGGAAGGAAGAGCTCCATAAATTTATCGTGACTATGGCTTGCTAAGGTGCTAAAATATGACACACATGGTAGTTAAGTATGTTAGCAAAATAGCACATGCTTGTGGTTCTTAAATTATTTATAGTCATATTTGTTAATGGCAACTGCCTGACACTGTGTTGATTATTCATTATATAAATATGTTTCAATTTGATTTACTGTATTAAAGACAAGAACCAATCATCAGAATTTCAAAGCACATGAAAAACTGTTCATGTATTTTAAATAATTAAAACAGACATATCCTTTCCATAGTATATATATTATTTGCCTAGAGGATATAATAGTAAACTATAAAATCAATATATTGCTTGTATAGAAGTTAATAAATGCTCTAAAAGATGTTGAAATAGGCATTTTTTCTTTCAGTTTCTAGAGGCTGAATTTGAAATCCATTTGAAAATTTTGGTCAAACATCAAGGCAAAACCTAAAATCTACTGCAGTCCTAAATTAGGTAAAATTTCTCTCCTTAATAACAAATTGATTTTGTAATAGGCAAATATGTTGCCATTATTTTATTATTGAACTAGTTGGTAATTGACATATTTTAAGTTTATTTACCTCTATTTTTTTCTCTTCCTTCTTTTTTTTTCTTTTCCTTTTTCTTTCTTTCTCTCTCTTTTTTTTTTTAAGGCCACACCTAAGTTCCCAGGATAGAAGCTGAATCAGAGCTGTCCCTGTGGTCTACACCAGTCAAGGAAACACCAGATCTAAGTAGCACCAGCGACCTACAAAGTATCTGGTGGCAACTCTGGATCCCTAACTCACTGAGGAAGGCCAGGGATTGAACCAGTATTCTTATAGACACTATGTCAGGTCCTGAACACATCGAGCCACAGCAGGAACTGCTCTATTTACCTCTATTTTAAATTCTGACTAATTGTATATAAGTTAAAACAATCATTAGGAGTTCCTGTCATGGCTCAACAGTTAACAAATCTGACCAGCATCCGTGAGGATGCAGGATTGATCTTTGGGCTTGCTCAGTGGGTTAAGGATCCGGCATCCCTCAGCTGTGGTGTAGGTTGAAGACGTGGCTCAGATCCTGCATTGCTGTGACTGCGGCATAAGCCAGCAGTTACAGCTCTGATTCAACCCCTAGCCTGGAAACCTCCATATGCTGTGGGTGCGGCCCTAAAAAGAAAAAAAAAAATTGAAGGAGAATAAATGAATTTATATTAAAGGTAAATAACTATTGGTGAGATTAAAGAGAAAGTAGGAGTTCCCTGCTTGCCTAGCTGCTAAGGATTTGGTTGTGAGACAGGTTCAATCCTAGGCCTAGGAAATTCCACATGCTGCCAGCATGCCCCCCACCCTCAAAGAAGAAAGTAAATAATAAATTTTAATAAAAAGCAAAAAAGTAATATTACAAGATGAAATGATGGGTAAATTTTCAGGATATAACAGCTTATTTACAGCCAGTTTTAATTACTACAGGTTAAAATTGCACTTCATCAGCACAATCTAGGATATCTAAAGAAATACAGTATTGTAAAAATACAAAAATTGCACACTTTACACGTAAGAACTAAATAAAATATGTTTAAATGTAGTATCTCAATAGAGTATAACAAAATTCAATTTACAAGACACAACAAAATGTAAAATACTGCTACTTCAGGAGACAATTCTAACATGGTATACAGAGAAAACATATAATAATGTGAAAGGCGGATTTTAATGAGATCTTCTCAGAGAGAATTTTGCTTTATAGCCAGTGAACAAACAGCAAAAAACCCTGATGTCAACACAAATCATCCTGTGCTTTCAGATTTATATTAAATTTTGTTTGAAATGTCACTCTCTGTGCCATGACACATCTGATGTCTCTGAGGGAATCTTGCCGTGAGGCTTATATGTCTCCTGGCCCTGATTTCTTGTTTTTCTAAATAAGTTTCATTTATGGATCAGCTCACTTTATACTTGCTCTTTTTTCTCCCTCTCTTTATTTTGTCTCATACTGGCCACTGACAATATCCGTTCCTATTCTAAGCTGCCTATGGATGTTAGCTACTTATTGAAGAGGTTTACACTACTGAATTAGAATGAATGAATGGTACATACATAGATGAATTAATACAATAATTGTAATTACTGTATTAATGTGCTTCTGCTTCCTACTGTGGGGGATTCTTTTTTTTTAAGTTTTATTGGTGTATATTCTTTTTTTAAGTTTTATTGATATATAGTTGTATGTATAGAATTAATACAATAATCATAATTATTGTATTAATTTTATTGATGTATAGTTTTATGTATAGAATTAATACAATAACCAAAATTATTGTATTAATGCCCTTCTGCTTCCTACTGTGGGGGGTTCTTTTTTTTTAAGTTTTATTGGTGTATAGTTGATATACAAGACTGTGATAATTTTGCTCTACAACAAAGAGATTCAATTACACATGTGCACTCATCCATTCTCTTTCAGATCCCTTTCCCATAGAAATTATCACAGAATATTGGGTAGAGTTCTCTGTGCCAGACAGAAGGTCCCAACTGGTCTATCATTCCATATATCTCAGTGTGCATATTCCAGAACCAAACTCCCAATCCATCACTTCCCCAACCCTCACCTGTTCTCTTTGGTGAACATAAGTTTTTCAGTCTTTGAGTCTGATCTTATTCTGCAAATAAAGATTCTTAATAGTCTATTTCTACTGCATTCATGTTCCAGCTTCTCAGAGTGCTTGTTTCCCTCAGTCCATGCTCTCTCCTACGTCACCATGCATATCCTTTAATAAATTTCTTTCTAGAGCAGTGTAACTATATATCTTCATTTTAGGTGTTCCTACAGATAGGATCATCCAAACTTTCACTTACAGACATCTAAGTTTCTTTTAAAACAACGTCTCAATTTTTTTTTTTAAGAGAATTCTGGTATCAGTTACTGAAATAAGACCCCATTACACTTGTATTTCACCATCTGTAGCATGAGCATGGAAAAGAGACAGTCCGGTACTACAGAAATCGAAACAAAACTAAAACTTCTCTTGTGTAAAGATCTAGAATTTTAAAAATTTCAAGTCAAGTGAAATAACTGACCACATCACAAAAACGGGAAGTGAAAAGTATATGTTGAATTTTTACCACACGTTTTCACAAACACAAGAATGATACAGAAATATGAAAAACAAAAATAAAATTTGTGTGAAAAATGCAGCTGATTTCTTAGCACTATTCAGGTTTTGGTATTAAAGTTAATAATTTTGTAAAATCTGTGTTTACAATTGATATTTAAATATAATTATACTTTATGTAAGATTTTAAAAGTTTATTTTAAAGGAGTAAAAGTCATAATTAAACTTAACCTCACTGATGCAAAAATAGGTAAAATAAGTTATAATACACTTAAAATGTTATCTTTATTATTCATGTAAATTTCACATGACTTCAAATAATTGAATAAAAAATGCATTACAAGAATTTCCATGGCTCTTAAATTGATTCTCCCTTAATTTTGTCCTGTGAAATTTTGGCATTATCTGGATAATTAGAATTGTATTTCTGGGCTAGGGCTAGGCTGTCTGGAGAATTAAAATTTTAAAAAGCAGACTTCTGCGTCTGATACTTAAAAATACACACCCCATGTGTCTGAGCTGGGACCTGAGTATTAGCATATCATCATCAATATCTACATCTATCGATCAAATAGATCAATACATAGATATTTTGGAAACCTCCCAGTGATTAGACTTTGAAGTCTTGTTTTTTATTTGCATATCTACTGTACTTTCCTAGTTTTTCTTATTTCTATGAGCACTATTCACCTGTATTGTTAGCCAACATCATTCTTGCCCATCATAAAGCCTGTGTATCACTCTCAGACAAATCTCTGTCTCTCCTCTAATACCAATAGTGGTAACAATGCTACTACTACCGCTGATAAAAATGCAACAACAGCCATACTTTTTCATATTAAATAGTACTTCTTTAATAATCCTCTAAAAATTTACTGTTTCAATTTCTATTTTATATCCAAGAGTCTTTAATCAATGCATAATTATCTTTAGACTAAACAGAAAAAATTCAGGGCTCTCAGTTTTCACTAATTTCATTCAACATAGTTTTTTCCATTTTATTTTGTATTTTTGAAAAATAGTTCTCTGCTATAATCAAACAGAAAAATTGTTCTCTTTTACCTACTTACCATTATTCCTGTATTAAATATTGTCCTGATCCTGCCTAGCTCCCTTTTACATTAATTTCCTTGTCATCCCTCAAAGAGGCACATCTACCAACACATAGTAGAATGGACACTCAAGATCTTAAAATAACTAAGTGGCTGTGAATCTAACTTATTTCCCTAGAACTTAGAACTTCTTTGGATTCAGCAACTAAACAGTTGATATCCTACATTGCAAGATGATTCAAGGATGAGTTTTCACAGGCAAAGACATGTCTGTTTTAATAAGTGACACACATGCCTATGGGCTATAATTGACAACTTCCTCTGTGTTCCACCATGGAAAGCAGGTTGCATTAACTACAATCCAAAGCAAGATGAATGAGGTGGATTCTACTGGGGGACCAGTTTGATACTTGCTAGATATCTCACTTTGATCCAAACATGACAACTCTGATCATCAGGTTTCTCCCCCAGGCAAGAATGTGCTCAAACCAAATAGGAGAGGTGGCACTGCTGATGTTGACTTTGAATGGTTGTGCTACTAGCCCTCTGGGCAAATGCCTGTGTATACAACTACACCATTTAATATTTTGAGTATAACTTTTGTCCCCTCACTACAGCTAACTCAAACCTGGTAATGATGCTTTGACACCTTATGACTGAAGCGACATAATTCTCTCATTTGTGCATGTCTTGCAAGCAAGGCATAAACAGCCCTTTGTTCTGCATAATCTTTTCAAGGACATATGGATAGGAAGC
Source organism: Catagonus wagneri (assembly GCA_004024745.2). NCBI lineage: Eukaryota > Metazoa > Chordata > Mammalia > Artiodactyla > Tayassuidae > Catagonus > Catagonus wagneri. Next base: position 3,911,661 of record PVHT021183585.1, read on the forward strand.
TTTCTTTGAGGATAGAAATGCTGTCTCTCTCTGGAGCAGAAAGCAATATAAAGGATTTGATGTTTCTAATTTCTAGATTGTCCTTCTACAACACACTCACTGTATGTGCACATGTTATTTGACCTTCTATCTTCGCACACTGAGAATTGAGGCTCAGAAGATCAGCAGCAAAATGCTGATATTCTGACTACTGCAATTTCCTTGAGTCAAAAATTCTTTGTCTCTGACCAGGGAGTCTCAGATATTTCTCTAGCATTCATTAAACAAAGTCAGATTAGTGTGGTGACTATTTCACCAACTATTAAGAATCCAACCAAATACCTCTCAAGTTCTGTTTCCACTCTGGGCCCCAGTAATAGAGCTTTTATTGGCTTAACATTTTACAAAGCATCCAGATTATTTATTGTCTCTTTTCCTTGATTCCAGTGTAGTTACTTAGAGCTCAATATTATTATAATATGTGCACATCTTCACGCAATAAAATTATAAAAATTCAGAGTTCCCGTCGTTGTGCAGCAGAAATGAAACCAACTAGGAACCATGAGGTTGCAGGTTCGGTCCCTGGCCCTGCTCTGTGGGTTAAGGATCTGGTGTTGCAGTGAGTTGTGGTGTGTGGTGTGGGTGTTGCTGTGGCTGTGGTGTAGGACAGCAGCTCTAGCTCCAATTTGACCCCTAGCCTGGGAATCTCCATATACTGTGACTGTGGCCCTAAAAAGCAAATAAATAAATAAATAAATAAATAAATAAATAAATAAATAAATAATAAAACTATAACAATGAGATTGATGTTGTACTTTCTATCCCAGTTTTGAATTAATATCCATGAAAATTTATAATAAATATTACCCATATTTTAAAGTGAATTTCTATCTAGACTTTCTCAATAATGCATACAGAGGAATATATGCTCTAGAACTATCCTGAGATTAATTAACTAACCAACAATCCGCAAATTATAAATGAGATTGAATAAAATAAGGACTTTAAAGTAAGAAATGTTAGTTTCTGGAGTTAGGGTCCTAAGGAAGTGGGCGATTCAGAAAGCTCAGTTTGAGTAATTTAGCGCTTGAGGGACATATTTTTCTTATGCCTGAAAAACAGGATTATGGAGAGACCATAATTTGCCCGCTGACTTTGGAGAAAGAGAGTTTGTTGCCTTAGTGGTGACTTTCACTAAATAATTTATCAGTGCAAAAGGGGGCATTTCTGTTTGAGGTCAACAGAGCCAAAGCCAGTTTGGGAGGCTTATAAATTAAACACTTTATAAACTTTCTCAAATCTGTTGTATCTATGTTTCTATAAACCATGGAAATATTCTTCATATATGAGTTATTGGTGGGTTATAAAACTTAAGCTGAGAGAATTTGGTACCAGCCAATCTTCTCTATAAGAAATGCTAAAGTGAGTTCTTTAAACCAGTGGGTAATTAAAACAAATGGAAACATGGATCAAAAAGATGGCTTGAAGAGCAGCAGAAATCATAAAAATTTAAGTATACAGAAAGTATTTTTTAACTTTTTTCTAATATTCTTAACAAATACAAGACCATTTATAGAAAATATAATCATTGTTTAGTGGGACTATAATAAACATAAACATTATATATATGACAATAAAAGCAAACAAGAGTGTTTGATGAAATCGAAACTATATTTTCATAAGAGTCTTATATAGCTGGAGTTCCTGTCCTGGTGCAGGGGGTTACGAATCCAACTGGAGCCACTTGGGTAGCTGTGAAGGCACAGTTTCAAACCCCAACCCTGGAATTTTCATATGCCACAGGTGTGGCCATAAGAAAATAATAATTCTTATATGGTGAAGTATGAAGTAAAGTAATGAAGTAGTGCTTCATTAATTCTAAGCAGACTGTGGCAAATAAGCATAGACACCATAAATCCTAAAGCATAAATTAAAGGAATAAAAGAGTTACAGATAAAGAGTCAGCAATGGAGATGACATGGAGTATTTTACAGAATTTAAAAATCAGTTTTACACCTTTTATTTCATATTACTTTCAAAATACTTCTGATATATTTTAATATTACTGTTTTTAAACTGACAAACTGAGCTTCAGGGATATTTAAATGACTTTCTCAAGTGAACACATGTGGTAAGATATGAGGTAGAGCTAGGAACACAGAATCCCAATTCTATTCTTGCTCAAGTACATCCTACAATTTGTTAGCCATCTCCATTTACTGGAGGGATAAAGTCAAAATGGAGTGTAAAATCAAAATATTCATTGTTATCCTCTTTAGAAATAAATAGATGATGTTTAGCCAAACAACTGAAAAAGGCTGAAGAGAGGAACCAAATTGCACAGATTTACTGAACTTTTATTTTGTACTTACTGTTTGAGAACTATTGCAATAGATAAAATGAAATATAAAAGTTTACTTTCTGGATGAAGCATCTACACTATGACTCAGGTCATTTATATTAAAATATGTATTTATTTCAGAAACTAAACAGCATTTCTAAATCCTCAAACACTACCTTTTGCATGCTTTTAAAAAGAAAAGTTTTTTGTTGAGATCCATTTGCATTTTTATCTTAGCAAGGTAATTGTAATGTATTCTAATGACAGAACACGGAGGGATCATTTTATGAACTGCCAGTGTGTGTGTGTGTGTGTGTGTGTGTGTGTGTGCATGTGTGTATCTAACCAAAGGTTTTTATCTTAGCCATAGTAAAAATAAATTCAAATTATGGTCTATGATTTAAAAATTTATAACATCATAAATAAAATGGCACTTAATTTTCACACTATGTAATTTTGACTGTCCATACTGATATATGGACTAAAATTCTATAGTTTAATAATTTAAAACATTGCACTAAATAATATTATTACTACCGAGGAAAAATTATGAATATAAATTACTCTTAATTCTGTTCCCTAAAAGAAATATATTCAACATATTGTTATAGCTATTTACAAACACGTGTATGTATATTTTGAGAGTTATATCATCCAGAATAGAAATATATTTGTATTATTTTATTTTTTTAAAATTTGTATTATCAGTTTCCATTGTGGCTCAGTGGTTAACGAATCCTACTAGGAACCATGAGGTTGCGGGTTCGATCTCTGGCCTTGCTCAGCGGGTTAACGATCCGGCTTTGCCATGATCTGTGATGTAGGTTGCAGATGCAGCTCGGATCCTGCGTTGCTGTGGCTGTGGTGTAGGCCAGCAGTTGTAGCTCTGGTTAGACCCGTAGCCTGGGAACCTCCATATGCCATGAGTGTGGCCCTAGAAAAGGCAAAAAGATAAAAAAAAATTGTATTATAGTTGATTTAGACTATTATGCCAACTTCTGCTGTACAGTGGTGACCCAGTCATACATCTATACATACATTATTTTTCTCATAATGTTTTCCATATGTTATTTTTATAATTGTAAAATAATTTTATGCCATTCTTCTGTGTTTAATAGCACAATATAAATATTTTCTTGTTTCTTAAATATTTTACAACACTAATAATAATCATAATAATTACATAAATATCATTTATATCAATGTATTATGTTTTCTTTACTCATTTTCTCTTCCTTTGATATTTACGGTTCCAATTATGACTAATGCTGTGATAGCTCTTATTGAAGAAAAGTAATTTTAATTCTATCTTCCTTTATGTTCAATATTTAGTTCAAAATATTTATTAAGTAATTTAACATTGAATTAAAAATATTCATTTTCAGTATTCTGGTTATGGTTATTATTGGGTTATGTCTTCATATATTATTTAGTTTCTGTTTTACTTACAATGTGAATACTTATGGCTTAAGTATTAAATGTATTTTTCAGTATTACATTTAATGTATGCTCTTGGTATAAAAAGAAAATCGTTATTTTTTGCTCACATAATTTCACTAAATTTTACATGTGTTTAAGTGTGTCTATGAGGTGAAACTCAGTTGAAATAATATATATTTACATTGGAGAAGGATAAGAGAAGGTCAGATGGAAGAAGGACTGTAGCAGTTGGCATTTTATATAATAGAATAGCTCCATGTGATTTCTTCAGCAATAATTACGACTTTCATTTTTAAATATATATTTTTTTAAATTTCCAGAAAATATTCCAAGGGCTTTTCCAATTTAAATGAAAGCTTACACCAGAGTGATTTGAAAATGAAGACACATTTGCTCAGAATAGTCTTAATCTTTTTAAAAGAAGAAAATATTTTGGGAGTTCCCGTCGTGGCGCAGTGGTTAACGAATCCGACTAGGAACCATGAGGTTGCGGGTTCGATCCCTGGCTTTGCTCAGTGGGTTAAGGATCCAGCGTTGCCGTGAGCTGTGGTGGAGGTTGCAGACGCGGCTCGGATCCTGCGTTGCTGTGGCTGCGGCATAGGCCAGTGGCCACAGCTCCAGTTAGACCCCTAGCCTGGGAACCTCCACATGCGGATGCGGCCATAAAATGACAAAAGGCAAACAAAAAAAAAAAAAAAAGAAAAGAAAATATTTTGAACATGCAGGTATCTATAATCTGAAGGGAAGCAGAATTTGCCACCCCAAAATATTTCTCTTTGGATTCCTATCTCCCCAACATTTTCTTTTGTCTTTACTTTGAGATGATGTTTAAATGGTGGCTTGGACCATTTTGGGGATGCACTCAGTTGTCTTGGGTACCTCCCATATATACAGGAGGTGTATGTGTTCTTAAACTTCATTTTGTTTATTAGAGTGAGGGATCAGCCAAGAATCTATAAGGGTAGAGGGAAAATTATTTTTCCTCCCCTACAAGTCATACGTTTCAAGTCTCTAAAGCCCTTTGATACATCACAGACAAATTTGGCTGTCTGTTCCAATTTATTCTGCAATAATAATTTCAATTTAATTGAAATTTGATTGACTTACAGATTATAAGAAACATTTTTGAACAATGAGGTACAAATACATATAAATGAGAAAATGGGTTCTAGGAGTTTCCTGTTGTGGCCCAGTAATATCGATGAGGATGCGGATTTGATCCCTGGCTTTGCTCAGTGGGTTCAGGATCCGGCATTTCCCTGAGCTGTGTTGTGGGTCACAGATATGGCTTGGATCTGGCATTGCTGTGACTGTAGCATAGGCTGGCAACTGAAGCTCTGATTCAAACCCTATTCTGGGAACTTCCATGTGCTGCAGTTATGACTCTAAAATCCAAAAAAGAAGAAAAAGAAAAGAAAACAGGTTCTATTTTTCTTAAACTGTGGGTGAGTCGTAGTGTCATTAATACTGAATTTATGGTTGCCAAAGAGGATACATGGCGCGGGGGATAAATTAGAGGGTGGGATTGATATATACACACTGCTATATATAAAATAGATGGATAACAAGGATTTACTGGCTTTCACAGAGAAATCTACTCATACTGTGTAATAACCTACATGGGAAAAGAATCTGAAAAGGAATGGATATATGTATATGTAAAACAGAATTACTTTGCAGTACACCTGAAACTAACACAGCATTGTAAGTCAGCTATACTCCCATAAAATTTATCAAGAAGAAATAAAACAAATACAGTGACATTAACCTAAACAAAATTATGAGATGTTTTATTTCTGTTATGTGTGCAATATTCCCTAATTAGAAATACATTATCATCTAGGTAACCCTTCAAGTTTTCTTTCAGTTTTCAAGTTTCAAAGAGGATTTATAAGTCTTAACTTTATAATATTTATTAAATGGAATTATCCATGTAAAATACACAGTTGAGCAAACAAGAAGCTAACAAATCTTTGGAGGAATGTCTGCTGCTTTGCTCAAAAAACATCATCACCCAGAAATCACTGCATAATGCTTTGAGTTTTTAGAATCCATGTGTCATACCACTCTGGAATTATTTACTATGGAGGCGAAGTTAAAAATAATTGCATCAGATATTCATCACTATTAATTTTATTCTAATACTTTTTATGAATAAGTAGTCATTGAAAAAGCAGAATACCCCAAGAAGTAGGTGATTTCCTGAAAAAAACATTTTCCTATTTCAGCATTTTGCCCATAAATATAATGTTGACAATAATATTACTTTTTGCTTTCTTAAATTTCCCATTTTTCCAAGCATATTTTTAATCCATGCTTATATTTTTAACATTTCTAATTAGCATTTAGTTTTATGTGATTTTCTTGTGGGTATTTACTTAGTTGAGTTTTGCTTTTCAATTTATCTAAATTTTATTTTAATTATCACCTTATTTTACTACTAAAAATTTCCATGACTTATTATAGTTTGTGTGGATAAATAATTTTAAAGAGATATGTCATATTTAGCCCTCTCTATAATGGCCTGGAATTTTATACTTGCATGTCTTATGATCTATAGTGTGATTCCTAATAGGGAAAACTCAGATTTTATAAACTCTTTACAGCTAATATCCACAAAATTATATGAGGCATTCAATAAATAAATAAGCATTATCTAATCAGCAATAAGTTTACTCCACCTGCCACCACCCGTTTTTCTCTTCCTGAATTTTCCTACCTAAATGAAACAGTGTTAAAAGCAGAAGTGGGCATAAGCATGAGTGGGAGTTGTGACATATAGGATCAGAGAAGGAAACCCCTAATGATGGGGCAGAATTCACAAATCCTTTTATTCCTATTCTTCAGCCTCAGGTATATTAATAAGGAGGCAGCACAAAATGAACCTGAGCCCTCAGCAGTCTCATAGGAGTTCAAACTTTGAGACTTCTCATCCTACAGAAGAATGCATTTTCATTGTAGAGATATGGAAATTAAGAGAGAGATTTTGAGTAGACAAAATCATAGGAGGGGCCACTGAGGAATTTGGGTCTTCAATCTATTTCTTCTAAATTTGTATTTTTAAGATTTCTTTCCTTTTATTTTGTTATTGCTTGAGGCTGTCATTTCTGTATTTCAAAGTGCTAATTTGAGATTTTATTGATTTTTTTTTCAGGAGCAAGAATACAGTCATTATCAGTATATTAATTTTACTTCTTCGTTAAAAAAATGTCCTCTCCTAAAAAGTGTCTTGGATTGTACATGGAGCTGTGAAATATAGGTTAAACCATTCCCTCATCCTCATACCTACCTTTATTTAGATTCATTGGTAGTGACTATTTGGTTCAAATACTAATTGGTTTCTTTAGGAAAAAAAAACACTGGTATTTTTGGAGCCAGTATAACTTATGGCATAGAAGAAAATCTATTTCAATGAACAATAGCTTTATGGAATTTCTTTAAAAGATTCTTCTAGTCAAATATTGTTTATTTCCTATATATGTACCTAAATAAGTAGTAGAGATTTTGCAAATGATATCACATCTTTGGAAGAACCACATTAAACATGTGATTCTTCATGTGATGGTGTTGTATTTTAAGTAATAAATTTCAGGACAATGTTTCTAATTAGTTCATTTTTTTGCAAGCATATGCTTGATATTTTAGAGTGGTTAAAATTAGTATACATAGCTTCTTCCTATTATTATGACAATTTCACAGCAGTTATACTTTGTTCTGTTGCTTATACTAAAATAAAACATTTGGAGAAATTATTTCGAACACTGCCTTTGTTAAAAAATGTGATCTTGTGAATTTTTCTGATTACTCTTGTGCTATCAATGATAATCCTTGAATCCTGTCCCAGGTCTCAATTGTTAGCACCATTTGTTTTAGTCCATAAGTTACACATGGCTAATAATATTCAGCATCATGACCTGAGGTGTTATTGTGGGTAATGCTTAAATTTATTGTTTTATTTTCCTGATATACTCAATACAACACAGTCTAGTTTACAGAATTACATTATTGATGCTTTAAAAGATCTGTCTCAACTCACTTCTGATAAGATTGAAAATTTATTTTTGCCTCTGAACATTTGTTTAACATACTTACCGTGTCTATGATTTTTCTTAGAAGGGAATAAAATTGTTCTTTCCATTCTACTTATAAAAGGATTGAGGTCATGCTTGACTCTATTCATCCTTGGAAGAACTATAAACATTCTTTATAAAATATTTATGAAGATTTTATTCAAATAGGGCTTGTGAGAAAGCTTAGGATATTTTAGAAAATATTCCTATGAATTGTCCACTTTGCTTTCTAATATCAATGTTCCAATTATGAATTGCTAAATTATTGCCCCTCTGGATGAAATACTTGGATTCAGAGTTTACCACATTTATTTGTAAATCATTACATAAACTTTATCTTGTACATCCAAAATGAAGTGAGCATGACTACACAGTATATCTGTGAGCCATGCGCAAGAGCTAAACTTTCAGTTTTTCAAACTTGTAATGAGTCTAAGCACAAGAGGGTCGACAAATATTCTGTCTTCACATCTACATATTCATGCTTCATATTATTCTTCACATTTTTTTGACCCACAAACAAACTGAGCATAGTTCAGCAGTATTTTAAGAAATGCTTTCTTCATTTAGTACACAGGGAGTCAGACTCTTCTTTTACCCAAGAAGTGCTCCTGCCATTCACCCTTCTTTTAAAACTTCCTCCTTGCTAACTTGTTTTGGCTGCATCCAGGGCATTTGGAAGTTCCCAGGCAAAGGGCAGAACCTGAGCCAAGGCAGCAACCCTAGCTGCTGCAGTGACCATGCCAGATACTTAATGTGCTGTGAGAGAAGGGAACACCCATCCCTTGCTAACTTTTAATTTTTGAAATCTCCTAGGGTTTGTTTTTGTCTCCTTCCGTTTGCTGTCTATAACAACTTCCTTGATGATCTGATCTAGTGTCACTCATCCTAAGTACCATCCAACTATGGACAACTCCTAAATGACTACCTCTGTCTTGGACCTCAGCTCTGCACTCCAGCCTACCTTATCAGACTGCTTATTCAGTATCTCCATGTGGATATCTTAACATGCTCAAACTGCAAACATCTGGTCAAACCCTCTAAATGTGCATCTTAGTCTTCCCCATCTTGATAAAAGACAACCCTATTCCTCCAGTTATTTAGATCAAAAGTCTTGGACCCATTCTTGTCTGCTCTCTTTCCTTAGTATTCCATATCTAATCTATAAGTAAATTGTTTGCTCTACCTTCAAAATATATTACAGAATCTCCCCACTTCCCACTGTCCCTTTGCTACCACCCTGGTTCAAACAACTATCATCTCTAGGCTTATTGATTAGTTGCAATAGCCTCCTAACTGATTCCTTCCCCACTCCCCCACCCCTTGCAATACATCATCCATTGTGTTCTGGCTTTTACCTCCTCAAAGCTCTGAAAATTACTTCCCATTTCATTTTGAGTAAAGACAAAGTCCTTCCAGAAGTTACCTTGATGTATACCTTTCAGCTTTGCCAAGCCAGCCTTTTGAGTCTTTCCCAAACATTCAAGTTCTGACACCCATTTAAGTTAAAACTTTTATATTTTCAGTTTCCTCTCCCAGGAACTGAAATAGTCTTTCTCCAGATGTACATGTGAGAAATGCCATCAGTCTCCTCTAATTCTTCAGTTTTTTGCTAAAACGTCAACTTTTAACTGAAGGTTTTCATGGCCTATTTAAAATTGCACCCTTGAAGTACTGTGTAGTCTATTTCTATCTATTTTCCTCATTTCTCTCAATTAGATTTAAATTCCTTCAGGGTTTCGAATCACTTTGTTCACCTCTAAATTCCAAGTCCCTAGAAAAGCAGGTGGCACATGGTAGGCTCTCAATAAATATTTGTTGAATAAATGAAAAAAAGAATTTGAGTATACCTTTATCCCGCAGATTAACTTAATTCCCTAAGGTTTTCTTAAATTTCAGGTTATTTTCTAAAGAAATTATAAATTTTATGTTTTCTCTGTGTATTTATTATGTTTACTTTATGCCAGATGACAAAGCTACACAAATAGTTGTTTAGGAAAATGACTAAGAAGAAAAAAATAAAATCCTGTCTTGAGTCTACATTTAGACTCCAAAATATGTTATTCAAACCAGGTAAAATGTATTTCTAGCTATTAAAATGGTAGTTCTAGCTAATATAAGTAATAATACTGAATATATTATATGTACAGTAGATTTCACAGTGTAATAAAAAGCTATTTAAATATAAAATGTGTAATATATTCTATGGTTAGCAAACAGAATGCCCATCTCTATCATTCTTTTAAAAAGCTACTTCAATTGTTGATCTCTTTCACTTATTCCCCTAGAATATGGTCTGTGTTTCCTTAACCAAGATAAATGATATGAGAGCTGTAATTAAGGATAAGTTTGCAGTGAATACTAGAATTAACTGTGAAGTATTAGATGTAGAGAATATTCACAAAATTCCACATACTTTTTGTGAAGATCCATTTTTAGACATAGTGTTCAAAGTATAAATATTATATACATATTACAATCACTATGGCATAATATAGAGAGAAAGTAAAATTTTTTAATGTCTTGAAGTCACACGAACTTTTGATCATTTAAGAGATATAAACATGAAACAAAGGGACCTTATTTTAGAGAACTAAGCCTTAAAACTAGAAAGCCATTTATAAATCAGACTGAATAATTTCAGAATCAATCTGTATCCCCAGACTCTAGAAATTATACACAGACAGAAGTTTATGTTAGATACTTAAGGTGGATTATGAATGATAAACTTGGGCATAATATGGATAGAGGTAGGATAATTTATTACTGGAGAGGATAAGACATTCTGTATAACTTAACTGCATTCGGCCCTTTATGTTGAGATGATCACAGACCTCTAGATCTGTAGGAATCAGGATCCCTGACTTCAGAAAATACTATAAAGCTACAGTCATCAAGACAAAGTATTAATGGCACAAAAATGTAAGTATAGATCAATAAAAAAAGAATAGAAAGCCCAGAAATAAACCCAACCACCTATGGTCAAATAATCTATGACAAAGGAGGCAAGAACACAACAGGGGAAGTAAGATAATCTCTTCAATAAGTGATGCTGGGAAAACTTGAAAGCTACATGAAAGAAATGAAATAGAACAATCTATAACACTACAAACAAAAAAGTAAGCTCAAATTGGATTAAAGAACTAAATATAAGCCAGATACTATAAAACTCCTAGAGGAAAACATAGACAGAGCCCTCTTTGACATAAATCACAGCAACATCATATTTGATCCACTTCCTAGAGTAATGACAATAAAGGCAGAAATAAGCCAAAGTAATCTAATTAAACTCAAAAGCTTTTGCACAACTAAAGAAATTAGAAAAAATATGAGAGAACCCACAGAATGAGATAAAATCTTTGCACACAATGCAACAGACAAGGACCTGATCTCCAAAGTATAAAAACAACTCATACAATTCAACAGAAAAAAAAAATTGAAAAAAGGGCAGAAGTCATAAATAGACATTTCTTCAAAGAAGGTATACAGATGGCCAACAGGCACATCCAAAAATGCTCAGCATCCCTAATTATTAGAGAAATGCAAATCAAAACTACAATGAGGTACCACTGGCCATCATGAGTAAGTCTACGAATAACAAATGCTGGAGAGGGTGTGGAGAAAAGGGCACCCTCCTTCTCTGTTGGTGGGAATGTAAATTGGTACAACCACTATGAAAAGTATGGATGTCCCTCAGAAAATGAAATATAGAACAATATTATCCAACAATATATATCCCACTCCTGGGCATATATTCAGGCAAAACATTCATTCAAAAAGATATGCACACTCCTCTGTTCATTGCAGCACTATTCACAATAGCCAAGACATGGAAACAACCTAAATGTCCAACATCAGATGAATGGATTAAGAAATTGTGATTACTGTTTTTTTTTTCTCTGTCACCCATCAATATTTTAATTTTTTTTAGGCTGAAGACTTCAGTTTTATTTATTCTTCCATTCTTAACAAATAATGCATTTGTTTTACTTTAACGTGTTGATTGTTTTTAAAAATGACTTCATTTTTTTTAACAAGCCAGACATTGCAGGATTTTATTAAAACATTAATAATCTTTCCGCTACTTAAATCCTATTGCTCTGAGTTGAGGCATTTTAACATGTTGTCATGTCATAGTTATTTATGCAAACATTTAGAAGTTCAAACAGATGTTATGTTAAAAATAATCAAAATCACAATTTAATTCTTAAACTGCAACTGTATATTTAATATTGTGTATAAGAAATTTCTTGCAGGAAAAAATATATAGATTTATCATTCTGTTTATAACTATATAATATTCCTAGGCTGGATACATCACCTCCTTGTGTCTGTTCTTGTATATATAATGCTATGATAAACATCATTGTACAAATGTCTTTAGCAGAATGAAAGAAACAAGCCACAAAATGTACACATTGTGTGATTCTATTTATGTAAATTTCCAAAACAGGCAAAACTAAGTAAACATTGGTATTGAAGTTACTGTTGGGAATATTGACTGAAATGGGGATAACAGGAGATTCTGAGCTTCAGTTAATATTGTATTTCTTGATATGAGTACAGATTAAGTAAACAGGTTATGTTCACTTTTCTACATATTTGCTATTTTCCATTAATGTGAATGAATAAAAGTAACTCTGAACACATGTAACAAATTTCCTGATTATTTAGGCTGTTTATTCTGCTAAGATATAATTTATTATTTTGTTGAGTTAAACCTTTTTTATAGTCTATAATAAATTTTGTTCTCTAATTTCTTTTTCTCTGACCTTAGTCAGAGCATTTAATAATTAGGTTACATTGTCTACAGAAGACAATAAGTAGCATTTCCCAGGAAAACATTCTATCATGTCACCAATATTCTTAGATAAATTGTTAAATGTTGACCCTGAGGAAGTGGTTGCAGGAAAACATACTTTTAACACCAAACTTCTCACTGGCTGGAAAGTGGAAGAGTTAATAATCCCTAAAGTAAAGCTATTTTCATATGCTTCACAATAAGTATTTAGGGTAATGCTAAGAAAACACTAAAATCACAGCCATAAATAATGTATTTAAATGGAGCGTAGAAGTGATTAATGAGGAAAATCACTTAATTTATTTTAGAAGTCTTAATGCACTCTAGCTTTCTAAACATAAAATGATAACTGAGAATGTCTCACAGCTGTGCAGTTTGGTATTTTCCTCCAGGAAAATTTGCTTTTCAGCTCTCACTGGAGAATTACTTCATGAAGCAGTTGCTAAAGAGCCTTGTTAAATACTTGGAACACAAATATCTTATACACTTTAGAGAAAGTATCCCTTCACACACCTGAATGCCATGAGGAAAAAATAACTTAAGGGAATTTTCGTTAAACTGACAAGAGAAAAATCAATATATCACAACTCAGAGCTGAGATTTTATGATAAACTTCTGTTTGTTTCACGGGCCTGTTGGAAAGAATAACAACAAAATGTAACCTGGGTAATTCATGCAGTCATTTATCCGCTACTGAATAACCACAGGAAACATTTCTGCAAACCTCCTTTGACTTGTAACATATATATCATTAGCATATTTTATTTTTATTAAAACAAAAAATAAGGGTCAATTATATAATATTGGCAAGATACACACATTGATGCTTTATTTTTCTCGTTTCTAATGTATACTATCACTTATAGATAATGTCACCAAAATTTATTATTAGCAGAGAGAAAATGGAGGCGTGGGGAATTTACTTACAAGTGGATTTTGGGCCATGTATTATTAAATTAAAAAAAAATCTTTTTACAGAGCCAACGTATAATTGCCTAAAACTGCGTTTGGTGTTATAATTCCTAAGTACAAGCTTAATTTAGAAATATTTTGTAAAGAACCTATAGTAAAATCATATAAGCCCAAACTCATACCATCCTGTTATATACATATTTCCATATTAAAATGCTCAGTAGGCAAGATGACTGTAGAAATGTTACATCCAAAAATGCTTGTCATTCACCAGCAATTTAAAATTAAACACTATTTTAGTAAGTACAAAGAATATATAGCAATGGTTGAGATTCTTAATTTAAAGAACTTTAAAATTTAAGTGCTTTGAACTTGGCATTCTCTGAACATGTTCTAGAAAGAAATTTAATTTTTAAAATTGATGCAATGAATGAAAATCTAAAAGTCTCTTTTGTATGCTACTACAACTTTCATTTAAGAAGAAAACTAGGTCTACTTGGGTTTGAGCAAATGACAGGGTACTTTGTCTCCATCCTCAGCTGAACATTAATATGCAAAACACAAAAGAAAATGCACTTAACTTTCCTCATGTTATCATTCAAACTAATAGTTACCCCAAAGTTCTAGTAATCAGTGTGTCAGCAATGTCTTGGATATACGATATGCAGTCAAGTTTGAACATTCTACACTTAGTATTTATTAAGGATCTCATGGGGGGAGGAAATAACCAAATTAAGTAATTTACAGGCCCATAATCATTGACTTGCATGTAGTTTTAGAGTCCCTTTTTATTTGTGTAAATATTCATAAAACATTTCTTTCCTTTTACATCTTTTGTTAAATGCATTATTTTGGAGAGAAGTCATGGTTCCAGACTTTTTTACCTTTGGAGTACATTAATGCTACCTAATAAAAAATGTAACTGAAAAATTAGGTTCAGGATTATTTTTAATGCTGTATTGTTTTCATATTACTTCTTATAGGAAGGTACGCAATATTAAAATTTTTAAGGAGTTGACATTATATGTGAACATACAACATTTGTGTATTCCAAAACTTTTATTTTCAAAATTGGGCAACTGAATTCTACAGTTTAAGTTACATAAACAGTCACTCAGGGCTACTGGATATATTGAATCTTAAGTTCTATTCTGATCAACAACCTTAGGCTAAGGAGTGCACACAGTATTGGAAAAAAAGTAAAATTTTGAAGTAAAACTTTCAGGAGCTCATAATGGAGAATATTTAATTATCAATAACTTTAATAGAAGGTGGTAAATGCTGTAAAACTCTGCATGAACCATTATATAGTACTTGTGCTTGAATCATAATACTGAATAACCAAATTTCATACACCCTTTTTTATTTTTCTTTTGCACATAGACTTTTGAAAAGATAAATTATAGAACATGGTAATTATGTATATATCTGTGTTACCCTAGGAGAATTTTATACAAATCCCGGCCAGTGTTTACCTCAGCAAACCAAAAGAGTACCCCTTAATCTTTACCCCTAAAGTTTGTAAACCATTTCTGGAAAGAGGAGACATATTTTGTCTTTTTTAGTTTGTCTTTTTTTTTTTTTTTTTTTGATAGGGCAGTCCTGAGGCATATGGAGTTTCCCAGGCTAGGGGTCAAATCGGAACTGTAGCTGCCAGCCTCAACCATAGCCATAGCAACGCCGGATCTGAGCTACATCTGCAACTTACACCATAGCTCATGGCAACACTGGATCTTTAACCCACTGAGCGAGGCCAGGAATCAAACCTGTGTCCTCATGTTAGATTCATTTCCACTGAGCCACAGTGGAAACTCATCCTTTGTGTTTTGAAATGTGTATCTTTCAAACAGAAAACATGGTACATGGCCAATATAAAACTAATCTCTTTTTTTCGCTCCATATATATATATACAGATATATAATCTATGTCTATAGATAGATCCATATATAGATATATACATTGCTCTCTCTATGTAATAATATGGATACAGATATTAACTCTCATTTCCTAAACTTTGTTAGGTTTGTTTCCTTTTCCCATCAGAAACTCCACAAAAGACTTTGCAGACAAAAAGATTTTTATATCTTTCTTCCATTCCGACCACCAGGAAAAGAGAGAGAAAAGGGAAAGATAAAAAGGGAAGTAAAAGATAACCCTTTATAGATTCTCTCCATAGTTTCTATACTGTGTTTTATGTATGCATTATTGATGCAAACTAGATTTCTTGCTTGATGTTACAATGAGCAAAGAAAGAGAAAATAATCTCTCCTAAGCTATCTATGGGAGTCTGTTGAAAGCCAAAAAATTGGCATTCGACCATGCATGATTTGTATGTAACAGAATGAGCTTTTTTCCTTCTAAAAATATCAACAAAGATTTGATGAGTACAGTAGGATATGTCACTTTATCACAAGGAAAAGAGCTCTAACTCAGTTTTGGGTTTACATTCTAATATTAAGATGGTTATTAATGTAATCATATAACAATTATTTTGAAATTTCATATACATTTGACTGGAAGGAATAAAATGTAAAAAAATTGATTAAAATTATATTTATTTTGTATAATCCAATGGAGGATAATGCTTTTCTGGAAGTGCATTTTTTTCCAGCCACTGGAAAGGTTGAACTAAAAATGAAAGGTAGGCTTATCAACTGTGAAAAAGGGCCTCCAAGAGTAGTTGTGTAATTGTACTAGATGCTATTTCAATGCCCTTGCAACATTAGTGTTTTGTAATACTTGCAATTCTACATGGATAGTAGTGATGGATTTCTCTTATTTTTCAAAATATCAGACTACTAGCAGTTTTCTTAAGACAGTGATTTTTGATGTTGTTTTTTAAAGACTATCTTCAATTATCTGATGGATGGAGAATCTATACACACACACACACAGACACACACATACACACACACACACACACACACACACACACACATATATCCCAAGAACTTCCCTTAGGACTTTAAGAGGAGTTGATGATATTGGACAGAGCCTAACTACGCTAGAGAAAAATAATGGCAAGCACATGCGGAATCTGATGGATATAAGAGCTAAAATTTAGCAATAAGGCTTTGGTTTAAGATCATTATTCAAGAGAATGTAAAATTTGTAATAATTTTCTCTCAACTATTCAAGACAAAAAATCAATAGAAACCAAGTTGAGGGAAAAGGCTAATGAGAAAAAGCTGCAAAATTTTAATTACTCCATAATGATAAATGGCTTTCATTGTAAATTACCATCTGTGATTTTTTTCTTTCACTCTATAAATTGTAATTAAATTTGCTAAAAATAACTAGTTTGTAAGTGAAAAGTTTGGGCAAAAGATTACTTGACATTATAGCCTACCAAAACAAAAAGAATGAATTTGTGATTAAGCCCAATTGCATTATTTAATATTATTTTTGGCATTCCTGAAACCACAGAAAGTCCACATGAGGAAGAAATATATGACATGCTTCTGGCCCTCTTGAAAACTCAAATTTTATTTAAGTCAAAACTATCAAATATATAAAAATAATAAAATAATTAACTGCTAAATAACACTTTGCTCAGCTTTATTTACAGAAAATGCCAACAAGCAGTACAGTAAGAATGATAACCTATGTACACTGAACAAAAAAGCTGATTTTGAAATTGAAGAGAACTGCGTTCAGTTTATGGCTCTGCCACCTATTATGTGTCTGTTAACCAAGTCATGTCACACAGGTCTGTTCTAAATGTTATTTACGCCAACAACAACAAAAAAATGTTTTTCTAACTAGTTAGGGAAGATCATGTTCTAGTGTCACATACAAAGAAAATGAATTGATTTTTTTTCCAATGAGAGCCCAAACTGCTTGAGAAATTACGAGATAGTTTCAACTTGTCTGTACATTTTTTCCTATAGAAAAATATATGAGAAGGTAAACTATAATCAGAAAGCTTACTACATGACATCATATCATAACAAAGGGAATAATTGGATCATCTTTACTATTAGAATATGATAACATGGAGTTCCCGTCATGGCTCAGTGGTTAACGAATCTGACTAGGAACCGTGAGGTTGCGGGTTCGATCCCTGGCCTTGCTCAGTGGGTTAAGGATCCAGCGTTGCCGTGAACTGTGGTGTAGGTTGCAGACACGGCTCGGATCCCATGTTGCTGTGGCTGTGGCGAAGGCTGGCAGCTACAGCTCCTGTTAGACCCCTAGCCTGGGAACCTCCATATGCCACGGGTGTGGCCCAAGATAAGGCAAAAAGACAAAAATAAAATATGATAACCTGATGAGGCAATGCTATTTACAAGCATAGAGCAGGAAGGGAGCAGTCGGTTTCTTTGTAAATTTTCATTAAAGAGTGATGAAGTGATGCCTTATGATGCTGGAGATAGAAAGAGATCTTCATGTTTAATATTCTCCTTTATCCTCTACATAATTATTATCTCTTTCCTTTCAAAATTTACCTATGTAGATATTGTTCTTTCTCACTGAAAAAGTTTTAGCCAACCCAATTCATTCCATGTGGCTTTCCAGTGTCTTTAATAGGTTGTGAAAATTTCTCAAGCTCATTTGTCACCTTATACTGATTTGAAAGGGCTGTTGATATGCTTAACACTTGTGCTTAACTTCTTTCCCACAAAATAGACAAGTCCAAATTCTGCCTATGTCTTTCTGTTATGCCCTCTAAAGTATCTCAAAATCTTGTCATTTTCAGTCCCAGTAAACAAAATCAAGTGTTTATTTCAGCAAGTTTCACACTAGAAAGTTTTTTTATGATGATTTGTGATATAGGTGAAAAAATTAAAAAAAAACTTGTCCAAGTTCTACAAAGATCTAAATATTTTTTGTGTTTGTTTTTGATGATGATATTTGCTGCCATTATTTAGTAAACATTCCAAAACTAAGGAGACTGTTTGAGAGATATCCTTGGCCCACAAAATGAGGAATCTACAATACCAATAAGTTCTTGGATTATAAATTTAAATGCTGGTACAGGACCATGTTTCCTTTGTTTTCTTTTTTCTTCTCTTCCTTCTCCTTCTTCTCTTTTTCCTCCCCATTCTTCTTTGAGTTTTCTGTTTGGATTACTTTTAATAGTTTGACCAATTAAAATGAAATTTGGAAATTATATTACACATTCCCATAATTTCTTCATAAATTTTTTGAAATTGAAAACTCCAAGAACCATTGTCTTATGCCATTCCTTTAATATGGTTATTAAACTATTACAAAAGGATAAAAAATGAGGAAAAAGTAACTTATTTAACTTTAGATATATCATATCTAAAGATTAGATATAGTCTAACCTTAGGATAGATATATACTTTATAATGTGTTACCACAGGATTTTTAGGCAAAATATAGTTTTACTTTCTTATTAAGGTACATTTTTTATTTCTTATTATCTAAGCTTATGCATGAAAATACTTTGACAATTACAATGTGTCTACTTATTTAAATATTGCTTTTTTAAAATATAAGATAGATATAGACAAGTATTGCTAATAGAGAAAACAAACCTTGAAGATTGATTTTAGTCTATCATGTTCGTGTGTGAGGGAAAAAATCCACAGGAAAAAAGCATATTCATAAAATGTGTGATTTCCTTTTCTGTGTTTGAACAAAACAGAGATGCCATTAAACACTGATTGTTTTTAGAGAATTCTGAATATAATGAAGACCAATTATTTTCTTCAGCATCTACCTCAACTCACTAGAGTGCTTAGGTAATTGGATATATTCAGTCATTTTAATTTTCTAGTTAACACTGATTTAACTAAATTAAAAAATAAAATGATGTGTTAAACATTTTGAAGGCAAAGATATTTGCTTCATTTCCATAGCTTCAAATACCACAAAATGCTAGTTAATTAACTTTTTATTTTCACCATGTGAGTGCATGTTATTTTCAATTAAAAAATTATTCAGATATTTATGTATATGTGTGTATATAAAACGTCTATTATGGGAGTTTGTGTCATGGCACAGCAGAAATGAATCCATCTAGTATCCAGGAGGATGTGGGTTTGATCCGTGAACTTGCTCATTGGGTCAGGGATCCAGCATTGCCATGAGCTGTGTTGTAGGTCTCAGACCTGAATTGCAGGTTGCTGTGGTGTAGGCCGGCAGCTGAAGCTCTGATTCGACCCTTAGCCTGGGAACTTCCATATGCCATGGGTGCAACCCTAAAGAGGAAGGAAAAAAAAATTCTATTGTAAATTAGTTATAAATTACTCCAGAAGGTAAAGCTGTACCAAAATTCCAAGAAAAAGAATAATGGTTTCTGGAATACAAAAACTGGTACATTTATTCATATTTTGATTTGAACAGACAAAAAAACAAAAAAGGAATTCTCATGAATACGTATTGGAATTGTAATATGCTGAGATTTCACAGCATTTCTGAATATGGAATTGTGATATGTCTGATACAATATTTTCAGATGTATCTACGCTTCTGTTCCCCATATCTAAACATCTTCCTATAAAATAATAACTTTACCTGTCCCTTCCCTATACTGCTTGCCAAACATAGAGATCGTGATCAAGGTAAGAAAAATGTAGCATGAGAGACCGCAAAAATTATAGCTAATTCATTTTACACATCAGATTTTTAGTAGGAGCTGCTATGACCAATCCACATCTGTATATCAAGATACAGAACAAGGTACGCATCAATTTTCAAGGTAAAATTTTAAATACATTTAAATAAAATTATTTTGTATATATTAAAGTGTACACTATAAGCACAAAGTAAAATCCTGGTAAATTTAGAAATTTCATATTGAAAGGGGAATCATATTAAATATATATGTCAGATACTCTGTTCAGAGATGAGTGGATGGAAATGATTAAATAATAATTGAAGCCATGGGAAGCTCACAGTCTAGTACAGAAAAGAAAGAAAAAATAATAATTACCTTAAACTAATTATTATTATTATTATTATTATTTTGCTTTTTAGGGGCATGTGGAAGTTCCCTGACCAGGGGTCAAATCTGAAGCTGCTGACCTATGCCACAGCAACAGCAACACTAGATCCAAGCCTCTTCTGCAAACTATACCATAGCCCACACCCAGGCAGGGTCTTTAATCCACTGAGCGAGACCAGGAATCGAATTCATATCTTCATGGATACTAGTCAGGCTTGTTACTACTGAGACACATTGGGAACTCCACAATAATCTTCTTAAAGTCAGGAAAATTTATTGTGAGGGACCACAGGAAAGAGAGTAAATCCATTTTGTAGCAATCAAGTACAATTTCTCATAGAAAGGGACATTCTAAACTTTGAAATGATTTTAGCAATTAGGCCAAGAAATGATTCCTAAAAAGATTATGTGTATGCAATATGACCAAAAAATGGATCATGTAGATGCAAAAAATACCTTGTGTTGTAGATACCATTGTTTGCACATCAATCAACATTTCCTTTTGTTGTTCAAAGAACCGCAATTTTGTTTAAACCTGTCACTCAACAAAATGCACGAGGACCAGCAGAGAGAAGTTATTCTTCCACTCCACCTACCACTCCAGAAATAATTCAGTTGGTCTTGCCCACTGTTAGTAAAAGCAGAAGTTTTTATTCAGGAAGTTGTTAAAAAAATAGATTTGATCATCATCAACATTTTAAAAAATCCCCTAGGATAGAATATATCAGTTAGAATTATACCATTAGAATTTTATACATGTGCATGTATAACATTATAACCATATCATATACAATACAGATTATATTTTATTATACTGTTACAGCATGATGTGTATTATATTATATAATACAAGATATGTATTCTAAACATAGATGTTTCTATATTTATATATTTTATATCTATATACATATTATATTGTCTATATCATAGAATCTCTCAGATACATCAGTAATATTAAAATATTTCTTTATGAAGCCTACATGGAAAATAAATTTTCTTCTGAAGTTTGTGATGATGTTTTGACAGTCTTTAGTTAATTAAATTTTAATAATCTTGATCTCCCCTGTACATGCTCTGTCCAGAGGTAGACATGTGATAAAATGTAAGAAAGAATTTACAAGTGTCTACTAGGAAGGATTACTTTTTTCATGATAAAATGAGGGAATTCCATATTTATGTTGCTTCCTTTTCTTCATACAGGGGATATTTTCGTGAAGATATTGTGACTCTCATCCTTGCCTCGGGATATAAGAATAATAAAAAAAAAACCCAGCATACTGAGCCTGGGAAAGAAGGAAGCTATACAGCACCTGGGTCATTGTGGATGTTTTTGAGTTACTGCACTAAACTTGGAATTGCCTGTCTCCAAGTTTTCATCAGGAGAGATAATCAAATGTCTAGCTCTTAGACTGCATTTGGCTGTCATTCTGTTTTTGACGGCCAAAATCTTCTTAGCCGATAAACCATGAGAGTACATACTGTTTTCAGGGAAAAAACAAACGATTTTGAAAGAGAGGAAATTCAGATTGGTGTGGGTTTTAAGCAGGAGAATGAATCTGAAAGATACTGGGTGTGTGCATTTGTATAATTGAGCCCCTTGTTCTACAGCAGAAATTATCACACTCTTATGAGTCAACTATACTTCAATAAAATTTTTTTTAAAAAAAGGAGTTCCTATCATGGTAACAAATTTGACTAGAATCCATGAGGATGTGGCTTTGATCCCTGGCCTTGCTCAATGGGTTAAGGATCTGGCGTTGCCGTGAGCTGTGGTGTAGGTTGCAGTTGTGGCTCGGATCCCACGTTGCTGTGGCTGTGGCGTAGGCCGGCAGCTACAGCTCCTGTTAGACCCCTAGCCTGGGAACCTCCATATGTCGCGGGTGCGACTCTAGATAAGGCAAGACAAAAAAATAAAAATATAAAATAAGACTTTGGTACCCATTTCCAATGTGTACTATATCAAGTATGACTTTTCTTCCTTATTAAGGGTGATTATTTTCATAATCTTTCTAAGAATGAGGTAGCGTAATTTCATTGAGTTCTTGCCATTAATTTTGTATACCAGCGGACTTTCCCCAAATTGTGATCTGCCTTTTTAGTATGGCACCCCCAGAAACCATTATATGTCCCAGTCTCCTGCTGGCATTGAAGCTCCTTTTTGATAGGTCCCTTCCCTCCTTTAACAGCTCTAAGGAATTGTTATACTATTTGACCCAGGTTACAGAGAAGTGGACAGGAGGCCAATGGAGAAAAATATCCTGAAAGAGTTTATATTATCTTGAGGAACAGACATCTATAATTATCTTCAAGCAACGTGGGAGTGCTCGCCCTCAGTAGAAAGAAGGGTATCATGTCTATAACCCAAAGGTATTAACCTTGAAGGGCCTACCCCATGTTGCAACACTTTGGGGAAGATTTGAGAACAAAAAAACATCAGCAGGTGAAATGACTACATCAGTTCTGTAGGTAGATCTGGATCACAGCACTCATAACAGCCTTGTAGGTTTTTGTAAAGTACTTTGCCTTTTACTCTGAAAGAAGTGGGAAATTTTAACAAAACTGTAAGGAAATAAGAAGGAGATAAAGACTGATAACAGAAGCTTTGGAATAGTTGAGTTGCCAGTGTTGTGGAGAAATAGGAAATTCCATGAAATTATGTAAGAAGTAATGGGCAAGAATGATATAATTGAATTAAAGAAGATAGATAATTTCAGGAAGGAAGCCATTAACGGTATCAAATACAACTCTTGGCAAGGCTTGATTTAGTACAGAGAGATAAGTACTAAATCTTCGGTGAATTAAACTTGGTGAGAGGTTGTAGGGGTAGGGCTATATACTGAAGATAATGAGAGGAAAGAAGGAATCCAACGATAGATATTTTTCTCAAGAAATTTGATCAGGAAGTGAAGAAAGAAGTAGCTAAAGAAAGTCATAAAATATTAGTCTTTTTACTTTGGTTTGGTGTTTGGAAGAGGCTAGAGTACATTTCTATGCTGACAAAAACAAACAGTTAAAGAGTGGGAAGTTGAAAATGAGCAGAGAGTATAATAGCTGCATGGCTTGAAGAGGATGAGAGAGTTTGCTTTTGACCAACCTCTACAGCAGCTGAAGAAAAAAATCACCCTGGAAATACAGAAAAAGAAAAGAAAAAAGAGAAATGAAATAGAAGGTGGAAATGATGGGGAAATGTGCTTAGTCTTCTCAATAAAAATAAATACAAGAGAGAGAAAAAGACAAATGAGCATCTGTGGTCAGAATGAAAGGCATTACAATTGCAGATTTTAGACTTAGAACATTTCTGACAGACAATTTTACAGATGGGGGTTGGAAATAATTTTGCAATAATTGAGTTTAAAAAATTCACTGATTTGAAGATGACAGATACTTGTGACCAAGCTTCTAAACTGGACTGCTCAGACCAGTCAGCCTCTCAGTGAGAACGGAGCCCGTCTTGGAGAGATTTTTCAAAAAAATGTAAGAAAAGCCAGAGTGTTAGCAAATAATACTGTGGAGGAAAGATACAATCATGGTATAAATTTCGAGATATACTTGAGCCTCAAAGGGGGAGATTTTAGAAAAACAGAGCAACCTGGAACTGGCAAGTCAGGGCTAAAGAATATCAAGTTTCCTTGCCTCCATGCAGAAATGTGAAAGAAGAATATTTCCCTCCAAGGAGACTGCCAGATATGGCCTCTCCACTCAAGTTAAAGCCACCTTTAACTTCACCTTCAGTGAAACAAAGAAAGTAGTGGGAACAGCTTGTCAAGATTTGGAGAATTTGGGTAGGTTTATTTAATGTGAATAAAGGCTTATGGATTGAGTAATTATGCGACTGACCATTCGAACCTGGGTGTTCTTGCAAGTGTAAGGAGCCAATATTGGTAATTGTGCAGGAGCAACAGGTACACCATTGTTCAGTATAAGAAAGCTGGGATAGAGGGTCACCTGAGATACAAAGGGTAGATTTAAAAATATTTTAGAGAAATGTTAACAGTAAAATATATGTGCAAGAAGAAATATGAAGTTGCATGAGATTTGAAAGAGGGAAAGGTGACTGTTGTGTGTAGTATCAGAGAAACAGAAGGAGGATGAGAACTGTAGAGTGGGGTTTCAAATACATTTTTAAAAATTTAAGAAGTGAAACAGCATGAAAGATTTTTTTTTTCCCTTCACAAATCTAAAAAGCCATGTATGAACTCAATTACATCAATAGAAAAGTGAAATTTGGGAGTTCCCATTGTGGCACAGTGGAAACAAATCTGGCTATTATCAACCAGGATGTGGGTTCAGTCTCACTCAGTGGGCTGGTAATCCAGCGTTGCTGTGAGCTGTGGTGTAGGTCACAGATGAGGCTCAAATCCCGCATTGCTGTGGCTGTGGCGTAGGCCAGCAGCTGCAACTCCTATTTAACCCCTAGCCTGGGAACTTCTATATGCCACGGGTCCACCCCTAAAAAGCAAAAAACGAACAAAAAAAAAGCGAAATTTTATGTTTTTAGCCAGAATGATATGGAGATCATCTTGCCCAAACTTGTCATTTCTGCAAAAGGGAACATGACTCAAAGTAATTAATATGCATTCAAATATCCAGAACCAGCTGGTCAAGGAGGCTAAGACCTTCTAAATTTTTTTATAACAGGTTTACACAAATTTAATACACAGATGTGTAACTTATAGTAAAATAATTTGTAAATTATTTAAAGTGGTTTTTTAAAAAAACTTTCTGCCTTAAATGTTGAGTAGAATATAGATACACATATACTTTAGAAGATAATCCATCTGTGGGGTTGTATGCCAACAGTGCCTTGAAACAAGTGATATACTCTGTGATGTTCCATAGATTTTTGAGTAATAGGGGAACTTATTAGAATTTATATATGCACTGATACCATTTTATATATCTATAGCCACATGTGCACATGTAAACATATTCATATTCTTATCAAACTTATCCTGTCTGTGTACCTACATTTATAACTATAGCTATGCCAATATCTATTTATCTAAATATCTAGCTAACTAGCTAGCTAGCTAGGTAGCAATCATTTATCTATCTGTCTATCTACCTGGCACTAAAATTAGGTCCGATATCTCATATCCTCATTAGTATAAACCAAGTTCACTAACAATGATAAAAATAACTCTTCATAGTTGATGTATTTTTCATTTCAAAATGTTTTATCTGGTAGAGCAATCTTCAGGTATTTTAAGATTTAACATCATCAATTTTTACTTCTATACAGTTTCCAAATTTCCCTACCTGTGGCCTTCATACATCTTATATCAGCACATTTTCTCAACAAATTAATTTAAAAAATTATGATGAAATAAAATAATAAAACCCATTAAACTTAAGCCTCTTTTGCAAAAAGTACTGTTATAAAAGGCAGCGATTTATTTTAAATGTTAAACCTTTCAAGGTGTGTGAGAGAAAGAGACAGAGGCAGAGACATAGAGAAAGAAAGTGAGAGTTGTGAACTGTTTATCTTCTGCATGGGAATGACTGAAGGACAAAGAGTTACTTCTTCAAGCTGCTTTTTGAGGAAGAGCTCCATCACATGTGTAAATCAAGCACTTTGTTCATTTATTTATTTATTTATTTTGTATTTTGTCAATACAAAATAAGGAAAGAGCCGAATAGCTTTATAAATTGAGATATGAATTAATCTATGCATATATATTTGGTTATAGACAGACGTAAAATAATGAGTTGCTTATCTGATCCTTTTTTCTGTTTTTCTATGAATTCTAGATAGATGATAGAGGTTGATAATTGACAGAAATCATACAAATGCTTTATTAGGTCAGTCTCCTAAGTCAATAGAAATTAAAATAAAAATAAACAAATGGGACCTAATCAAACTTACAAGTTTTTGCCCAGCAAAGGAAACAGTTAAAAAAAGAAAACTTACAGACAACCTATAGGGTACTTTCTGTCATGGCTCAGTGGTTAACGAATCCGAGTAGGAACCATGAGGTTTGGGTTCCATCCATGGCCTTGCTCAGTGGGTTAAGCATCTGGCGTTGCCGTGAGCTGCGGTATAGGTTGCAGATGCGGCTCTGATCCTGCTTTGCTGTGGCTGTGGTGTAGGCCGTTGGCTACAGCTCCAATTAGACCCCTAGCCTGGGAACCTCCATTTGCAGCAGGTGCAGACCTAGAAAAGGCAAAAAGACAAAAAAAAAAAAAAAGACAACCTACAGAATGGGAGAAAATATTGGCAAACCATGCAACTGACAAGGGCTTAAAATCCAAAATATACAAACAACGCATAAAAACTCACCAGCAAAAAACAAACCCAATTGAAAAATAGTCTGAAGCCCTAATTAGACAGTTTTCCAAAGAATACATATGGATAATGATTAGGACCATGAAAAGATACTCAGCGTTGTTAATTAACAGATAAATGCAAGTTAAAACTGCATTAAGGTACCACCACACACAGGTCAGAATGACTATCATTATTGTCTACAAATAACAAATGTTGAAGAGGGCATAGAGAAAAGGAAACCCTCGTATACTGTTGGTAGGAACTTAGACTGGTACAACCACAATGGAGAAACAGTATGGAGTTTTCTCAGAAAGATAAATATAGAACTACCATATGATCCAGCAATCCC
The DNA here is from genome assembly GCA_004024745.2 of Catagonus wagneri. Lineage (NCBI taxonomy): Eukaryota > Metazoa > Chordata > Mammalia > Artiodactyla > Tayassuidae > Catagonus > Catagonus wagneri. The sequence continues at coordinate 3,938,735 of PVHT021183585.1, forward strand.
ACACTTGGGCATCTATCCAGAGAAAAACATAATTCGAAAAATACATCCACCCCTATGTTCATAACAGCACTATTCACAATAGCCAAAACAACATATGTATCCATTGGCAGATGAATGGATTAAGGAAATGCGGTACACATATGCAATGGAATAATAGCCATAAAAATAATTGAATGATACTATGTGTGGTAACATGGATGCAATCGGAGATTCTCATACTAAGTGAAGTAAGTCAGAAAGAGAAAGACACATAGCACATGATATCACGTATACATAGAATCTAGAATATGGCACAAATGAACCTATCTACAAAACAGAAACAGACTCACAGACATAAATAGAAGTACCAAGGAAGGGGTAATTGTGCTCAGAGGTACCAAGGAAGCAGTAATTGTGCTTGAATGAATCAGGGAAGAGTTAATCACATCTATGTATAAATGACTATACACAGAATCTAAAGTATGACACAAATGAACCTATCTACAAAATAGAAACAAGCTCACGGACACAGACTTGTGTTTGACAAGGGGGTGGGGGGAGGGAGTGCGATGGACAGGGAGTTTGGGGTTAATAGATGCAAACTAATACATGTGGTAAGCAATGAGGTCCTGCTGTATAGCACAGGGAACTATATCCAGTCTCCTGGGACAGACGATGATGGAAGCTAATATGAGAAAGGAAATGTATATGTATGTATGACTTGGTCAGTTTGCTGGGTTACAGCAGAAACTGGCACAACATTGTAAACCAACTATATTTTAATTAAAAAAATAAGTAAATTTTCAAAATCCCCCTCAGACAGTAAGAAAACTCTGAGGGGTTTTCTGTATTTTGAAAGTATATTTATAATATTATGAAGCTGTGAGATGAATTTTCTCCACTGATTTTTTTTTCTCCACTGATTTTTTTTATTGCTATCTTTCCTTGGGTACTCTACATATTTTTCATTTAGTAATTAGTTTTTTTTTTCTAAGAGGTTAAAATAATTAAAATATTTTAAGTACCTTCTTTTTAAGTAAGAAGGGACATTTTAATTTCTAACAAAGGACTTGTATTTCTTTGTAAAATATGTTATGATATTGTGCACTTATCCTTGTTCCCCTTTCCCATTTTTCCCCAGTATAATCCCACTATAGACTCTCTACTCTCTTTTAAGCCATATACATTTGTATTTTAGGCATGGGTGACTGAGTTGAAGAAAATAAATACAGCTAGATGTTACTTCTCCAGTGGGTTATTAAGTCAATAACTAAGTTGAAGAAAATGAATACAACTAGAGGTTACTTCTCCAATGGGTTATTAAATAAATTTGGTCCCATTAAAATTTTTGGCACATCCACATGCACTGTACCAAATGTGAGGAATACAGTAGCAGCCCTCTTAGCGCAGTGGGCAGCGCGTCAGTCTCATAAATGTGAGGAATACAAATAAATATAAACTCTAATCAGTCTTCCAAAAAGCTTATATTTTAATATGGGAGACAGAAATAAATAAGCGCCTGTAATATAGTCATAAGTATTTATGAGAAGCCCTAAGCTCTATAAGACTGGATGAACATATCTGTATATGCATTTCTATATTATTCACAATCATGCATTCAGTTCCTTGCATAGACTGTACCTATGTGGTATGTTTATTGATGTGATGTTTGTTGAGAAAAGGGCTAAATGAGTGAGTGAATGAGTGAAGATATGCATAAGTTAAATAGAAGTACCACGGAAGGAGTAATTGTGCTTGAATGAATCAGGGAAGATTTAATAGTAGAGGAGATGATTAAGTTCAGTCTTCCAAGACACAGAAAATGGACAACCTGATTTATGCAGGCTATGGGATGCCAAGCAGAATACAGAACCTGTGCAAAGCTCAGAGGTCAGAAACGGAAGAGCTCATTCAAGAACTGTGAGCAAGACAAAAAAAAAAAAAAAAAAAAAAGAGTTCCCATTGGATTTCAGCAGTAATAAACTTGTCTATTATCCATGAGGATTCGGGTTTGATCCCTGGTCCCACTTATTGGTTTAAAGATCTGGTGTTGCCATGAGCTGTGGCGTAGGTTACAGTCCTGGCTCAGACCTGGAGTTGCTGTGGCTGTGGCTTAGGCCAGCGGCTGTAGTTTCAGTTTGACCCCTAGCCTGGGAACTTCCATACGTTGTGGAGTGCGGCCCTAAAAAGATCAAAAGAAGCAAAAAACAAAAACAACACATAACAAACCTGTGAGCATCCTTACCTGGCTACAGCCCGAAGAGCTAAGGCTAAAGAGTTTGTTAGAGAGATGCAATCACAAATTTAAGTAATTTTAAAATGTATTCAAATGTCTGGCTCCAGTCTGATTTCATTAAGCAAAAAGCAGCGCATTTTCTCCTGCTTATCCTGTTTGTCGCCTCAGAACCTCTCTTAACACATCATCCCAAAGGGCCACTATTTTTGAGTAGCCATGTGTAGCGTTACCTAATTGGCAACTTTATTATGTTAAATAAGTAAAGAATATTAATGAAATGTACAAAAAGTTGGTATTGCAATTTTGGAAAGATCCCCTTGAGAGTAGCATCCAGGATGAACTGGAGAGAGAAGATGATAGATAGTATTTTTCTTTATGTGTTAAAACCTAGATCTTGTCAGCCTAATGTTTATTTGCTTAGTCAGAAAATGTCTTCAGTACTGAAAAGATTATATTTTTTCAGGAGGAGATTTAAGTAGCAGAGGGAACATTATTAGATACTCTCAGTACTCAGAACTGCTAAATTGCCAAAGGGTATATTTTAAATATCTCTAAATTAGGTTTCTGTGTATTCTCTCCAAGGTAACATTTGCATTTTCAACCTGCAAGAGTGGAGAATAAAATCAGCTCAGCAACTCTCCAGTTTGTGTTTATCTACTACCCTAATCCCTAACAGTCAAGTCACCCATTATAAATGCAGCTGTACAATAAATGATAATGTATGGCAATAATCACAAAAGTCATCTTCAAAGAATATGAACCTGAAATCTTAGAAGTCTCAGTGAAATGAATTCAAACTCCTTCCTGTTCCCACTAAATTCTTGCTTTTTCTTCTTAATTGGAATTTCATCCAAATGGAACTTTGAAAATGAGAATACCCATTTTTTTTTATTTCATTGTCATGAAGAAGAGTAAACAATTCATATGCCATGAGAAGAGAGGGCTTGCAGTGTGAGTTATGGCAAAGGGTCCAATAAAGTGCTATATACCCTTAACAGTTTGTTATCCAATGTGCATCATAGCTGAGTCAGAACATGAAAATTTGGGGAGTTCCCATTGTGGTGCAGTGGAAATGAATCTGAGTAGTATCCACGAGGGTGTGGGTTCGATCCCTGGCCTCACTCAGTGGGTCAAGGATTCAGCATGCTGTGAGCTGTGGTGTAGGTTGCAGACTACTCAGTTCCCGCGTTGCTGTGACTGTGGCTGTGGTGTAGGCTAGAGCTGTAGCTCTGCTTCGACCACTAATCTGGGAACTTCCATATGTCACACGTGCCCTTAAAAAGCAAAAAAAAAAAGAACATGCAAATTTTACACAAGTACACCAGGGACCCATTAAATTAAGGACAATCCTTAGCGCCAGTTAGAGCTAACGAGCTCTACTACTATTAGGATCAGTTTCACATAGATTAAATAATACATGTTATGTAAAGTATATCGCATTCAAAGCCCAGGTTTCTAATTTTGTATCTACTAATAAATGTACTCACATAAATAGTATATATCTTAATGATATACTGATATGATAAATTGATAACATAAAATTTATTGTGTGGCAAATGAAATTGATCTGCAAAACTTCATCAGTTTATCCCCATTTCTTACATGGCCATATTGTGATTTAAAAATTCTGAAGCTGTTAACTATGTTTGATATAATATTTAACTCAAGAAGAAAACAAATTCTCCCATTTTTAATACTATCATTAGTTTTTATAGTTAGTTATTAGCCATCTTTTATACAATATTTTTATTTTTATTTTTATTTTGCCATTTTGTCATTTTAGGGATTGAACCCGCGGCATGTGGAGGTTCCCAGGCTAGGGGTCCAATCGGAGCTGTTAGCCGCCGGCCTACGCCGTAGCCACAGCAACGAAGGATCCGAGCTGCATCTGCAGCCTACACCACATCTCAAGGCAATGCCGGATCGTTAACCCACTAAGCAAGGCCAGGGATCGAACCCACAACGTCATGGTTCCTAGTCGGATTCGTTAACCACTGCTCCATGACAGGAACTCCTATACAATATTTTTAAAGTTAGTCTTCAATTTTATTCCATTTAATCATCTTAACAAATATTTATTGAATGAATAGTATTATATGTTTAGGTTTCCAACAGGTATATAGGTAAAATGTTAAGGATTAAGATTGGACAGACTTACTTTTAGACAGGATTTTTTTTTTCTCATGTGCAACTTTGTGACTCTGGAAATTAAGTAGGCTTTGGATGATTTAATTTTCTTATCTTTAAATGAGAGATTCAATCAAATAGACTTAATGCTCTTTTAATTTATGCAATTCGGTGAACCTTCTTGACATATATCCTTAAGCATGGCTGTCTATACTCATCCCAGTATGAAACAAATCTAATGTTCTATAAGGCTTTTTAGTATGTCTTATATTGCATATAATTTTAGAACCATCATTCCAAGCATGGACAACTGAATCTTTATAGGAATATAAGAGCTTGTGTTGCTAAAACTTTTAGAAGCATACCCTTGCCTTTTCTAGCTGACATTTTACTGTCCAAAAAATTCTGTTTGAATCTGAATCATAAATGTATTCAAAGAGTTTCATAGTTTTCCTTAAAGGATATGTAAATGACACTGATTTTCTTGAGCTTATCACTATAAACGTTGACCTTCTAATAATGCTTTATAGGCTTTCATTTTCCATTCAGCAAAAGGCAATTAAAACTGCTGGTTTATATCATTTATTTGAGTCAGGGAATTTTTTTATCATTTAAAAAAGTTCCATTTAAATTATGGAAGTAAAACATTATGCAGCTCCTTATTGCTTGCTGTCATTTTGAGGGACATAGTTTTATAAAATAGTGAATTAAGTTTAGAAATAGCATTAGCAATGCAGTTTTTCTATGCCTAGGTGACAGCTAGTAGCGAATTTATTTGTACTTAAAGATTGCTCTATGTGCTGTCAGGTTTATTGGTTAATTTTAACTGTTACCGTTGCTTGTAACTGAACTATTATAATGTCATTCTGTTAGAAATTCAGTCCTCCCAGACTGCAGATTTTTACATTTTTCATTGTTTTTTCTTCCTTAAAGCTGAATTTTTTTTTTTTAAAGATTAGGCAAGTATAACACTGACAAAGAAGAAGCAAGCACAGAGTGTGCCAGAGGGATGATTAAACACACCATAGTTTCCCATCAGTACAACGCTGTGATCACACAGCATTTTATGCATAACTTCCAAGGCTCAACAAAAGTATTGAGTGCTTTAGCACCCTTATCATCGCTGTTGTATTTTCGTGTTTCTTTTTTTGGCATCTGTTAAGGTTATTAGCCCTGTTGTGATAACGGTTATCCTCTTGATGCTCCCTTTGGCTCAACATCTTGGCTTATCCTTCCTCAAACCATTGAAAGCCAAGCCAGAGCAGTGACCTGGGAGTAAGCCAGGGTAGAGTTTTGTCTGGCTCTTTCATGGAAGGAATGCTTAATAGTAATGGCTACACTTTAAAGGCACGGAAATAAGAACAATTTAAAAAATCTCTAAACCTGGTAATAATTCTTCTTGCTCTTGCTTAATATTATACAAAGAGATACATTGGTACTTAATTAAAAATAAATAAAATAAATTAAGTTAAATCCCAAATTTTCTGTTGATTCTTTATTCTCATAGTCAGTTTGTTAAAAGTGGGAATAAGCATACTTGGCCTTTCAAGATCATTGAATCTTGAAGATTAAAATTTGAATGGGGTACTGCAATGTGAACATATGTTTCAAGCACATACTTTAATAAATATGTAAATCTTTTTTTAAATATTGATCTAGTCCATCCTAAGGTTACACATACATACTTATGTTTTGGAGAAAGAAATTAGATTTTTCAAGCCACAGACATAATTGCTTAAATTCCAAGAATACGTTTAAAAAGATTCAAGGTCAACAGTTTGAAGCCTCAATAAAATTGCATATAAATAGACTAAGATGAAGTTAATGGTGCCATTAATGTCAATTCGGAGTGTTATTTATAAATTGAATTATACTTCACATATGTGAAATCAAGTATGCTATCATCCTATGTAAAGTAAATAACTTTGAAGCCAAATTACCTGGAGTCAGATCTTTTAGACTTATGATTCTTTTGTTTTTCCTCATTCATTTAAGTGGCTAATATTGTTTCCTTGAGAAAGTTCATTAATCAGAATCCCAATGGGGCATATACTCATCTCCTTTATATTCTATGCAAAATTTTGGAAATGTTCTATGCTTCATAAATGTTTATTAGAGGGACTGGTGAACACTGTAACTAAGTCTATATAAATGCCATTATGATTCTCCATAGTGTAGGTTCATATGTTTCTGTTAAGATTAAACTTTTTAAGAGGAATGATGAAATACAAAATATTAACAAAAGTGGTTTAATTTATTGTCAACGTTTTGTGTCATTGCTTATGTGGTTGTTTGTAAGGGTATACTTTATAAAAATATTTAACACCTTGATTTATGCATTCTATTGATTTTAATATTTTCCTTTTATTAATATCATAGAGAAGTGAGTTTACAAGTTTAATAAACCTGGGTTTTCCCCAAAACTTATAAAACCTTGAGATTATTAACCTAATTATATAATACTATAGTGTAAAATATGTATTTATATGATTATGTATGTGTATATATGTATATATATATATATGATTTTTTATCAGACTTGAAATGTGGGAGTAATATGCATATTGTTCACATATATTATTAATATATATACACTTCTCTGTATATGTACATATATATACATAGCCCCCCTCTGTATGTGTATATTGAAGAATTGGAGTGTTCATAAATTAGAATGGAAGCTTTTTAAAAATACGATGGATAAAAGATTTTTGTCAGGACTTTAAAATATGAGACAATTGTCATAATTTTATAGGTTCTTCAAAATCTAGATACCTAACACACTAGGATCCTGAAATAGAATTCAGTTGACTCCAACCAAGCAACATCCTAGCAACACCTAGATTCCACGGAAGATAAAATCAAATTGCCCTATTAAAATATTCCTAAGAGAAATGGTTACAATATTTGGTGAAATCCCCAAGTTTCACTCTGACTAACAACAGGCTAATATGGGACAGTTCTATCCAAAATTACTAGTGGGCTGTGATTTCAAAGTGTATTCTTTCCCTGTTTGAAGTCCTATACCATTCATCCCTGATATTCTTGTCTGACTTATCACCTTGAGGAACTTGCACCTCAGACAGATATTAACCTACGCAGGCAAAGAAAAAACAGTAAAGGACCAAGAAAAGTTTCTGATGTATAGTAATTACATCTTTTATCTCATGTTATTTCCATGGAAGTATTAGGATTTTATAACTGGAATACTAATGTAGGAATGCTATTTGTTACGAAGAGTTTGAAAACAGCAGTATTTATCAAATTTTGTTCTGCTGAATCCAATGCAACTGTGCTAAACTTTTATTCAGTTAATGTAGAGAAAGATATACAGTAGAAAAGAATTGTGATCCTACATCAAAATATAGGCAAGTATATGTGCATGTAAGCGGGTCACCATGTGGTGCAGTTGGAAAATCTGACAGAAATCTGTAAACCAGCTATAATGCAAAAAAGTAAAAAATAAATTATAAAAAAAAATATATATATAGGCAGGTAAATAATATCCATGCATAAGCCAGGCTCATACAGGCATTAACGGGTAAGATAGATGCTCAAAATGTGTCATTGTGGGTTAGAAATATATCTATAATTGTCCCCTAATGCCCTCTAAAATTTGACAGTTAGTAAATGGTTTTCAAATTTTGCCCTAGAGTATTCTAATGATCCTCACAGTTTAAAGCCTTAATTATGCTCTGTGTGGAGTGAGAGACAAATGAGCTGGTCTCCAGCCTTGAAGATAGATGATAGATCAAGATGATAGATAGACAGACAGACAGACAGACAGGTATCAACTCTATTTTTAGTCTTTGCTTAACAAAAGGTTTCCAATGCTAAACATTCTTGAAAATACTTTGTTTAAAGTCACAATGATATTTAGAGGTCAACAAATGCATCTTTGAAGGTGTAGCTGGTATTGCTCAAAACAGTTTTCTTCTGACTGATGTAATTGCATGCAAGCATTTCACCGTACAATGAACAAAACTGCCTACTATGTAGTCAGAAATGATAGTGATGTGTTAAAATTATACCTTTTTGCACAATTTCTTCAAGAAAAGTGAGCATTAGAGTGTTAGAGACTGAATGTTTCTCTTTAATGCATGATGACCTTGTCAAGATATTGACAAAAAGGTGGCAGGTAAGTGTATTGTGCATGGGTCAGCAAGCTTTGGGCTTGTCAAAAACATGATCCACTACTGTGCCTACCTTCATTTCTCAGCAGGAGACTCTCTGAAGTTTTAGTACAAGAAAACGTACCAAAAATGGAAAAATAAAGATAACCAACAAAGAAAAAAATCTAAAGATAATTGATATGAGCTCTTTTTACTGCTTAGTTACCTCATCCTAAGTGGTGTTGTAAACATTTAAATGCAGATATTAGCTAGAATTGATGCTGAACCACAGCAAGCAATTTGAACTTCCCCATCAATCATCAGAAATGTATCATGCTTGTTTCTATGTGCTGTTTTCCTTAGCAATAGATTGCTCGAAATCATCTCTTCATGTATTACAATAAAGTGTCAGTAAGTTCATGTTTTTGCATTATCTTCCTTTGCCAATGTTACGTAGCTAATTCTGCATTTAGTAAATATAAACTCCTTGGGTAGTTTATGAAATTAAATTCATTATTAACTCGATTCATGATAAAAAATACTTACCCTAGCTATCTTGCAGAATTATCAGAACAAATGAGAGCTCTGTATGGGCAAACAATGAAGTTGTGTCTGATGCACTGCCCAGATGCCCCTTCAGTACTAAAAAAAAAAAAAAAAAAAAAATTCTATTGCTAAAACTGTTGTTACCAAACAGCCCTCAGCCATCAGCCTTGAAATTGATTTGGTTGAAGAGATTCCTTAGGTCCATGGTCCCACATCATTAGCTGGGTTACAGGTATTTAAAGACCTGCCCACATCCCTGGTTTAGAACATTTACAGAAGCCGCTACTGGAGTTTGTTTAGACCTTTGTAGAGAGTAAATGACAGCCCATCTTCTCTCTGCCACATCCTGCCTCCTTCATTTCCATTTATTGCTGCATTCACTATACACTTTTAACTTGGTTAAAAGAGTAAACTGTACGTTGCATACCTTGTATTACAATTGAAAGAAAGTAAACTACTGGTCAGTGAATAACAATGTGTCTTAATTTCCAATGTACGTTAGATAACCAGGTTCCACTTCTTAAAATGGACTAAAGAAGCTTTGCTAATGCAAGTTCTGTTACACCGCCTACTTTAAACCACCACGTTCCATATCTCCTGAAACAAAACTGTTAACCAATGTGGATTTATGAATTTGCACAATTCTTACTATTTTTTATAATAACCTTTATTCCTTTCCTCAACTTTAATATGCATACACATATCAAAGATTATACAGATGTCATAGGTATTCAAGTTTCCATTTGTATTTTGTAAAGTAAAGGGGAAGTTTACCCTATGCCATAACAACTAGAAAAAAAACAATGACAAGCAAATGCATAAAAACCAGAATATTGAGATAATATAAATTAGAAAAACAGGTATTTTCTTTTATATTTGTTTTGTGTGCCTGAAGTACCTTCCAGCAAAGCTTTTTCAGCATTTCTAAAGCTTCCTTTTATTCCCCACTTCTTCCTAATCCCTCTAATTTAAGATGATTTTAACCAAATGTTAGCTGGAGGTAGCTGAAAAAATACTATCAGTATACACACATATGAACACACAAGACACACATACCACTAATGTCCTGTATTTATACACCCATTCGAATTTGAAACCATGCTCATTCATTGACTAATAGAAATGTAATCACTGATCATTGCCATTTGGAAGGTCAACTAAACAGTCATAAAATTTCAGAACTGTAAGGAAACAAACATGTCATAAAAACTCCATCATCAACTATTATTCCATTTATATCTTAACATATGTGTTCCATACTTCCTTATGATCTTCCAGGTTCAGGCTGGATATGCTCTCATTTTAACCACTTTACTGGTACTTATACCAATGAACTCTTAAGTGTGGTTTTCCTACATTTGAAATAAATTTGTGGTTATGAAGCCAAGGGGTGGTTTGGCTGGTGGGAGAAAGTATTTGAAATAACTAATGAAAGATAGATAATGATAAACTTAAAATATAAGATTATGAAAAAAATTGTCTTAGGGAATTTCAATTTGAAATAATCTCAATTAATATAGAGCTATTTTACATCGTAACTAATTACAGTAACATGCCTAATCAACTGAATGCCCTTAGGAAATATTTTTTTGCAACAGACTAAAAAAATTGCTTCTCAGAAAAGTCATCTTATGTTTCAACTGTCACATGTTGTGTTTGAATGTGTTTAAAACTGTATTTAAGACAGCATTATTCAATGTCGTTTTTAAGGAAAATCTGAATGAACTCCAATTACAGGGTACTGAGCAGGACTTTCAATATTCCATATAATTTTTCAAGGTTCTTCTGAATTCCATCAATATTTGAGATGTGAGATTTCTTCAATGTCCAGGAAGGAGGGGAAAATGAACTGAAATGGCTTCCCTTTTCTATAATTCTTTCCCCAAAACGATGAGGCATTTTTGACAATCTAGTCCTAAATATCTGGTAGCAGATATGCTATATTGAAGGATGAACAGAAAGTTTAGCTTATTTTTTTAATGATTCAAAACAAAATAAAAATATATAATTTTGAAGCACTAATATGTTCCACATAACAAGGAGCAGAAATAAAATGCACTAAAAGAACAATAGAACTCTAACCGGACCTCTGCACTCCAGATATTAATTAAACACTTTCCTTGGTCCACACATGATTGAGATGCTAAAAACAGATGGATACTTGAGACAGAGATCATCCTGGCTGAGGGATAGGAGATAAAAAATATAAGAGGGAGATAAGACACATTCAAAGAGGCTAGGGAGGTGGCAAAGAGAGGAAAGGCAAGAAGGGGAGTGTTAAAGAGTAGACAGAGAAAGAATAAGAAAGAAAATGAGGAAAGAGGAAAACAGAATGGAAGAATGAGGGGAAGAATGCAGGAAAGATGGCAGGAGATTGAGACAGAAGGATGGAGACTGAAATATCAGATTACAGTAAGTGAGGTCAGAGTTTGAAAGACTGAAAAAATGAGAAAATAAAATACAGGTTTTGGAGTTTCTGTTGTGGCTCAGTGGGTTAAGAAGTGACAAAGTATCCGTGAAATGCTGGTTTGATCCCAGGCCTCTCTCAGCGGGTTAATGATCCAACTTTGCTGCAAGCTGTGGTATAAGTTGCAGATGCAGCTTAGATCTGGTGTTGCTGCAGCTTTGATTCAGCCCCTAGCCTGGGAAATTCTATATGCCACAGATGTGGCCGTAAAAAGAAAAAAAAAAAGAAAAAAGGTTTTGCCACCAGGTTTCTGGCAAAATCCTGCTCATCCAGGCCACCGGATCATATTGTCACCTGTCTAGCTGTTCTAGGTAAAACCCACAGCTTCAGGCAGCTTCCTAAGCTCCAGGCTCCCAGAGCACCCCTGTTGAACCCAGGGAGCACACTCAACTATGTACTGGCCAGCTCCGGCAAACCCAAGCGGTTCAGCTAAGGCTCTTAGAGGGCTCCTGGTAACCCAGAGATCCAATCCATTTTTCAAAGAAGACATTAACCTCACCAACAGTTATGCAAAAATGATGCTCAGCATCACTATCCATCAGTAAAAGTCAATTGAAACCACAGTGAGAAACCATCTCACGCTTGTTAGGATGGATATTATAAAAAAGGTAAGAGACAATAAGTTTTGATTAGGCTGTAGAGAAAAGCAAACTCTTGTGCACTATTGGTGGAAGTATAAACTGAAATAACCAGCATGGAAAACAGTATGGAGGTTTCTCAAAAAATTAACAGTATAGCCATCATATGACCCAGAAATTCTAATTCTGTATATATATATATATATATATTTAAGGAAATGAAATCACTATAGTAAAAAAATCTGTATCCCCATGCTCATTGTAGCGTTATTTACAGTAGCCAAGCCATAACTAGGTGTCTATCAACAGATGAATATGTAAAGAAAATGCAACATACATTCTTATACATGTTAAATATGTATGCATTATTTAGCCATAAAAATATTGTTCAGCTGAAAGTAAAGGAAAACCTGCTATTTGCAACACTGTGGATGGACCTTGATGGAATTACACTTAATAAAATAGACCAGACAAAGAAAGGCAAATACTGCATGTTGTCATTCATAAGTTGAATCTAAAAAGGATGAACTCAGAAAGACAAATAGCATATGATATTACTTATATCTGAAGTCTAATATACAGCACGAATAAACCTTTCCATAGAAAAGAAACTCATGGATGAACTTGGATAACAGATTTGTGGTTGCCAAAGGGGAGGGGAGGGGGTGGGGCGGATTGGGAATCTGGGGTTAATAGATGCAAAGTATTGCTTTTGGAATGGATAAGCAATGAGATCCTGCTGTATAGCATTGGGAAATATATTTAGTCACTTATGATGGAGCACGATAGGGGATAATGTGAGAAAAAGGTTGTATATATGTATGTGTGACTGGGTCACTTTGCTGTATAGGAGAAAATTGACAGAACAGTGAAAAACAACTACAATGGAAAAATAAAAAAATCAATAAAAATTTTTTAAAAGGTGCGATCAAAGAAACAGAGTAGAATGACAGTTTCCAGTGGTTAGAGAGGAAGTAAGGGGAATGGAAAGTTGGTGATCAAATGATCTAATGTGGAGCCTATTATATAATTGAAAGTCTTTAAGAGAATAAATTTTTTTTTTGTCTTTTTAGGGCCGTACCTGTGGCCTATGGAGGTTCCCAGGCTAGGGGTCTAGTTGGAGCTGTTGCTGCCAGCCTATGCCAGAGTCACAGCAATGCCAGAGCCGAGCTGCGTCTGTAACCTACACCACAGCTCATGGCAACACCGGATCGTTTATCCACTGAGTGATGCCAGGGATTGAACCCACAATCTCATGGTGCCTAGTCGGATTTGCCTCTGCTGCACCACCACAGGAACTCTGGGAGAATAAATCTTAAATGCTATCGTCATCTCACACACAAAAATGGAAATTATGTCATTCCCATTGTGGCTCAAAGGGTTAAGAATCCAACTAGTACTCGTGAGGATGCAGGTTTGATCCCTGGACTTGTTTATTGGGTTAAGGATCTGACATTATCACAAGCTGCATCATAGGTCACAGATGCGCTCGGATCCGATGTTGCCATGGCTGTGGCTTAGGCTCGCAGCTGCAGCTCCAATTCAACCCCTACCCTGGGAACTTCCATATGCTGCAGATGTGGCCCTGAAAAAAAATGTAAATTATGATGTGAAAGGATGAAACTGTTAACTAACCTGATTTTGGTCAATTTTTTGCCACATATTACATGTATCAAATTATCATATTGTATGCCTCAAATTTACATAAGTGAATAATATTTTAATAAAGCTGGAAATTTTATAGCTCCATAACACTGTAATTTTAAAAGATAAATTGAATGTCTATATAAATTTGTACAAGCTGATGAGAACAAAAATAAGGGAAGAAAAATAAAGGAAATCTAGGATCCATATTCAGTAGATGAGGACAAGGAGAGGTTAGAATTTCTTGAAAGATTTCTTAAGGGTGGAAATCATATTCCAGTTTAGTCTCCTTTTCAGATGCAGGCAATTGTTAGTACACAAAAGTAGAATTCTAATGTTGCCAAAGCTAAGCCAAAATATTCTTATTAAAAAAAAAAAATAGACTATCCATCAAAGTTGCATAACTTAACAAATAGATGACAGTTCTTCATGGACCACTGCTTCTAGAGCTCTTCTGCAGTCTGAGATGATTGTGAAGCTTCCAGAAACTACAGTGCACAATGTTACTAGTTTGATCAGGCTTGACTTTCTCTAATAGGTCTCTGCCTCTGAGAACAAACACAGTAGGTTGACGTCAGTGTACTGAGGGCCATGAGCTTTGTTCTCCAGTCTTGCATTTGTAAACCTAACAGGACCCAAACATTTAACCTCACTATTCCATTCTTTAAAATAAAGAGGGAGCCAATAAGATTGTAAAAGAAGTAGACTGGTCTTTAAAAGCAGTGTCCTAACCCTTGAGTGAGTGACTTTTCTGTACAAAACAGTATCATTCAGTTTTCTGGAGGCAGTCATTTATCAAATGGTGCCCTCAGCATGCTAATTTACATCTAATTGATAAGCACTTTACCCTCTGAAAACCTTACTTGTTGTATTCAGCATTTTCCAGAGTGACTTTTATTTTTTGACAATGAAATCTCATTCATATAATAAAATGTCCCCTTCAGGGTTATGCTACACAGATCAACATGGCATGTCCCTTCAGAGGTTTTTGAATTAATTTCTATTAATTCGGCTTGTGACAGATACCCACTACTTAGACTTAATTACAGAGAATGGATCACATAATTCAAATGGACAGCTTTCAAGGATAACTTTAAAATTCTTTTTCTAGCACATCCAGATGTCCAACTGTCACAGAGTTTACCAAATAAACCCCAGAAAAAGTGTTTGTTCTTCTGCATTCAAGGTTTGAACACTTTCCATTGCTTTTTTGGCTGCCATTAAATGAGGCTTGCTTCCGAGCTGCAAAATCTCAGACAGGCCATCTGCTCCTGTTGAAGGGCTCAGTTGCTCAAGTTTATACCATTGCTACTTGGATGCAGCAACAGTTAAAACTCTCTATAAACAGTTAATAAATAGTAAGTCATAAATTTGTGTTTTAAAAGTTGATTGTAATTAAAACCTTTAAAATTTTGAAAAATAATTATTGGTCCAGAATTGTGGAATTCATCACTGAAGATGATTTGTGCTGTCCCACCAATTTTCCATTGACCTGAATATCTTTAGAAAGTGTTTTAAAGTCATGATCATGGTGTGCCTATTATGAGATAAATTGCTCATCTGTATTCTATACCTATTCTAAAAATATGAACGTGATTCTTTAATCACAGATTTGTCATTGACACAAACAACCCCCTCCAAAAAAAAAAAAAACTGTTGCAAAAGAGGAAATATTATTATAATGCCAACTCCTTAAATAGTCTCTAATTAGATCTAGTGAGAAAAATAAACTTGAATCCCAACTTGATTTGTTACATATTCTGTGGCCTTGGAGGTAATTATTTTCCCTTATATTCCTAATTACCTTGTCTATAAAATAAAGATTTAAAATATGTACACGGGATATGTGTATATATATATATATATATATGTGTGTGTGTGTGTGTGTGTGTGTGTGTATATATATATATACAATATGTGCATTAGGTTATATTTCAAATATATATATATATATGTACATATATATGTATTTGTACATTTATACTCAGGCACAAATGTATATATAAGTTGATAGTATAATTAGCTATGCATAGTGTTTGTCAAATCTCAAAGACTTGTTTATTTAGCTTCAGGACACAGTTTATAAACAGGCCTTTCTATCAAATTCTTTCTACCTCTTCCCAAAATACCTCTGAATGGGTAGGTGAACTTCCTAACTCTAAATTGTTGGAAGCACTTGTTACACCAAACTGCAATCATTTTTCTATCTGCCCTCACAGTGGAAATGAAACTCCTACATGAGAGGTGTTCTTGCCACTTTGTACAATCAACACATAGTACAGACCCTGGCACATATTAGTCCTTAATACAGGCTTAAATAAATGCTAAAATAAACAAAAAATCTCCAATGTCATCCTCTCCCTAACTGTACACAAACACAATTTGCTTAAAATATTGATTTGGGATAAAGAGAATTTACATTTGAAGTCTAAGGACAGGAAGACTCAAACAGCAGGACTTAAATGTTAACACATATTAGAATCTTCTGGGAGATCTTTTGAAAGTGCCCATTCTGACTCGGGAGGTGTAAGAACCAGGCTGAGATTCTGCGTTTTGAACAAACTCCAAGGTGATGATGTAACTGCATCACATTTTACATAGCCAATAAGTAGATCATCCGTGCATATAAAGAATATTGAGTTATCTGAAATATTTTGTGCATTAAAAAACAACCCCAGCCATTGCATACTTTGAAGAATATTTAAATTTTTCTCAGATTAAGTTCTGAATTATTTTATTAACAAAACTTTGACACACAATCAAGCCCCATGTAGATACAGACGAAAGATGACTGGATTTGAAGCTTATGGTGATGGTGAGCACCAACAGCCCGCGTTTTGAACTGCTTTTATGTATACCCGCGTTAATGACGTTACAAAGATAGAGCTGTCCAATTCCCAAGATGAAATAGTCAGAAAATGAGGGAGCCTATTAACAGTCAAACATGGTTCACCGGGTCATGATCTGGGCTGTGCTTATGAATCCTGTAAAAATAATTCAGTGCCAGTCAGGGTGATTGCTTGCCTGTTTATTTCAAACAAAGTAATGGGACAGAAAATGTAAATGGCTTTGTTTTGGTTGAGATTATAGTTTAGCTTGAGCGAGCCCCTCTTTGAAATATGAACAGCTATTTAGAGCAAATCAATCTGCTTCAGAGACATCTATTCATCTTCATCACCATAAACCTCACATTTGAGTCAATATTCCATTTAATAATACCACAACGTAATTAGACGTTCATCTTGTGACCAGACATGTAAACACATGGATAAAAATTTGTAATAGAGCAGCATTTATTTTGATGAAATAAAATAATGGAAAGTTTGAAGGAAATTGACCAGTAAAAATTGTCATTTAGTGATGAAAAACTGGTTGGCTTGCTTTTCTTTAGTCCAGAGACAGAGATATGCAACAAAAACCTTCATTCATTTGAAACTCAGTCACAGGGCCTCTTGTAAACAAATATTCAAGGCATCTGGAGGCCATTCATTGCACTTTACAGAGAAATCTAATTCTCTATAACATATTTCTAGAATTTCTTACATGGCCTATTTTTATACATAAAAGTGAACACAAATGAAAACTTATGTGCAAAGAAGATCTAATTAAGGCTGATTTCAGTACTTTGGACATGGTTAATGATAGCTGTATTTATATAAATTGTAGCATCATAAATATAAAAACTTTTCACACGTGTGTGTGTGTGTGTATGTTTATTTTTTATAAGATTAGAGAGGAAAAATATAACATCTATGCACTTATGCAAAAATCAATGCTCTAGGCCAAGAAAAAAATTGAACGGCTAAAATCAAAGTATAGCTTGGTAGACATCACATATAATGCCTAAGTAAGAGCTGATACATGAAATTCACATTGTACACAGAAAAGCGGGATCAGAAGTGTCTTCATATACCATGCTTGCATTTTATAAAAATTGAGTATATGAGGTGTGGGAACCATAGTTAAATATCTAAGAAAACAAAAGTCAGAATATATTCTCTACATAATTGCACAAATATTGACATTAAATTATGAATCAGCCTACAATGAGGTTCTATTTTTTTCATAGAATCCACCAGTGATTTATTTCATACTTCTGCAAAAGAGAGTATAATGGTGATAAAACACACTAACAGAAGAGCCTTTAAGTTTTTCCATTTAACTAATGACAGTTGCTTCAAAAATTGTTTGTTTTAAACAGATCATAATTGATTGCTGAATCTGGGATATGAATTTATAAAATATTAATTTTCAAAAATCCATAGATAAATTTACAGTATTTTATGTCTGTAGTCCAATACATCAGAAGTATTCTTTCCAAATTATCAAATCAAATATAATGCAAATAAAATTGATAAAGATGATTCTTTTCATACAGAAAAACTTCAGTTCCCCAGATGAAGTCACTAGTAATGCTGGCTAAGAAATAATCTGCCCCTAACTAGGTGGGAGAAGGGATTGAACTGAGGAAACATTTGAATAGTAAATTTTAACAGATTTAATTAATATATTATTCTTCTAAAATGAGGGAAATTCTCATGTAGTCATGGTCAGATAAAGTTGTTTGCTCTCTGCTTTCTGTGTGTATTTCTTTTAACAGTTCATTAGATTAAACATTCAAGGAAACTTGATAAAACAACCACTGAGGAACCAGGAGAAAAAAAACGAGGAGAATGCATTGTTGGTATTTAGGACACAAAAACTGAGCCCTAGATTTACCTCACTCTTATAAGAACTCTACTAAATCCAAGTCTCTAGAAAATATAGGCTAGTCAGGGTTAATCTGTGAGTGGATTTAAAAGCTTGCTGAGGGCTGGAGATGGAGAGTTTCATGCACTGTCAGGGGACTGGAGTGCAGAGACTTGGTAAAACAGTGCGCACTAGGTAGTGAAATTTGCTGACAATTGGAAAGGAGTCATGCGCCAATCACTGCAAAGGAGCAGAACAGTAAAAATCTGAATGACTAGGATAAACCAGGAATATGGGCAGCTAAGTGGCTTTTGAAATTCGGTGTAGGGAAATGAAAATTAACAAAGTTGGAGACATAAAAAGAACACTGTAAGGGAATCCTCCTCCAAGGGCAATATCACCGATTTTGCAAAGTAGAAGATTTAGAAACTAGATCTAAATGTGTAATGTGGCTTTATAGAGGACATTTATCAAGTTTTCGCTTGACTGTGCATACCTTGAGCACTTTCTGATTTGGGGCCTCCTACTAAAAATTCAGTGGTAAAGATTTCAACCTGAAAGAGATAAAATAGGGAAAATGAAGCAAACTAAAGGGATCCTAAAATATCATAGCTATACGTAAATATGTTAAGAAATATGTTGAAGACATTACTTGCAGAAAGACTTTAATGAGAGAACAGCGATCTCAGGGCTATGGACACAAAGCCAAATATAACACACATTTAACTGACTATTTGGTTTATACAAATTGATTCATGCAGTCAAATACAGGATGCAAATTTATCTTGTTTTTGCTGATTGAATATTTGACATAAGGATATGAAGCACTTTTTAACCATTTTGAAAATATGGTCATAGACTCAAAATCAAATAAATGTTTTAAAACTTTTAAATTATGGGAATAAGAGAATTCATGAAGTGAATTTTAGATTTTCATTATCTTTAATGTTAAAAATAGATATAAACAAGTGGAAAGGCAATATAGCCCCTTGATGGAACCAATATATTCTCTATTATACCAATTTGTTAAATTGAAACTAAAATATGTAAGTGGCCATACGTCCAGACCTAACCTGTCATTTTTCTGAGACATTACATTTAAGGTTTATATTGGGGATCACAAATAAGATGTTCTTTTTAATATTTTATTTATTCATGTATCCTTATTGAAGTATAACTGATTTACAATATTATATTAGTCTCAGGTGTATAGCCTAGTGATCCAGTATTTTTGCAGATTATATAGATGTCCCTTTGACAATTAAAATCAGAGTAGCTTCGGAACCAAATCAAAATCCCATGGAGGATATAATGACTACATTGCAAGATCTACATATAAATCCCCTGCAGGGTATGCCAATTCTGAAACTAAAGCATAAACAGCAAAACACTATCATTTACAATCACATTTCAGACCCTGGATTTATCATCATAAAAACAGTTGGTGTACAGCAGCAGAAAAGTGCTATGTAGTTTTTAATATGTTATTAAACCACTTCTTATGTTAAATAAACACTCCTCAAGGCTTACAGAAGATGTGATTTTATATTAATTATTTTGGGCATATGCAATAAATAAAATGTATAGCCTTGAATTTTTTAAGAAATCTGATAGAATCTACATTTTAATCTAATATATTAAGATATTGAATATAGTACATATCAAAGGTAAGTAAAATCAGACTCATAACTCTTCAATTTCCTCATCTCAGTCAATGCTTTTATGGAGGTGCCTTTTTAGAATTACGTCTTGAAATACAATTATCCTTTTTATTAAGCCTAGACATTTCTCTCTTACTCCAAACCCTTTTATTCACTATCCAACAGTTGCTCTTCCCAACCAATCAAAATACACATAAAACATGTCCACAAACCCACAACTTTAATTTAAATTTAAATCCATTCCTAAAGACTAATGGAATCCAAATTTTTAATCACACTATCAGTAAAATATACTTCCCAAATATTTCCCACATACACCTGTACTGATAATATGAAAAAAGTCAGAGCTAAAAACACAGAGCTAAAAATAGAGAAAAAAATGTAAACAGAAGTTGTAATATAAAGTTTAATTTATATCCCAAAGTCAATAGAATCATCTTCTAAAGCAGAGGGTCATAAAGTGTATTCCAGCATCAGCATTACCTAGGAAATTGTTAGAAATGCAAGTTACCAGATTCCACTGAGAACTGTTAAATAAGATTATCCAGAAGTACAGCCCAGCAATCTGTGTTTTAACAATCCATCCATATGATTTTTGGCTAGTAAATCTAAGAACAGCTGATATGTACTCTCATACGCCAACATTCTAAATTCTGATTTTGTTCTCCTGCAACCTAAATTGGTGATGAAAAACGTATAATGGATCCAGCTACCTCTTGCAGCTGAAAACTGAATTCCAGGTCACATTAACCCATCTCCTGAACTAATGCAATGACCTATAAACAGATCTCTCCACCTTAAACCTACAGTCTATTCTTCATACAGCTGCTAGAGTGATTTTGACACAACAGAAATTAGATTGTCTTTTTTCCAGTAGAGTTCTATCACACAAAATAAGTTCCTATAAAATTATATTGCCTGGCAGCTATTAACTTCCCAATCTATGTCTTACCACTCTCTTGTCCCTATTTTTAATGTTCTTCTGCACAGGATATCTTCATGAATTTACCTTTTTCTTTTTTTGCAGGGCAGAGGCGGGGTGAACCAGAGGCATATGGAAGTTTCTGGGCCAGGGATCCAAACATAGTTGCAGATGCAACCTACACCACAGCTGCCGCAATGCGGGATCCTTAACCCACTACACCACAGTGGGAACTTCTACTCTTTATTTCATTCAGTGCTTCATTCAAATGTCACCTGTCTTCCCATGATTATCCTCTAAAATAACAGCTGCTCCACCCTCACTGAAGAGCTCCATTTATTTTCCT
This sequence comes from Catagonus wagneri, assembly GCA_004024745.2. NCBI lineage: Eukaryota > Metazoa > Chordata > Mammalia > Artiodactyla > Tayassuidae > Catagonus > Catagonus wagneri. The sequence goes on from PVHT021183585.1 coordinate 3,960,042, forward strand.
TTTTATTTTGTATCATTGTTATTACCACCTGGAATTTACATCCTTGTGTTTTTTTTCCAGCTATTTCCTCTACTTGAATGTGAATTCCATGAAAGCAGAGGTCTTTTTCTTTTACCATTGCATCTCTAGTAACTCTGCAACTCTACAGAACAGAACAGATGACAGACTCTTATTAAATATGTGTTGAATGAATAAATATAAAAATGGAAAATAAATCACTGACTAGCTCTTGGATTGCTTGCAACTGATCAGGCTTCGACACGTTAATATAAACAAATAATATTCTTAGCTTTAAATATATATATGTATATGTATGTGTAATAATTAGCTTTGTAGATTGCTTGCTAATATTTTACATATACTAATTCATTTAATCCTCAAAATTTTACAATTAAGAAAATATTCTTAATATTATTTTATAGATGAGGAAAGAAGTACACAGTGGTTGAATAAACAGTCTGTGGTCATGCAGCCATGATGTATTTGATTATGTAGTGAAACTGGAATTCCATTGCTGGCAGGCCATATACTTAATTGCTCAGCAGCACTGTCTCTCTCTAAAATGGGAGCACAGTTTAAAAAGATTACCTGGAATTTTATTCGGTAACCAGAAATAGCTTTAAAGCAATCGGGGTTATAGCAAGTCTGTAGATACCGCCATGCGTACTGAGCCAGAAAAGCCTCTAGTTTACCCCAGAAGCTGCCTTTGATGCTCCATCTGTGTATGAGACACAAATGATAATTATCATCAGAAGAAACTCCTTGAGCACACCTAGTGCCCACATCTTGGTTTCTAATGCCTTTCTCCAATAAAATAATCAGAAATTCTTGGAGAAATAGCTGATTCTAGGACTAGGCAGAAAATATACAACATAAGCCTAGAACATCTTGCAGGGGCAGAAAACCAGAAAATACTGGCACGCACACACACACTGCTGCATGAACACACATACTCATAGGCACACATTGAAGGAAATATGTTAAAAAAAGATATAAGGGTAAGCTTTTTAAATTAATTCAACCAATCAACATAACTGGAATTTTATCTCAAGACTATCAGATTCTATTATAGAAAAAACCATATTGACAGTAATTTTTGTTGGTTTGATGTTCCTCAAGCCACCTTAATGCCTCTCTCAGTTATTTGTGATATTCCTGGGAATATTTTTGCTCTGAGCTCCTCTTTCATATCTGTAGACTCTGACATGGCTTTAGACTACAGAATTCCTCTTAATTCTCTTCCTGGGGTACTACCATTCTTAGAATACTATCCTAGAAAGGTGGCAAAATCCTGGATACACCAAAGGAATATTTTGTCCTCTTTTGTTATGACTGTATTGAAGAGACATGATTTTCCTCAGAGTTAAGGAGGGATTGATCAGTCTCTGTGCCAAATTTGTCATCTGAGGCATAAATAAGCACTGTTTATGATTCTGTCTCTCTCAAGATAAATTTGTAATTTTAGTCTGGCAACTTCAACTTCTTTCTTTATGGAGCACAGATTTAGTCCTCGAAGCTGTGTCTACAGTGGAAGCCTTCATCGTTTCTCCTCTGCTTTTGTCTTTATCTCCAGTTCTCATGTACAAATCATCTTGCAAGTCAAGTGCTAGTGCTTCTTCCTTGGGGATGCTCAGATTTTAGGGGGATAGTGGCATTTGGGATTATTACAATGGTTTGGGGCAGAAAACTACAGGAAACTTGGGTCCCCAATATCCTACAGAATGCCACCCTCTTCAAAGAACCAGCCCTTAATCCATGGGACTCTCACATATCCTGCTGGACATTCAAATTTGTGAGAAATCTGTTGATGATTAAGTCTACACTCTAACCACATTTTACAATCAACAGAGACTATGTTTCCACCGTTGCAAGCATCAATGATTTTTTTAAATTAAAACAAATATAATGTCTAGCTAAGAGTAGTCTTTGCCATGAACTGAAACACTTATTCCATGAGAGTAACCAATGAGACAAATACATATCTGCCTACTTTTGTTGAAATCCTTTTTGTGGCTGCTCTGTATATTGATGCAGACATGTGACAACCTTATTATTTCTTTAATGGAGGTTTGCCCAAGCATTTATATATTGAATGCATATTACTTCACTGTAAATCGCCTTTGTTGTATTTATCCTTTGTATTACAGTTGTATTATTTGTTTTTAAGGTTTATTTGTAGATATCGTAGATATCAGATTACAAACTTAATATCAGGTTGGTGATGATGGAGTTAAAAAAATATGTTATATACAAAATGATATATTAACATTACCAGCATTGAAAACCAGCGCTCACCAATAAATCAACTCATGGAATTAGATTCTGGAGATAGTTTGAGATGGGAGAGGAATTAATAAATAAGTCTGGACCGTCAGGCTCTTTTGGGCCAATGTTATACTGCAATCAAATATTGTTCTTTTATGAATATGTCAACAATGACCCATTGTCATATAAAAATAAATAATTTTCAAGAGAAAACAAAATTCTAATTAGAAGAGGGAAAAGTTCAGATTATTGAACCAAATAAATAAACTATTTCTTGGAAAAGAGACCAAATATTTGCCAGGAGTTTATCTGAATGTACGGCAAAAACCAAATCAATAGGCGATGTGGCAGCCTTCCTTTTTTTTCCTCCTTGATAGAAATGAAAGTCTTCCCCCAATGCAATCCCTCTTCTCACCTCAAGTAATGATCATATGACATGGTGAAAACGCCTGCTTAAACATTAAATTGTCAGAAATATATATATATATAAAAAGCAGTAACTGCCTAAAAAAATAGTGGACACACTAGTAAATTTGAAAGCTAAAACAGTATCAACCATCAGGCATTTATCCCTATTTTCTTTATATGTTGATCTATGTTCCCAGACAAAAGGATAAAGAAGCTACTCAAGATAAAATAAATATCACAGCTGTTATTCTCAGGCTACTCATGTATACAATTTAGAAAACATCATCATTCACATCAGATATATTTTAAACTGTGTGAATGCTTTTCTTTTGCTTTGATGCCTTCAGTGTAATCTCATTTAAATAATATTCTGTGTTTTTTAGTGTTTTGTCAATATAACCGGATTTAGATCTCACTGCTATAATTGCTACTTTGGTGCACACCAAAACTGTATTTGCTACCTTGAAAAGCATATATTTGGTACTTGCTCTATTTGAAATTCCAATTCATTAACAGGGTCCTCCTTTTTTTAATCATTTAATCACTTTGTAATTAAATTATTCTGGAAATTAGAAAGCACTTCTGTCATAAAATTAGACATCTGTACTTCTGAATCTTAAGATCAACAAGTATAACAACCTCAGCTTCACTTGGCATATAATATTTTCTTAATTATATACGGAGGTCATAGATTTTGACCTTACAAGCAAAAGATCTTTATATTTGATTTTACACCATAAAATTCACAACATGTACCTGCCAACACAAATATGTATTTTGGGAGGGAGGATTTTAAAAACCAAAATTAATTTGACATTCAAAATAAAATTTTAAATTAAGAGAAAGGAAGCATTTACTTGAGAACTGTAATTTGTTAAATTTCATTTCAAAATCACCTATTGTGTTTCAGATCCATGATGAAAATAAAGGAAATATTTGTCTCTATATTTTATTATTTGTAATGAGAGAAAGTGAGAGCGAGAAAGAGTAGTTATCCACTCTACTTATCTCTTCCCTTTCCTATTGCTTAACTACTTTCTTCAGGTGTGGCGTCTTTTACAGTTTTTTGAATTTGTATAATTGAGTATAATTAGAAATTTGTGTGAATATACATATTGCCATTTATCTCTTCTCAATATCACATACAATAGTTACACTACATTTTATAAATGCCAGCAGTCTGCCTCCATTTTTAACTATCATCACCTGCTCTGCATTGCATATCATAGTCAGTCTAGGGGAGATCAGAGAAGCAGAGAATCTTCTACTCCACTTTTTTTTTTTTCTTTATCCTTCATCCTTCACCTATGAAATCTATATTATGCCAGAGCATTCTGAAATCAGCATAATTGTTATTTTTCTACTCTAATCTTTTACTCAATAAGATCTGCTTAGCCATAAAAGGAACAATGTAATGCCATTTGCAGCAACATGGATGTATTAGAGATTCCCATATTAAATGAAGTAAGTCAGAGAGAGACAAATACCATATGATATCACTTACATGTGGAATATAAAACATGGCACAAATAAACCTATTTGCAAAACAGAAACAGACTCATAGGCATGAAATAATGCCTTTTCTAACATGAATCCTCTAACGTTGACGCCTCATGGATACACATTCACACAAGAAAAGTTGTTTATTTAGCTTCATGTAACTCAAACCCAAAACAGCATGATAATTTACACAGTCTTTAAAGATTCCAAATGGTTGAAATAAATTTGCATGCAATGTTGGGAGAAAATTTGATGCATAAAGAACTCACAAATTCAGAAATGTAAAATTAGCTAATTTTATTGCTGAATAAGAAAATACCTTGAATGAACACAGACTGTAAGAAAGTGGCTACAAAGGTGTTTGCAGGTACCCAGCTTTATTTATATAGAATTTAAGCTAGTTATATATTATGATACTTTTAACAAATAGTAGGTACATTGGTCAGCAGTTACATTGAGTTTACCATATTTACCACATTTACTCTAATTTTTGGTTGTTATCCATAGCCATGGTTAATTGCCTTTTACAGTTCGTTTATATACACTATAGAGACATCTTTCAAAATTCTTCAGGAGGAGTTACCATCATGGCGTAGTGGAAATGAATCTAACTAGAAACCATGAGTTTGAGGGTTCGATCCCTGGCCTTTCTCAGTGGGTTAAGGATCTGGCATTGCCCTGAGCTGTGGTGTAGGTGGCAGACATGACACAGCTCTGATCTGGCATTGTTGTGGCTGTGGCCCAGGCCAGCAGCTTTAACTTTATTTGACCCCTAGCCTGCGATTCTCCATATGCCATGCTACAGGAGCAACCCTAGGGGAAAAAAAAAAAATTCTTCAGGAAATTCAAATTAAGTTCAGTTTCTTCTCTGCAGGCATGCTTCTTTCAACTCACTAGAATATCATTATTTTGTTGTTGTTTGAAAATACTGAGGTTTCACACAAATATATATCTTTAAAAATGCCTTATGTAAAGAACAGATATTTAGTATCTAGAGAGTCTATTAAAATAGCATATTTTATTGAAAACATAATAAAGCAAGCATGATAAATATCTCCCAAACTTTTCCAATTTTAATTTTACTAAAGTACTCAAACAGGACTTGGACCATAACATTATAAAAGTTAGAAAATAAAATTTTTTGCAATAAAATGTGATTCTTGATTTTTTTCTTATAATCATCTAATTGTATATCAATTTAAACAAACAACGGGAAAAAAAACAAACCCTGATATCCAACAATGAATTATTATTTAACCATCATCTATTGTTCTTAATTCACTGAATGCAGCAGAGAAGCATTGAAACAGGAGGGAAGATTAACTTCAGAAATTACAGATATCCACTAAGTCCAGCAGTTATTACTATGCAAAGTCACTTCTAAATAAAGTTTAGAGAAAATTTCAGCTTGATAAATATGGGTTGAAGAAATGTTTAACCCCTATTTTAAGTGTTCACAATAAAATATAGCCCCAGGTTGGAAATCTAATTTTATCATCTCAGTCAATCCTTTTAAGATTATTTTCTTAGGAAAACAAAACTAAAGAAAATTACTCTTCTGTTTAGTATAATTATGTTGACCAAAATTATATAAGGATTTCCCAGAAATTACTTTTAGTTATGATTGCAACATCCTATTCTTGCTTGATTGTTTATTTAATACAGTTTAAACATTTAATAATTTATTGAAAGGAGGAGGAAAGGTTTATATTTTGGTGATAATTTTGTATCTCTTGTATATCATTATTTGAGATGCTAGTACTTACATAGCAATCAGCTGGAAATGTTAAAATGTTAAAATATTGTTGTCCTACTCAGTAAACCAGGGACAACTTGAAATTAAAAACAAGTAATTACAGTAATGGATTTGAAGCATTTTATCCAGCCTTGAGCCTATACTAATATAATCATATAAATGAACAAACACAAAGAAAAGAAGGACAATTGTTCATTACAATAAAATAGAAATGATGAAAGAATAATGGAATTGAAATCACCATTTGAAAATCAAAATAGAATTAAAGGTTCAGGCCAAAAAAATCTTTAGTAAACGCTAAAACTAGTAAATGGGAATTTAGAAATAACATAGTCTTAAATAGCTCCCTACATGGCACTTTCTAACTACAAAGAGAAAAATAGTAAATTTACAGTTGAATATATAACAGAAAAATAATTAAAGTTAATATCAAAAGTAAAGACACAAAAATAATCTGGTGTTATGGATATAACACATCAGTTCTATGCTTTTCTTGCCAAAATTGATAACCATAATTTCATCATGAAGAAATATCAGACTAGCTCAATTTGGGAGACACTCCTCATACTAAAACCTCATATAATACAGAAATGATGAGATCATCAAAGACAAAAAGATTGTGAAACTGCTCCAGGTTTAAGATTACTAACAAAAACAATGATAGTGCAATGAGAGATTCTCAGTTAGATCCTGAACCAAGAAATATTGTTGTATTTTACAGTAAAAATTATTATGAGAGACAATTTGGAGTTCTGAAAGAGTCTGTAGAGTTGGTGGTGGTATTTTCCAATTAAAATGTATATGTTAATATTTATTTAGGTTGAGGAATATGTTAAAATATACTGAGAAATAAATTCCTGGACAGATTATTAAAATCATTCTAGAGAGGGAGAGAGAAAGACATAAGAAGAAAGAAAGAGAAAGACTGATAAAACACAGTAGAGTTACAAAATATGACCTTTTGTGGAATTTGGACTTATTTAAAACTGGGGCAGCCTTAATCTTGTAGTGCCAGAAAACAAGAAAGTGCTTCAAAAAACCTAAAACATAACAACAGCAATAAATATCAATGGATATGTCAACATGCCAACAAATGGAGCCAACTGCAAGGGCTTCAAATGACCTAAGCTGGAACGAATTGAACAATGAAATAAAATAGTATTGGGTGCAACCCACATTATAACATGAATACACAAAAGTTTTGATAATGATGTAAATAAATGATATAACAAAAAACAAGTTATGTAAAGAGACAAATAACTTTCAAATAATTTGTGTAAAGGGTCCCCCCACCTTAGGGAGTTAAACATAACTCCTCATTTCCTAAGTGTGGACTGTGCATGGTTGCTTCTTTAAAGAATAGAACAGAGAAAGAGGGTTAAAAATATATATATATATATATATATATATATATATATATATATATATATATAATATATATTTTACACTGGAGAAATCTGACAAGCACTCCCTCAGCCAGGTGTTAAGTTTACCATCAATAGTGATACGTCATGTTGATAGCATGCTCCCTGGATAATACGTGATGAAAAAGGCACTTAACCTCTGCAGTCTTCTTCCTAAAAGCACAATGCTCCAGGCTAGTCATGAGAAAATTATCAGAGAAAAAAAAAATCCCAGTTGAGGGACATTCTACTAGAATACCTGATGATTAATTCTCAAACTTGTTAAGGTCATCAAAAGCAAAGAATGCATGGTCATTTGTCAGAGCCAAGGGGAGCCAAAGGAGACAAGACAACTGGATGTGATGTATTTTCCTGGATGGGATACTGGAAAAAGCACATTGGGTAAAAACTAAAGTCATTTGAATAAAGGAAAACTCTATTTAATAATAACAGATTAATATTGGTTAGTTATAACACAAACCATACTAATGTAAGCTGTTAATACTGGGGGAAAATTTGCTGCTGGATACATGGGGAGGGGTCTCTTCAGCAAAATCTAAAACTGGTTTAAAAATAAAATATATCTTTAAAATAAATTTATGTAACAATTATTTGTATTCTAATTTCAACTTTTATATAGGCTTAAAATTATTTCAAAATAAAGGATTAAAATGATTTATCAGAAGAGATGAAGAGCTTATTGGCAGGTTTGAGGGCTGGACACTCAGAAACACACACTCCAATCCTGACTCTGAAAGCAATTATTTTATTTTTAGCTTTTAATTAGCTATAAACAATTAGTATCTAAGAATTTTAGTTCACTCATTTGTAAAATGGAGGTATTACCATCATTAACTCTGTACCTGCCTGAGATAAAGACGATATGAGACAAGATGTAAAAGCGCTGTGTGCTTTGGCAGAATTTTTAAAAGGCTTTTAAAGTAAAATACAGTTACCTTATAATTTTTAAATGGAATTTAAATTTTAAGGAAGTTCTCAACTTTCATTGCTTTAACATTTTAAATCAAATTATTTAATAGCTACTAATAGACTTCTTAACCTAAAGCCTAAACAAAAACCAGGATAGAACTTGATTTCAAAAGCTTTCTTCCTTCATTTTCCAGTGATGCAACATCCTCTTTTTTCATATAAAGTTTAATAATTTTTGTCTAAATGAGAATACATTTTTGAGTGTAAATCAAGCTTAATTAGTGTTTTTTCCTAGGATTGGCCACATTGTTATCTGGGCTTTGAGAATTATATCACTTGGGTGATGGAAATCTCTTCTATGGATTCTGTTTCCATCCTAGCTCCACTGTTCACTATTCTTTGATAAAACCATCAAACTAATTTTTAAATACAATTTTATCAGCATTAAAGAAATTAAACTAAGGCTCGGTTGATATGAAAGGGGAATCACAATGGTATAATTGTGATTTTGAAATTCTGTATGATAATTTCATAGGAATATCTATATAATTAAAATAGTGGCAAGTGGGTAGGACTGATGAACTAAAGAGAAAATCCCACATATTTGGGGGTAGGTAAACTTCTCTACACTAGAAAAAGTCTATATTTTAACTTTAAAAAAATATTAAAATCATAAGCCTGAAAACTGAAATAAATGCATTTTCATTCTGAGTGCAATTTATTAAAATATGAGTTCCAACACTGATAGTTTAAGAAAGAAAACTGAAACTATATCCATGAATATATGCAAACGGGTACACAGAAAATTTTGAATTGCTAAAGTACGTTAATTTCAAGTTTGTCTAAGTATTCATCAGTAGGAAATCATAATTAATGTCATAAAAATTCTAGATTATTAGAAAATCTTTACAATACTTGCCCAAGTATAACATATACACAGATATAGAATTTTTTAAATGTATGTTACATTGAAAAATATGTATAATATAGAGTTCCCACCATGGCACAATGGGATCAGCAGCATCTCTGTAGTGCTAGGATGTGGGGTCCATCCGCAGCCCAGTACAGTGAGTTAAGGATCCAAGCTGTGGCATAGGTCACAACTGCGACTTGAGCCCTGGCCTGGGAATTCCATATGCCACAGGCAGCCAAAAAAGACAAAAATAAAAATTACAATGTACTGTATATAATGCACTACAATTTAAAAATATTTATTTAAAAGTACATATTTTAATACCAAATTCAACTAGGAAACCAGGGTAGTAGAAATACATTTTTTTTCTCTTTTGCCCATGAGATAATGAGAAAATTGTGCAGAAAGTAAATATTTACTAAATATTGAAAAATAGTGCAGTAGACCATGACCAACCTCACTGCACAGAACCCTCTTTAGGCAAATTTGTGGACATTATAAGAACTAAAGCATGAAATCATTTAGCTTATATTACTATGTGATAAAATAAATTATTCTTATTATAATAGGGGAAAGAGGGATGTATTTGAGGGATGTATTCTCCTTCCCAAACCCTTTATCTCAGTGCAATAAAGTGCAGAGATCAATTAGTTTGGGATTCCAGATATCTCTGACCTAGTGGATTCCCAGTACAAAAGAGACTGCTTAGACTCGGTGTTCTCAAGAAGAACAAGACATGTACCAAGAAACTCTGCTTTCTCTCAAAACTTATGTCTTTAATTTAATTGGTTAGTTATGGTAAACTACAGCAAAGTAAAATTCCTTAGCATAGTCTGAGTAATTATTGGTGGCTGACTGACTCTTCAGAACGCTTGAGAGAGATGGTGGAAGTTAGTCTTCACTGAGGATTAAGAAACAAGTGGAAATAATTTTGGTATTAAAAAAAAAAATCTACTACCTACCTCTGAAATCTTGTCCAAGATACCCATCAAGAAATCTCTTTAAACTCCAATCTCTCCTTGGAGTTTCTGTTGTGGTTCAACAGGTTAAGGACCCAATATTGTCTCTGTGAGGATGCAGGTCCAATCTGACCCATGATTTGCTCAGTTGGGTTAAGGATCTGGCATTGCCATAAACTGCTGCATAGTTTGCAGATGCAGCTCAGATCCAGTTCTGACATAGCTTTGGTGTACGTCTGAAGCTGCAGCTCCAAATCTAACCCTAGCCCAGGAACTTCCATATGCCACAGGCATGGCTGCAAAAAAGCAAAAAGAAAGTTCTCTATCCTTGTTGATACAAAGAAATAAGTAATGATCATACTCATTTCATAAAGTTGTTGAAAATGTAAAAGCTAATAGCATTTCAATAATGTAAAACACCCACAAATATTGTAATTTATCTATATGATGATTTAAATTATTGAATGATCTGAGAATTACTCATGTCAAAAACAATAAAATCCATTGAAAGATCATACAAACAAGATAGTAGAAATACTAAAATAAGAAATCACAATGTCTCTGAGCTTTTAAAGATCCCAATTTAATAGGCAAAACAAAAAAACAAACAAAAAAAATCTCTTTGTCTGTGAGGTTGATGCCTGCTGGAAAGATAAAGTCCATTTACTAGTCTGAAATGAAGTGAGCTGGCCAGATTTTACCAAATGACAGACACAATTTCTAAATACCACAAAATAATAAAAGTATGAGAAGATGAGAGGCAAAGCATACAGGCTATATTGAACTTCTAAATTCTGGAGACAGGTACAAGGGTAATTATCGGCAAAAAAAAAAAAAAAGGAAAACTGTATAAGTAAAGTAATAACCCAGATCAAAACTCTTTTACTCAGAAAAGTCTCTTTTCCCCATAGGAAAAAATGACTGGAACTGGAATTTGAAGAATTACCAAGGTGAATTTGATAATTACCAAGAAAATACATAGTAGCAGTAAAATACATTCTTGAACTAAACAATAAGCTGGGTAAGCACAGAAGCAAATGTTAATGGAATAGCCATTCTATTCCTTTCATGTATCGAGATGTTTTAAATAAGTTAAAAAAAAAAAAAAACAAGTTTGGTCATACTAAAACTATTCAATTAAAATTCATTTAGTATTAAATTATTGACATTACATTAGTAAATCTATTATTTTACTTCTCTTTTTATTTTATTTTCCCCTTGCCTGCTAACTAACATCCTTTTGATAAGTGTTTATGAGGCAGAATACTAACTCAGGTAGTCAGTGTAGGAGCATGGGCTCCAATACATTCTTTGATATGTCTGTTGATTAACATTTGTGGCTTAAGGGCTCCAGGGAGGAACTTCCCCACAGGCTCTGTTTACTATAGTTTGCTATAGGAAATATGAATCTCTATCCCACTCCTCAACTGATAGAAAAGGAATGAGATGAATGGTGACTTATTCTAAGGAACGAAAAGGGCAAAGAAGCCATAAAGCTTACAGGACATTTCCAACCCTAAACCCCTGTTGGACAAGGACTGATATAAGTAATTAAGCAAGACAAATGGGAAAAAACTACATCTTTCTGGACCCATGTTCATGCCCCTCCCCAAGTTTAAGAGATAAAAATCCCTATAGGACAATAGAGAAGGGGGTTTTTCTCCCCCCTCCCAGCAACCCTGGGAGCTATTTGCTTTCCTTTCAATAAATACTTTGCTTGCTTTCCTGTGTGTTTGAGGAGTTCATTCTTCCACTGCCTTGAACAAGAATCCAGAGTCTAGTATCATCTTTCCAGTATCATTTACACTTGGGAAGGGTTAAAAAAAATGAACCTCTATTATTGGCTAAGCAAGTACCCAAACTTAGGATTCTGTGAAGAATATTAATATGGACTGATGAAGAATTCAATAAACAAAACAAACAACTGTAAAGAGACAAATTCAGGATCTGTATAGGTATCCAAACTTTCTCTAAGTGAGGTAGTGATACCGGAAAGATGATACAGGAATCTGGGTTCTTGTTCATGGCAGTCGAAGAATGAACTCTGCGAACACACAGGCAGCAAACAAGCAAAGTTTTTATTAAAGAAAAGCAAAAATCCCCCAGGGCTGCTGGGAAGGGGAAGAGCCCCATTCTCTGTTGTCCCATAGGGATTTTTACCTCTTAAATGTGGGGAGGGGCACCAATGTGGGGTCCAGAAAGATGTGTTTTTTTTTCTGGTTTTTTGTTTTTAATTGGTCTTGTTCAATTGCCTACATCAGTCCTTGTCCAATAGGGGTTTTAGAGTTGGAAATGTCCGGTGAATTTTATGGCTTTTTTGTCCTTCTCTTTCCTTTGATTAAGTCACCATTCATCTCATTCCCTTTCTATCAGGTGAGGAGTGGGCTAGAGATTTGCATTTCCTATGGTAAACAAAGTCTGTGGGTAATGTGCATTTCCTATAATGAAACAAGGGCTGTGGAGGTGTTACTCCCTGGAACCCTTAAACCACAAATATTAATCAATAGCCATATCATAAGAATGAATCGAAGCCCATTCTCCTACAGTGACTACCTGAGTTAATATTCTGCCTCAGGAGCTTCAAGATTTTATTTTACTATTCTTTTAATTAGAGTGTTTTTTTTGAGAAAGGCAAAACAACTCACTTCTACATTTAACACAACTTAATTGTGTTTCAAAAATCTTAAAATATTAAATAGTAAGCTTTATACATATAAAATAGTTATTTACTTTAATACTGAGCCATTGTTTCTAATTCATCATAATTTTTTTTAAATCTCATGTAAGTTTTTTCTAATTCCTGCCTTTGCTTTTGCTTATTTAAATCTCTGGCAGGATTCGTAGATGTGTTTTTTGAAAGCACAGTGGGAGAGGTAATAGAATCTGAATTCATAGCCACAAAAAAAAAACAAGACAAATCAGGTTAATCTAAGCAGAAAAAGATACTTTCATAAAGTATATTGCATATGTTTTAAAGGATCAAAACTGGGAGGGCTAAATGTCAGTTGCATACACAGGATAATCAGTGACAGAATTTGATGACATAGGTGCCATTATTGGGCACAAATACTAAGATAACCAATCAACACCAATGACTGAAATTTAACAACGACATTACTCTTACGACTTTTTCTACCGCTGAATATGGAACAAGGATAAGTTGTTGGCAATATCAACATCAGAATAGGCTCTGAGTATCCTTGCTTGTTTGGTATTTATACCATATTTATAATTGAGTTAATCCTTCTCAGACACACATGCTTACATGTCACAGGACACAGAAAAAGATGAGGAAGCAAGAGTTGAATAGATCTTTTTCAGCACTTTAATGAAAAGTCAAAGATGAAATTCTCTGTACATGGAAAGTGCATTCATAACTGGGAGGCCAGAAGCCATGATCCGGGTCCATAGTGCAAGCTATATGACAAAGGTTTTACACACTGGACTTTTGGACATTGGTGAAATGGAAAAAATTTTGGAAAGAAAATAAAATTGCATTTTAGAAATAACATGACAGCAGAATCGAAATTGGGTTGAATGGCACAAGAAATGAGACAAGTTAGAAACCTACCACAAAATCTTCCTTCAAGTATGTTTTTTAGGGACGTGTATTTTCCTCACAACTGCTTTTCTTTTTTTTTTTTCAGTCGCCCAAGAGCATATGGAGTTCCCAGGCCAGGGATCAAATCCAAGCCACAGTTGTGACCTACACCACAGCTGTAGCAACACTGGATCCTTTAACCCGCTGTGCCAGGCTGGGGATTGAATCTGTGTCCCAGAGCTCCAGATGCCCCACAGATCACTTTGCACCACAGTAGGAACTCCTTCCTCATGACTTTTTAAAAGGTGCATTCATATGTACATAATAATAGAGGAGGTGAGGTATGCTAATTTTATTCCTTTAGCTTTTTGAAAAATATATTTTATTTGGGTCTATTTTTCAGTCAGGAAACTTACAGTTTCTTTCTTTATTCTTAGAAATAAATATGTAACCACAATGTATCTAGATTACTGCTCAAGTTCTACACGAATATCCAGGATGAGTTGCCCTCTACTCTTTGAGATAATTTTAGGTTTTTAGAGTTTGCGAAAATCATGCAGTGAGTTCTCCTACAACTTTCACTTGTTTTATCTAATGTTAACATCTGACATGGAGATGATACAATTTTGGGAACTAAGACTTTAACCTTCCTTGATATAAGACTACTGACCTTAGATCTTATTTGAATTTTTCTATACTCCCATTAATGTGGTTATGTGTGTGTAATAAATATATATATGTATACATATATATGTATATGTGTTGTGTGTGTGTGTGTGTGTGTGTGTGTATCCGTGAGCCAGAACAGGATCCTATATTGTGTTTTGTTTTCATATCTTTAATATCCTTTGATATGTGATCTGTCATTTATTACTCCTTTTCTTTCATGCCCTTCACACTTCCGAAATGTTTAGGCTAGTCCATTAGTGTTTGTATGATATCTTCTCATGATTATATTAAGGCTTTGCATTTTTTAACAGGAAGAAATTTCGATGTGCCTTTCTCAATCCATCATATTAAAGGCAGAAATTGTAGATTATCTTGTTATTTGTAATATCAACTTTACTGATTGCATTACTAATGTGGTATCTGCCATGCTCTTTCACTGTAAAATTACCATTTTCCCTTTGCATTTATCTTCCAAAAATCCCTCAGTGTTACTTGGCCATTATAACCACCCTGTCTTTTTTGTCCCACATTTCTTATTTATATACTTCTTTGAGAGTTTAATTGGGATTTTTAAATAAAGGAGGAAAATGTGGGCTCAAATAGCCATCAATCAGCATCAATTGGGTGCCTATCATGAAGCAGACATAAAAGAAGGTGAGATATACAGAATCTCAAAATCTATGGTATTTATAACTTCTAGTGTAATACAGTGAGTACAATGAGGAGTTATGATAAGGGTATTAAAGTATAGGTACTATTATGAAAAAGCTATTTTATATTTTATCTGAGGAATAGATTTTATTTCACATATAGAAAATATTTAAATAATACTGTGATACTTGTTTTCTCTTAAATAATGTTATCAAGAAACGCATTTGAGTTCCCATTGTGGCTTGGTGGAAACTAATCTGACTGGCATCCATGAGGATGCAGGTTCAATCCCTGACCTCGCTCAGTGGGTTAACGATCTGGCATTGCCCAGAGCTGTGGTGAAGGTTGCAGACAAGGCTTGGATCTGGTGTTGCTGTGGCCAACGGCTATAGCTCTAATTCGACCTCTAGCCTGGGAAAGTCCATTTACAGCAGATGTGGCCCTAAAAATATATAAAACAAAACTCATTTAAGAACTTTAACTGAGTGCCTGGGAATACAAAGACATTCCCAGGAAGGGAAGACATTGATTTCTGTTCACCAGATAGAGCAGGCAAGCAAGGTAAGGAAACTGGAAAACAAACAGTGATGAATCCCATGGGAATATATGAAGCAATACAGCATTTTAAAATTGCTACATATTCTTGCAAACTGCCATGGATTACTAGTTAGAAGGAAAAAATCTGAAGTAAATAAGCCTCCAACTTCCATTTAAACCACAAGGACCATGAATGTGCTCCAATGCAGTTTCATTCTAGTTTTCAAGAAAGTGTATGAGGGATTGTTTGTGTTTGTGTGTCTGTGTGTGTATGATATCCCATGCCAAAGAAGCTGCAAATGTCTATGAACATTTTCCCCAAAAAATAACAACTATTCTTCTAAATTTGATATTAGTATTACAATAAACAATAATGTGGGTAAAAAGTAAAATAGCCCTATGAAGTGTTTCTTTGCTCTTTAAAAACACCATGTGTTTGTTGTGTTACAAATCACCAGTACTTATTGGCTTAAAATACTGACCAAATGTATTACGTCACAGGTCTGTGGTCAGAAATGTAGATAAGGTTTAGCTCCGTTTCTCTCTCTCTCTTTTTTTTAAGGTATCTTATTGAAACAAGGTCTCATCTGAGTCCAGGGCTCTCTCTCAAGCTCATGTGTGCATTGGAAAAATGCATTATCTTGCAGCTGTATGGAGATGGCATCTTCAAAGAGAGTAGTAAAAAGCATCTCTCTTCCCAAAATCACCTCATTAGGTCAGACCCACCTAGAATAATATTATTTTTTTATTCTTTTGTTATTTTTTTTATTCTTTTGTCTTTTTAGTGCCACACTTGTGGCATATGAAGGTTCCCAGGCTAGGGGTCAAATAGGAACTGTATCTGAAGGCCAACCCCACAGCCACAGCAACATGGGATCTGAGCTGCATCTGTGACCTACACCACAGCTCATGGCAATGCCGGATCCCCGACCCACTGAGCAAGGCCAGGAATTGAACGCACTTCCTCATGGATACAGGTCAAGTTCGTTAACCACTGACCGGGACAGGAACCCCTCACTTTTTTATTAACTCCAAGTCAACTGTTTAGTAACGTAATCTCAAGCACTATATTCCAAAATATTGACATGTTTGCCCACAATCAAGAGGAAGTAAATACATAGAACATTTATATCAGAAGCTTGTGGGACAACTTAGAATTCTATCTACCACCCATCACATTGTGTATAATTTTATTCACAAGTACTATAAAATCAGACGTTTCTTTAGGATAAAATTATTGTTTGCTTTCAATATTAGAGAGGAAAATGCCAAAATAATCCAAAGTGTTAGCATTTATTTGTAAAATTCATGATTAGAAAAAACAACACTCCTGGTGTTATTAATAAACTTTTATATAAATGACTCTTGTGGAACAGAATATAAATAAGATACTGGAATTTGAACTCAATATTATATAAGTGAACAGGAGATATGAATGTGTATAAAATTTCCTTTTAAATTTCAGTTTCTTTGAATGATGTGGTTGACTAAGGCTTGGCATTATTCCACAGCAAAACTTTGGTCTGCTTTCTACTCACAATGTATTTGCAAGGATAATAAAAGCTTATGATCTTTACTATACCTCTTGTCTGTCAGGGAACAAAGATGAAATAATCAAAGAAGATCAAAATTTTGACAGGAGCTCTTTTATACATACTAATAAGTTTATTACTGAGCTGAATTCAGAAAAATTATTGTTCTTCCAATTTCAAAAAATTGGTCAATTACAAGTTAACTAGTGGCTAATCTTTTGTTAGAAGAATTTGCCTGTGTGTGTGTATATTTTTTGGGGGGCAGGGTTTGCACCCACAGCATATGGAAGTTCCCAGGCTAGGGGGTCAAATTGGAGTTACAGCTGCCAGCCTACTCCATAGCCATAGCAACATAGGATCTGAGCTGTGTCTGTGACCTACAACACAGTTCACAGCAATGCTGGATTCCCCACCCACTGAACGAGGCCATGGATCAAACCCACGTCCTCATGGCTACTAGTGGGATTCGTTTCCAGTGTGACACAACAGGAACTCCTGTGTGTGTGTTTTAATTGTACGTTTTACTCTAAAATCTTTTACCTGCAATCTCTTGCCTGTTTTTCAGTCCTTTGGCTGCCTGTCATTATCACATTTCTAACATTTTCACTCAACAACACAATGCCTTTGCAATTATCATTTTATTACACATGTTGTAAAAATCCATTTTAAGTGTAGGTGAAAAACCAAATAGTGAAACATCCAATACTATTTTTTGTAGATTTTGTGAGCATAATTAAAAAAAAAAAAGAATGGAATTGAAATTTTAAATTTGGCATCATCTCCTTCAATGATATTTACTACTATAGGCCTAGACAAATTCTTAATCTTTTTGCATATTTCAGTTTACAGATCTTGGCAAAGAGTAGAACTTTGTGAAAGTTGGAGAGAAAGGAATATAAGAAAATATGAATAAACTCATATCACTTTAGCTCTCATATTAATGGTTTTGATATAACAACGTTCACCTGTACTTAATGGTTAATTTTATATTTAAATTCAATTAAAATACACATATCTCAATGAAACTAGAACACATCTTCACATCATGCACAAAAATAAATTCAAAATGGCTTAAAGTCTTGAACATAAGACATGACAACTTAAAACTCTAGAGGAGAACATAGGAAAAACAGTCTTTGATGTAAACTGTACAAATGTTTCTTAGGTCAATCTCCCAAGGCAGTAGAAATAAAAACACAAATATACAAATGGGATCTAAGCAAACTTACAAGCTTTTGCACAGCAAAATAAATCATAAAAAGAGAGAGTGAGAGGGAATTATCATCGTGACTCAGAAGTAATGAACCCGACTAGTATCCATGAGGATGCAGGCTTAATCCTGGCCCTGCTCTGTGGGTTAAGGATCTGGCATTGCCTTGAGCTGTGGCGTAGGTTGCAGGTGCAGCTAGGATCTGGCATTGCTGTGGTGTGGTGTAGGCCAGCAGCTGCAGCTCCGATTTGAGCCCTAGCCTGAGAAGTATCATGTGCCATGCATGCAGCCCTACAAAGAAAGAAAAAAATAAGAAAGAAAGAGGGAGAGAGAGAAAGAACATATGTAATGTAAAAAAAAATAATTTCATAAGAAGCAAAAGACAAAGGCTTAATATCCAAAATATATAAACAACTCAAACAATTAAATAGCTACAAAAATAAAAACCAAATTGAAAAACAGGCAGAAAAACTAAATAGACATTTCTCCAAAGAAGACATATAGATGATCAGTAGACACATGACAAAATGCTCAGCATCACTAATTGTTAGAGAAATGCAAATTAAACTGCCATGAGGTACCATCTCACACTGGTCAGAATGACCATCTTTAATAAGCCTAAAAATAACAAGTGTTGGTCAGAGTGTGGAGAAAAAAGAACCCCCTTGTACTGTTGGTGAGAATAAAAACTGGCACAAACACTATGGAAAACAGTCATGGAGTTTCCTTAAGAAAATACAAATGGAACTGCCTTATGATCCAGCAATCCCACTCCTGGGCATCTATTTAGAGAAAACCATAATTCAAAAAAATACATACACCCCTATGTTCATCACAGCACTATTCACAATAGCCAACGTGTGTAAACAACTTAAATGTCCATCTACACATGAATGAATTAAGAAGTAGTGGTATATATACACAGTGGAATACTACTCAGCCAAGAAAAGGAATGGACTAATGCCATTTGCAGCAACATGGATGCAACTAGAGATTCTCATACTAAGCGATGTTAAGTCAGAAAGAGAAAGATGAAGACCACATAATATCACTTATATGTGGAATCTATCATATGGCACAAAAGAATTGGCCTACAAAGCAGAAAATACTCACAGACATAGAGAACAGACTTGTTCTTGCTAAGGGGGAGGGAGAGAGAGCAGGATGGACTGGGAGTTTGGGGGTTAGTAGATGCAAACTATTACATTTAGAATCATAAGCAATGAGGTCTTCCTGTATAGCACATGGAATTATATCTAATCTCTTGTGATAGACCATGATGGAATATAAGAAAGGGAATGTATATATATATATATATTTATGACCGGGTCACTCTGCTGTGCAGCAGAAATTGGCACAACATTCTAAATCAAATATACTCTAATAAAAAATTTAAAGTGTCAAAAACTTAAACAAAATAGTTCTATTATTTTGGAAAATTAATGCTGGCAAACATGACCTATAAAGAAAAATGTGGTGCTTACAAGACTGAATATAAACAGAAAAACCCATATGAACTTAAATAATCACAGTTGGTGAAGAAAAACTCTTCAAGTAAAAAAAAAGCAAAGAATTTGATAACTCAAGGACAGAGAAATGTTAGTGACAATGCTGATAGTGAAAAAATGTACTGATACTAATGTCAGGTTACTTCAGTCAGCATGCTTTTCAGCCAATATCTGGAAATGTTAAAAACTCCAGAAGTTAATGAGGAAAATTATACCTGACGTAATTAGACATTAATTTTGATAGACAGTATAAACGTCAAAAATCCCATAATCGTTTCCTTCAAATGGTTTAATGTTTGAGAGCTAGTGGTAAAAATATACAGTGCAATGTTTTCAAATTTTTAAAATTACATCATGATGTGGAAAGCATGTTTCCTAATTTAGAAGAAAGTTACACGATTACATCTGCAATCTCATAATAATTATGGGAAAACTGGCCCATCAGCTGAGTCATTTACATAGGGCAGTGAGAAATTCATTACTTTTAAAAATTAGTTGCAATGAATAAGCAAGCAAGGTACAAGACCTTATTGAATAGATTTTAACAAGATTTCTGAAACTGAAAGATGAAGATGTGATAATCTAATGTGTTTCAGGAAATGCTATTAAATACCATTTAGGGCTTTAAATGTCCTAAATTATAGACCGATTACTTTTCACACTGATTTTTATCTTTTAATTTATTGCTATTCTCTGTGAATGTTCTTTAACATCTCATAAACGGAAAAAAAAAATCCTCTTACTCTAGCAAATACTGTGGTCTCTATCAAAATCAAGAAATGAAATTCCGTTGTATATTATAAACATAAACAGATATAGTCTGTCTTTATCAAATAAAATTTACTTAAAAAAAATAAACGCCAGATGTCTCAAAGAAAAAATAATAATCCAACTGGTAAGTCTGATTTTCATTCTGACATAGTTTGTCATTCGCAGTAACACTAAATGAAAGTATAAACTATCACATTTCTTTGCATTATATTTAGACAATACAGTTAACTGATTGTGCCTATTTCCTTAGGTTTAATTTCTATTTACAGATTTTTAAATATTTCTGAGAGAAATGTCAAATAATACTATACATGTTTATAAGTATATAAAATGGAAGTCACTCTGAGTGTTTGTTTTCTTTTTACTGTGCTCTCTTGTTATGTTATTATATTAAGCAGAGTGATACTTCAGTAAGCTAGTAACAGGTAGATAATTATAGCCATTAGAAAAGGTGCAGTGGATTCTGTGATATGCTTTCCAGGAACTGAGACAGTAAACAACTCCATTAATAAGTCCTTTGGCAGTTCTCCATTATTTGGTGCTTGTGTAAAATTAACCTAAGTGATGTCAGATGTGAGTACTATACAAAAGTCTTCTTTTCTCCTCAATGTCTTTCTACATAGTCTATCATTCTGTGACTCTTCTGATTGTTAGAGTGATAATACCGGTTGGACTAAGATTACTGGTTTATGATAGTAAGAGTTAAAAAGGCAGCTTTCATATTTGATTATAGCCTTTACAGACAAAGAACTACATGAGGCTCCTATGTAGTATATTCCGGTTAACTAGGATGAATTTGAAAATATGTACTATAATTCATTCTATCACTTTGGGTTATCCTATATAGTAGAAAGTTTAAGCTCCGTGTGAGAAAACTAACATGCAAAATCTTGTTAATCCAGTGTTCGGCCTAAGGGCCAAGTCCACACTTTATTCATATGGAGAAGTAACTAGAGTGAAATGGAGGTAAATGACTTCTAAATTAGAGAGGCCAATAACTTTAAAGTCAACTTCAAATTGGTCACTAGCATGGATATTGAAATTAGTGATGATCAAAGAAGTTAGCCTAAAATCTTGGAATGATATTAATTAATAGAAAATTGTTGGACACTGGGATCATTTTTAAGTAAGATAGACTACTGGAACACTGTCAAGCATAATTCTAAGTTATACAACTTTTCTTCTTACTGTTGCATACTTAAAAGAACCTATATTGGTGGGCCACATTAATGAAGATGGTTGTTTTTATAAATCAAAGTAAATAGCAGATTCTTAATTTTTAAAATTTTTAAATTAACTAATTGATTACTTAATTTTGTCTTTTTAGGGCTGCACCCACAGTATATGGAAGTTCCCAGGCTATGGGTCAAATCACAGCTGTAGCTGCCAGCGTACACCACAGTCACAGCAATGCAGGATCCAAGCTGAATCTGCAACCTACACCACAGCTCAGGCAATGCCAGATCCTAAACCACTGAGCAAGGCCAGGGAACAAACCCGCATCCTCATGGATATGAGTTGGGTTCCTTACCACTAAGCCATGACAGGAACTCTGAATTACTTTTTTTTATTTCTAATACTGTGTTCTTTAAAATAAAATTGAAATACTATTTCCTAAAATGATTTTTAAAGTCTTTCTTGTCTTTAGCATGCCACAGAAACTATTACATTTTCTTTTTATATGGTTTGCAATAACTCTCATCAGACATTTTAATTTGAAAAATATTTGTAATAAATTAATCACAGCCATCTTAAGTCTCTGTAACCTGAAGTTTTCTTTATTCTCATGTTTCCGTAAATCCTGAAATCTCTATGGAACAGAGTTTGTTTCTTAAAGGGGGAAAGGGAGTTCTGTGGGAAAGGACTGTACTCGGTCCTTTAAGATGTTAACACATCAAAGACTAGAATCTTAGGACAAGGTACTGACACCACCACTTAGAAAACTTTCAGATTGTTCCAGTGGACAGGTTCAGGACTTGCCAGAATTTTTTGTTCAGTAAGTAGATAATTTCATTAAATTATTAATCTAAGATGCAGCTGAAGAACAACTAAACACATGGGATTGATTGAATGAGTAAGAAATTATTATAATTATTCACTCGGAACATTGTTGATATTAATTTAATTTTCTATTTTTCAAACATATATGAAATTCTCCTGCTTCTCAAGCTTTTGGGAAATCCTAACTTAGTAGAACCAGTTTAAATATTGAAACAAAACATGTTTTTTTTAAAAATTGAAAAGTTCTCTTGGGGCCCAGTGGGTTAAGGATATGCCATTGTCACTGCAGCATCTTAGCTCAGTGCTGTGGTATGGGTTCAATTCCTGGCTGGGGACTTACACATGCCACAAGTACACTCTCCCAAAATTATTTTTATTTGAAAGAAAAAATCCTTTAAATTCTGTAGTGCTTTACAATTTTCAAAGTTTCAAAGCATGATTTTATATAATCCCATAATAACTCTCTTTTAATTTTTTTCATTTTCTTAAAAGATTTTTATTTTTTGCATTATAGTTCGTTAACAGTGTTCTATCAATTTTATGCTCTGCAGCAAATTGACCCAGTCACACATACATGTATATATTTTTTTCTCACATTATCTTCCATTGTGCTACATGACTAGATATAGTTCCCAGTCTATTCAACAGGCTCTCATTGCTTATCCATTCTAAAGGCAGTATTTTGCATCTATTAATCCCAGATTCCCAGTCCATCCCACTCCCTCCCCTATCCCTTGGCAAACATAAGCTCTTGCCAAAGTGCTTATAGAGGGAACAGTGCTTAATATAATAAAAGCCATTTATGACAAACTCACAGCCAATATAATACTCAATGGAGAAAGGCTGAAAGCCTTTCCACCAAAATCTGGAACAAGACAAGGTTGCCCACTCTCACCACTTTTATGCAACATAGTATTGGGAGTCCTAGCCACAGCAATCAGACCAACAAAAGAAATACAAGGTATCCAAACTGGAAGAGAAAAGGTAAAACTGCAGATATGATACTATATACTGTATGATACTATATAGAGAAAACCCTAAGGACTCCACACAAAAACTACTCAAACTGATCAACGAATTCAGCAAAGTAGCAAGATACAAGATTAACATTCAAAAATCAGTTTCATTTCTGTATACTAACAATGAAATATTAGGAAAAAATACAAAAATGCAATACCTTTTTAAATTGCACCCCCAAAAAATCAAATACCTGGGTATAATCCTGACTAATGAGGTGAAAGATTTATATGCTGAGAACTATAAACCATTAATCAAGGAAATTAAAGAGGATTCAATGAAATGGAAAGATATTCCATTCTCCTGGGCTGGAAAAATTACTATCATAAAAATGGCCATACTACGCAAAGCAATCCACAGATGCAATGTAATCCCTATCAAATTAACTATGACATTTTTCACAGAACTAGAACAAACAATCCAAAAATTTATACAGAGCCATAAAAGACCCAGAATTGCCAAAGCAATCCTGAGGAACAAAAACGGAGCAGGAGGCATAATTCCCAGACTTAAGGCAATATTACAAAACCACAGTGATCAAGACAGTGTGGTACTGGCACCAAAACAGACATACAGACCAATGGAACAGAGAACCCAGACACCTACAGTCAATTATTCTTTGACAAAGGAGGCAAGAATATCAAATGGGAAAAAGACAGTCTTTTCAGTAAGTGGTGCTGGCAAAACTAGACAGCCACATGCAAATCAATGAAACCTGAAAATACGCTCACGCCATACATAAAAATAAACTCAGAATGGCTTAAAGACTTAAACATAAGACAAGATACCATCAAACTCCTAGAAGACAACATAGGCAAAACATTCTGATATCAACCTTACAAATATTTTCTCAGATCAGTCTCCCTAAGCATCAGAAATAAAAGCAAAAATAAACAAATGGTTTCTAATCAAATGGGTCTGACAAGCTTTTGCAGAGCAAAGGAAACAATAAAAAAGGAAAAAAAATCAAAAAGACCACCTACAGAATGGGAAGAAATAGTTTCAAATGATGCAACTGACAAGGGCTTAATCTCTAAAATTTACAAACAACTTATACAACTCAACAACAGAAAAGCCAACAACCCAATGCAAAAATGGGCAAAAGACCTGAATAGATATTTCTCCAAAAAAGATGTATAGATGGCCAAGAAGCACATGAAAAAAAGCTCAATATCACTGATTATTAGAGAAATGAAAATCAATACTACTATGAGGTATTAATGCCATCATTAATAACACAAATAACAAATGCTGGAAAAGGTGTGGAGTAAAGGAAACTTCCTCCCTTTAGTCTCCCCACTGGTAACCACCAGTTTGTTCTCTATATGTGAGTCTATGTCTTTGAAATAAAACAGCTTTAAACGACATCTCATTCTGATCTTCCTTTTCCCAAATCAGAAACTATCCTGAGTTTCTTTACTTTCTAAGACAGAATATTTATTTTCATAGACTCATTAAATCTGTCCTCCTTTCATCAGAATATAACGGAAAAATTATAATGCAACAGAGATCTTACCTTTAATATCATATTTGAGAATGTTGCTTACTTAATTGGATAAGATCAAATACTTTAAAGAATGAAAGTCTAATGTATGGAGCTAATACTTAAAAACCTTTCAGAGAAAGTGTCAAGGCTAGAAGGATTCCAGTCTTGTAAGTGATAAAGGAGATAACTTCATACTGGGAAAAGTAACTTTAGAGTGTTTTAAGGACATTGAGAAGAAAGGAAGTGTAAATTTGTACATATCACAGATAAACATTTGATGGAGAGATTATCTTGGACACGGCTTCCTGGAATCAAGGAAGCAAATAATGAAAGTTTTATAAATCCAACTCATTTCCTTATAAAAATGTCAAGCAAAGCAAATTTAAGAAGACTGGTCTAGGAAATAAGCCTTCCATATCCACCTAAAAAAAATAATGAGGCCAAAGGTAATGAGCCCAGCTTTAACTTGTGAACAAAAGTAAATTTTCATTGATTTTTTTTTAAATTACATTTTTCTTTTCAGTAAAAACTGAAGTAAGAAAATAAAACCAAGTAGGTATATGTAATGAAAACCGCATTTTTTACAACACAGCAGTAAACAATGGGCCATTTTTACATCAATGGGCCATTTTACACCTCTTTATGGTGCAGATAACTTTTAGCAATGCAAAATAATTCTCATCTATAGACATGAAGGTAAATTAGTTCTGATGGATGTTCAATTGATTTACCACTATAGAGAAAATCATTTTATGTCCATTGTACATCATTTCATCTGTCCTTAAGTACATATAAATCTGTGCTTCTTGACTTTTTCAAATTGATTCTTTTATCTGCCTGTTTTCCACATTAAAATCAAGTAACATCTTGAACACATAATTAGAAATCATTTTATGTTTTCTTGTACAAATTAGAAGCCAAAATTAATAAACGTTTTCATCACTCAAACTTCAGCTCCCATATTCTTCGTAGTACAGCTGTGATGCCTCAAAATTCAGGATTTATCATAAACATGGTGTTTTCTTTGTGATGACCTTGAATAAGATCTGATACCTTGCCAAGCTTATACTTTTAAATCATTCTCTTTTAATATATGTAGCATGGGGGTTCCCGTTGTGGCTCAGTGGTTAATGAATCCGACTAAGAACCATGAGCTTGCAGGTTCGATCCCCGGCCTTGCTCAGTGGGTTAAGGATCCAGCCTTGCCATGAGCTGTGGTGTAGGTTGCAGATGCGGCTTAGATCCCACGTTGCCGTGGCTGTGGTGAAGGCCGGCAGCTACAGCTCCTGTTAGACCCCTAGCCTGGGAACCTGCATATGCTGCGGGTGTGGCCCTAGATAAAGGCAAAAAGACAACAACAAAAACAACAACAACAACAAAATATATATATATATATGGCATGTGCTCACTGCTGCAGTCATTTCCCAGGTCCGTTAGCTGTCAACACAGTTCTCAAGTGATGGAGTTTGACTCTGTAGGCAAGGCTATATTGGTGACAGTTGGACCCAGACACAGGGATTTATTTATTTAGGTCAAGCTCCATATCAGGCAGTAAGATACTCTTCATCAAGCTCCAAAAAGGAATTGAACTTCATATAGATGAGACTACTTCATTATCAAGAGCATGAAGCTTGACAGCACATGGCATATTTAAGGGAATTGTGTTACATAGGACTAGGATAATGTGGGAGAGAAGGAAGGAATTAGATGAAAGCTAGATCATGAAATACATATAAAAGAACTGTTCTGTGGTCTTGGATTTCATAATAAAAATACACGTTCTTAATTTTAATGATTATCTCTATATTGGCCTTTCATTTATTTCAAAATGCCAAAAAATCTCTAGCTAATGTCTTAGAGTATATTGGCAATAGATGTCTAGTTCTCAAATCATTTAATGGGACTATCAGTTCAGCAAGGATTTTCTTATCTTAGGTATTAAAAAGCCTAGTTTAATAAACTAGCAAATTTTCCTCTATTCGTAATAAAAATACCTTGTTAACTCCAATAAACATAAGTGCTAAATAAGCCTATTTACTTGCTAGGCTTTGTGAATATTACTCTGTCTCTAAATATAGCTTGTTCTTAAATTCTTTTTCAAATCTAAATTTAATCTCAAAGTGATGAGTAAGATTTCACAGGATGTTCTGAATAACTTTGTACTTCAGCTGGACGCAATGCTATTTTACCATTTTGCATTGTTTCTAGCGCATATTTTAAATGACTCATTTCTTGAACTTTTGCTCAATGATTTCTAAAAGAGTTCAAATTATGCACAGTTTAAGTTCTCAGTGCTCCAATTACTCTTTCCTCAGCAGTTTTAAATTTCATAATGTTTATCGAAAAAAGTTAGATTGAGTTTATCTGCATTATTTTACACAGAAAAGTTGAATTTTATGTCTTTATGTTGCTTGTGTAGTTTGATTAATCCTATTTTTGGCCACGGAAGCACTTTTTGTCACCAGAAAATAACAACAGTCCAAGAAAGCATCTGTCAATTTGCAGATTGTCAAGGCGTTCTGATCACTGGAGTGTGAAGGTGGATAGAAGGAGGAAGCTTGATTGCTGGTTACAGTTGTATTCAACACTATTTTAATATTGAAAATCATAGCTGAAATACAGGTCAGTTAATTTACTAAGTTAACTATAGGCTTTGGGTTCAGTAAGGAGAGAGAGTTGTTAAATTCTTGCATTGATTCTACTCTTTTAATTAGACTTGGGACCATTTTCTAGATTCCTTGATTAAGGGGTGGTCTCAGCCAAAGCTGATATAGTTGGTATGCTTTCCTCATAATTATCTGAAGTGAGCTAATACTGGAGTCTCTGTTGTTTTGTTTCTTTGACTATTAATAATTTTTCACTTGGTCTTAGAATGCATGACGCTTGCCTTTCAGTTAAAAATAAATATATTTACTATAATTTTATTTGTCTAAGATATTTTGTGTAAGCCATAAGGAAGAAATCAAGAAATATTCATGTAGTAAAAATTGTTGGCTGATTCTGCATTAATAACATCCTTCTTTGGTGATGTAAGATCAAAAAAAAGAAAGGAAGCAATTTTAAAATTTATAGTTGACAAAGAATGTCTTTATGAACATTGTTTAAAAATATTTGCAGTGGCCCTGATATCAAGTATCTGGAATCAGAGAAAACTTCACAGATTAAGGGCACGATTTCTGCAAAAGGACTATTTTCACTTCAGATATACACCCCCACCAGTTTGGGGATTCCCAGAGCCATGCTCACTTCTAACCAACTGGCTTTGAGTTTGGGTTTGTCCTTTACCCACTCAGGTTTGTTAATTCACTAGAACAACTTACACAACACAGGAAAGTCATAGAATAATAATTGCATTTATTTATTATAGCAAAATGATACAAATTAAGCTGAAAGAAAAAGTGCATAGGTCAAGTTCTAGGAAGTTTCCAAACATGAAGTTTTCCATTTTCTTCTCTCTGCAGAATCAGGATATGGAACCATTTTCACATATTGATGTGTGACAATACGCAGAGGATATTCAAGCAGGAAACACCACACAAGATTCACTGTTTAAAGTTTTGGTGGGAGTTTGATTATATAGATATGCTTAATTGGATCACTGGCCATACAATTGAATTTGATCTCCATATCACCCTTCTCTGCCCAGAGATTAAGCTGCTATCACATGGCTCAAAGCCATGTTGACATCAATAATATTAAATATGTGTATGGATTCTATACACTTATATTTATGCCAAAATATTTCATCTTTATTATTGCTATTATTTCCTTAATTTTAAAATTTCAATAAAATTAAATTAAATTAAAAATCAATAAATATATTTTAAATTTCAATTTTTGTTGCTGGTGTATAGGAAAATAACTTTTTTATACCGGTCTTGGACAATGCAGCTGTGTTGTAATTACTGATCAACTCCATGAATTATCTGGTAGATAGATTCCTTATTTCACAGAATCATGTAATTTTTAAATAAAGACTTTTATCTCTTTCTTTCTAATCTTTACCCCATTTATTTCATTTTCATGTCACATTTCATGATCTAGGACTGCCAGTATCATATTAAACAGGAAGAGAGAGAGAACACATTTGCCTGTTCTCAGTTGTAGTGGGGAAAACATTTATGCTTACATCATAAGCATGATGTTAACCATAAAGTTTTTGTAGAAGAAATTACACTGTAGTTTTTCTTCTTTCTCCTTTCCTCTCTTCCTCTGTCCCTCCCTCCATATCTCTTTCTCTCATTCTCTCTCTCCTTCTTTCTTTCTTCCTTCCTCTTCCTTCCTTCCTTCCTTTCTTTCTTTCTTTCTCTTCCCTTCCTTCCTTACCTCCTTCCTTCCTTCCTTCCTTCCTTCTGTCCTTCCTTGATGCGTTTATATACCACACTGAGGTTCCCTCTATTGCAAATAAGACTTTTTACTATTAATGGGTTTGAAATCCTATAAAATTTTTTTCCTGCATCAACAGATACATTATTTTTATTTTTTAGACTCTTTGCAAGGTAGCTTATAGTGATTAATTTTAAAATGCTTAACCAGCCTTACACAGCAAGAATTGATATCACTTGATCATGAGGTATAATTCATTTTATACATAATTGTATAAAATGATTGAATGAAACAAATTTCATTTACTATATTGTTGAAGTTTCTTGAATCTATTCATGAGATACAATAGTCTGTAGTTTTCTTGTAATGTCTTAATCTGTTTATGGTACTTTAGGGTAATGTTGGACTAATAGAATGAGTTAGAAATGTTCCATCTACTTGGAACATTCTGTCATAATTTGGTGAGTGGTATTCACCAGTGAAGATATCTAGGCATAGTAATTTCTACTTAGGAAAGTTGTTGATTATTGATTTAATTTAAACAATAATGCAGGTCATCCACTTATTTTTATATATTTTATATGTGATAATCCTGGCCTTTCAAGAAATTGTTATTACCTAAATCATCAAGTTTGTGGGTATAGTGTCAATCACAGTATTTCCTCACTATCATTTTAATGTCTCTGGTATCTGTAATAATGATTCCTCTATTAGAAATATGTGTATATATATATTATATATATAGTAAACATATTTATATACAATTCTACATTCCATCCATCAGGGTCTATTGTGCTCTGTCCTATCATCCCCACAAAATTTTTTTCATGTTTTGATTTATCTTTCATTTCCATCTGCAACCACAATTAAATGCTAGACCTTTTTATATGGTCTAGCAACTCCCTGAGACTGTCTCAATCTTTTCAAATTGTGTCTTCTTGGTGTTACCCTGTCTTCAGACTCATCCTTTGCTGTCTTTCGTTTGCTCTGGTTGACAAATCTAAAAAAAAAAAAACAATTACTCTCAAGACTAATGTCAAGAAGTTTACTACCTATGTTTTCTTCTAGAAGTTTTATGTTTCAGGTCTTATGTTCAAGTCCACTTTGATTAAATTTTATGTAGTATGTAAGATAATAGTTCACTTTCATTCTTTTTCTGTGGCTATCCTGTTTTCCCAACACCTTTTATTGAACAGATTACCTTCTCTCCACTGTGTATTCTGGATTCCTTTGTAGTAAATTAATTGAACATACCTGCGGATTTATTTCTGGGCTCTCTAGCTTCTTTCCATTGATATTTGTGTATGATTTTGTGTCAATACTGCACTGTTTGATACTGTATCTTTGTAATACTAGTCTGAAATCAGGAAGCATGATACCTTCATCATTTATTCTCCTATATTAATTTTTTTTGTCTATTTGAGGTCTTTATGTGTTTCCAAGAATTTTTTTGGATGTAATTAATGTGAAAAGATCATTGTCCAAAATGCACACCTAAAATCTATCAGAGAGTTGATAATAGATAGAAACCTTTCAGATGCAATAAATGTGAGAAAGCATTTAATCTAAAATTTAATGTAAATAAACACCAAAGGAGTTACACTAGAAAGTATTAAGGCACTAACAGATCTTCGGAATTACTATGAATCAGAGTATTATAGAAAAGAATCCAAAGACAAAACCACTAGATAATTATATATTAATATGTTTTGATCAGTAAGGAGATCAATGCTTGGAAATGTATAACAACACTCAGTGTATACTTTTGTGGTTGAGAGTATCTAAGACTTTTTGAAAAGAATATTACTGATATTTCAAAAATGTCTCACCTCTTTTTAGTAATTAAAAAAGTACAGTTTTATTTAAGTATTTAATCTTATATTTGGAATAATGACACCTAGGTTTTTATCAATTTAATGTGAATGATTTGATGTTGTTCCTGTACCTGACAATAGTCTTGAATAAAGATTGCTATTCTTGATATATTTTAATAGATCAAATATCGGGGAGTTTTTAATTATTATTCCAGAGGATGCTGGCATATAAAAAAAATAGTGGGTTGTTTTTAAAACTGAATGTAGATCTGTAGAAGTCAAGTACAGAAATTTAACAGCATGAATTGAAATCAACTAAAAAATCCCATCAAATAATTTATTAATAAAGCTCCATGAAGCTTGATTACTTCCATTCATAAGACATTTGTAGAAACTTTTCCCCTACTCATAAGGAAGAAAAGTTTGACACTCTTATTATTTTAAGCTTCAGTTAGACAACAAAGAAAATATGAAATTGAAGTGACATCATCTTTCTTACTACTGAAATGCTCTCAAAGTTAATATCCCATGTCCCCATAACTATTGGGGAAAAACCACTGCAGTCTATATTCTATCCACTTTAATATTTATAGTGATTATATGTTCAGTAGATTTCTGATGACTTTGATTACAAGGTTTGGCCTTAGTAATTTCTGTTATGATATCTCTGAGCTCTATGTAGTTTTTGATGCCTTAAGGTAGTATCCATCTGTTTGCTTATAAAATTTTATTGTCTAAAACTCGGTAAATACTCAACTGAAACCCTTTGAAAGAGTAAATAAATAAATGTATGCCTTGATATCTGCAGAAAATATTCATATTCATTCCAGCTATTTACACATAAGCTTTCAGATATTTGATTCTAATAATAAAAATGAAAACATTTTAAGGTACAGAGATGATGTTACAATGTCCAGTCAGGTGAAAACTTATGTTTCTGTGTGATTCTGTACAAGTGATAAATAACTTCTGGAATTCATGAAAGGAAAATGTTAAATATTTTGATGGGATCTGGAAATTATCACCCTGAGATAACATCCAAAACTTTTAAGTAAATGTAACCTTCTAGAAAAAAAAAATGTAACTTTTATCAAATTTTGAAAGATGACTGAAATTTTAAAAAATTATTAATACTCACACTAATATTTCCCACTTCTACACTTTGTATTAATTGTTTTATAAATGTCAGTTAAAGATTTTGTTTTTGGTTGAAGAAGACCATAAGTAATAGTGCATAGAACATAAAGCAGAAGAGGTTGAAAATAAGATTTGTATTTTACCCAAATTAATTATTTTATTTGAAATGCAATCTTAGTTTCAAAAATGATTATATTTGTACAACACAGATTTAGTTGTTTCCTTGGAATTTTTACTCTGAAATCCTATAAACTTGATGTTGAAAAATTTTTAACAGTAAAATTTAAAAATATTGAAACAACTTTGTAGTGTGAATAAGCAAATATTCCAAGGGTTTTTTTTTTTATATATTTTCATTTTTAGTGTATTCACATGATGCTTACCACTGTCACCATAAACAAAGTAACAATGATGATTAATGTTTACTGCTTCTGTTGGGCTTCTGTTTATTTCTGGAAATAGCCAGTGTTTTTGCCAAAAACTGACCTTTAACATCAGGGAAAAAAAGATTAACAACCTGGACAAATTATTTTAATGTTGTGAGCTGATGTCAGATTTGAAAAAAAAATTACTATACTTAGCACATTGATTCTGAAAAATAATCTACTTTGAGAAATAAACTATACTTAAAAACTCAAAACACATTTTCAAAATGTTTGGTGAGATGCTATTTTCCTACATAATGTAAAGAATATAAATAATCTATGTGAATTTCAAGGATGTTTTAAACTCAGAATCATAAACATGTTTAATATATCATTTCCCAGATCCAGCTTTGTTCTCTCTGTGTATAGCTCTTTATAACTTTAAATCTGTACACTTATTTGATTATTATGAAAATCAGTGGGAAAAACATGAGGGGAGTTATTTCTCTCACTCTTCCTTTCCTATTTTTACTGTACAGGGGATTAAGACTCAATGAATATATGTAATGTTTCTACTGTCAAATGCTAATTAAGCTAGCATTAACATTAGGGTTTCCTGGCTTTTTAAGTTTAATAATAATAGCATAATAATGGTAACAATAGTAAATTAGCTTGACTTTTTGAATAATTATTAAAAATATTGGAGTTCCTGTTGTGGCACAGTAGTTAGCGAGACTGTCTAGTATCCTTGAGGATGTGGATTCAATCCCTGGCCTTGCTCAGTGGATTAAGGATCCAGCATTGCAGTGAACTGGGGTGTGGGTCCCAGAAGAGGTTCAGATCCTCTGTTACTGTGGCATAGTCCAGTAGCTTCAGCTCCAATTGGACCCCTCGCCTGGGAATGTCCATATGGTGCAGCTGTGGCCCTAAAAATCCAAAAGACCAAATAAATATATCCAGAAATCTATATCCAGTGAAAATATCCACCAAGCATGAATTTTCTTTTTTTTTTTTTTTTTTTTTGCAAAAAGCAAAGTAAGATGAGCTTTCATCAATATGAGTATACTACAATAAATAGTAGAAGAAATTCTGGCTGAAGGGAAACAATATCAGGTAGAAATTCAGACAATCAGGAAGGAATGAAGCACACTGAATATCAGAAATATCTGGGTAAATTAGTTAAACTGAAAAGAATTAAATACTTTTTAAATTTAAATGAATATTTAAAAATGTACATAATTATTTTCCAATATGTAGTTGGCATATAACATTAAGTCTAAGGTGTACAATATAATGATTTTATATATTTATATATTGAAATATGATTACTAAGGTAAGTAGAGTTAACATCTCCACCACCTCACATAGTTCATTCAGTATATGTGTGTGTATATATATATACCAGATGAGAATATTTAGGTTCTACTCTATTAGCAACTTTCAAGTATATAACACAGCATTTTAAATTACAGACACCATTCTACACAATAGATTTCACTCATTTTGTAAATGGAAGCTTGTACCTTTTAAGCAATATTTTTTTTTATTAAAATAAAGTTGATTACAATGTTGTGCCAATTTATACCAACATCTTTCTAAATTTTACAAATGCTGTATAATATTAACTTGGGCATATCCTGAAAGGTTATGGAATTATATTGTCATATTTAGGACTTGATCTATTATAAAGTCACAGAAAAAAATCTCAATAGACAAATCAAAGAAAAATTTTATAAGGCCACCATTACCCTGACAACATAAACAAAACCATACAAAATACTTCAAAAGAAGAAAACTCTAAACCAGTATCTCTGATGAACATAGACTGAAAAATCCTCAACAAAACATTAACAAATGGAACTCAACAATATGTAAAAGGGTCATATATCATGACCAAATGGGAATTTATGCAGGGATGCAAGGATGGTTTGATATTAACAAATAAATCAGTGTGATACATCACATTATCAAAAGGAAAGATAAAAACGACAATCAAAATATATATAGAAAATGTCACTTGAAAAGTTTCAACATCCATTTATGCATTATAAAAACTCAACGAAATTATATCAACATCATAAATAAATGCCAGATCCATAGCTAACATTATACTCAGCAGTGAAAAGCTGAAACTTCTCATCTAAAATCAGAAACAAGAGAAGGATGCCCATTTTCACTGCTTCTATTTAACATAGTGTTAGAAGTCCTACCCACAGTAATCAGACAAGAAAAAGAAATAAATGTCATCTAAACTGGAAGGAGAGAGAGGCGGCAAGATGGCGGAGGAGTAAGAGGTCGTGCTCACCCTCTCCCACAAATACATCAAAAAACACATCTAAATATAAAACAAGTTGGACAAATCATCATCTGAATGCTGATCAATTTAAACCTCCAAAAACTGCAAGAAACCCCTGAAATAACTGGGTAGAACAAGTGAAGGAAAAAAAAAGGTGAGAGAGAAAGGCAATTAGGACTGTAACCAGCACTCCAGGGAGGGAGCTGTGAAAAAGAAAAGTTTCCTGGGAAGAAACCTAAACAACCATCAGCGGATCAACGACCATCGGACCTAGAGGGACATCAAAGCCTGAGAAAAACGCAGCAGCTGGATTGAGACAGGAAAATCGGAGTTAGAGACCTGAATACCGGCACAGACACCACAGCCTGAGGCGCCGGGCGGTGCCCGGGAGCTGACACAGCTTCCCAAGGTCAGTCACTGGGAAAGGGCAGAGGTCGGTGGCCCCAGCATTTGCGGGAATAGCGCAAGGAACAGCGATATTCTATGATTTGGTGAGAGCGAAACCAGGACTGAGGGAACCGAGGAAGTCTGGTCCCGCAGGGAAGGCAAGCCTCCACTGTTAGGGAAGAGGAGAGGAGGAGGGGCTGGCCGCCATAGGAAGCGACTTGAAATAGCGCGCAGGGCGGGGCGACAGTGACCCGCCAAAGAGAGCGGAAGTGGGGAGGAGCCAGTGGAGGCTGCAGCCGCGGCGGCGGCGGCAGCAGCGGGGCCGCGGCGGCGGCGGCAGCAGCGGGGCCGCGGCGGCGGCGGCAGAAGCGGGGCCGCGGTGGCGGCGGCAGCAGCGGGGCCGTGCCTTGAAACCCGTGGGCGGAACGCGGTGCCAGGTTGTGGACCCAGGCGTCTGCACCAGCCAGCATCGGCGGGGTTGGCGGGACCCT
Source organism: Catagonus wagneri (assembly GCA_004024745.2). NCBI lineage: Eukaryota > Metazoa > Chordata > Mammalia > Artiodactyla > Tayassuidae > Catagonus > Catagonus wagneri. Next base: position 3,995,915 of record PVHT021183585.1, read on the forward strand.
GGGCCGGTCCACGGACCTAGGCGACTGCATCAGCCCACAGTGTTGGTAGCTCTGGCGGGTGGAGCAGTATGCGACCACACGGAGCTAGCTTTCGCAGAGGAGCGGGGCCAGCGCCAGCCGCTGCCGCCCGCCCCAACAGAAGAGAAAGCATCAGCGGAAGGGCCAAACAAACGCCCGCCTGCTGAGCCAGCCTCTGACGGGTACTGCCTGTGGGTCCAGTCATCTCAAAGAGGACTTTGCAATCGAACAC
>PVHT021183585.1:3997164-4015967 GCA_004024745.2 Catagonus wagneri
AGGGGTGGGAGGGAGTGGGGATACCTACTGCTTTAATGATGGAATAGCAAGGAGCTCCAACTGTAATGCACGGGGAACTATATCTAATTACATGTGACAAATCCATATATGTACATGTAATCGGGTCACCACATGGTGCAGTTGGAAAATCTGACAGAAATCTGTAAACCAGCTATAATGCAAAAATAAAAAAAATAAATAAATAAACTGGAAGGAAACAAGTAAAACTGTCACTATTTGCAAACCTCATAATACTACATATAGAAAATCCTAAAGTCTCTACCAAAACACTATGAGAACTAATACATGAATTCAGAAAAAATGCAGAATACAAGATTAATATACATAAAGGTATTATTTTGTATATACTAATAATGAAATATCAGAAATACAAAATAAGAACACAGTAGCATTTAAAATATCAAGATAATAAAATATTTATTTTAAATTAACAAAGAAGGTGGAAGGCCTATGCTCTGAAGACTATAAAACATTGATGAAGGAAATGAAGATGATACAAATAAATGGAGAGAAATTCCAAGTTTTTTTAATAGCAAGGATTAATAATATTGTTAAAATCTCCATGCTACCCAGAGAAATCTGTAGGTTTACTGTAATCCCTATCAAAATACCCATGACATTTTTCACAGAACTAGAACAAATAATCCCCAAATTTATATGGTACCACAATAGATCCCAAATTGCCAAAGAAATTTTGAGAAAAAAGAGCATAGCTATAGTTATTATGCTTCCAGACTTCAGGCTATGCTGCAAATATAGAGTAATCAAAACAGCAATACTGATAAAACTGGTACCTCAATTAAACTTAAAAGATTTTGCACAGAATCGGAAACTGACAAAATGAAAAGACAACCTACAGAATGGGAGAAAATATTTGCCAATGATATGATGGATAATGGGTGATTTTCCAAAATATATAAGCAGCTCATACAACTCAGAATAGAAATAAAGCAATCTGATTAAAAATGGGCAGAATACCTGTCAAAAGATTTTAAGTGTCTTAACTCCACTTACTTCAGCTATTTGGCAGCTGCAGTGTGAATTTCTATTTCACATTAGCCCCTCCTTTTATACTCTATCACTTCAGTTAAACTGAGAGGTTAGCAAATACAGGAAACACCATCCAATCCAAAGCTCCACACAGAATAACAAGAGTTTTATTGTTTCTACCTTCAGGATGTTCTAAGTACAGAGAAGTATAACCAGCAGAAGAATGCATTTATACTCAGCATTGTCCCTAATTTTTTTTTCAAATAGCACTGCATTTATAACCTACTTTCATTAGCTTATATTTTGACACCGTGGTTAGTTCTTGGTTTTATTAAACTTTAAACTTTATTTTTTATCTCACATTTGTATAAAACTTATAATTTTCTTGGTATTCAGGGTGGTATATATAGCAAAATTGCTTATATTTTTCTTCTTCTTTTTTTTTTTTTGCTTTTTAGGCCTGCACTTACAGCATATGGAAGTTCTCAGTTTCCAGGCTAGTGGTCTAATCATCTAACTGGAGCTTCAGCTGCAGCTGGTGGCCTACACCACAGCCATGGCAAGGTCTGGATCTTTATAAAGCTGAGTCTGTGACTTGCACCACAGCTCGTGGCCAAGCTGGATCTTTATCCCACTGAGTGAGGCCAGGCATCAAACCTGCATCCTAATGGATACTAGTTGGGTTCATAACCCTCTGAGCCAAAACAGGAACTCCAAGTTTTGTTTTTTTTTGGGGGGTGTGAAGGAGAAAATATAGCTATATTGCTAAGGAGGCCACAGAAGGCTAATACCCTAAGAATGTGCTCCTGTTTTTCAATTTTTACCGTGTTTTCTATGTATATTTTTATGCCGTATGTATTAAATTCTTATTTTGTATTTTTATGTATATTTGTTTGAAATTAGAAAAGGAAATGTTTGGAGAAGCATCATGATTTTCCTAACACTTTCTGGAACTAGAAGAGGAATCACACAAGGTTGTTACATTTTGTTTTCTTTCAAGTTGGGTGATATTAAATCCTGTTCATATCTTTAGGTTGATTCATAAAGAAAGAGAAAAGCAAATTATGATACAGAAAGCACTGAGCAATCATAAATACAAGGCAATAAATATTTTGGCTCTTCCGAATAATGCTTCAATAAACATGAAAGTACAAGTATCCTTCAATATCCTGTTTATGTTTCCTTCAGATATGTACCCAGAAGTTGGGCCTCTGGATCATATGGTTGCTCTATTTTTAATTTTTTTAAATAACTTCATATTGTTCTCCATAGTGGCTGTACCAAAATAGACTCCCACTAGCAGTGCATAAGGGTTCTCTTTTCTCCATATCCTCACCAACACTTGTTATCTCTTGTCATCTTGATGGTCATCTTAACAAGTGGATATCTCATGCACTGTATAGTGAACATAACCAATAATACTTCAAAGCTGCTGAGAGACCAGAGCTTAAATATTCTAACTGCAATAAAAAAATGATAATTATTGTGACTAAATAGAGTAGATAAATAATGCTAAGGTGGTAATCATATTATGTCTGATCAACACATTTTACACTACACATTAAATTTACAAAATGTTACAAATCAATTATACCTTAATTTTTTAAAAAAGTGAATGCCTAGTAAGAAAAGAGCCAGCTGTAGTGTAAATATATTTCCTCTGTATTCACAACATACCTGAAAACAAATCCACCAGCTAAAGCTGAGGAGAGACAAAGGATAGGGAACATGGGCTCAGTTCCACTCTGAAAGTAGAGAACTTCTCTGACTAAACAAAATATTAGAATATTCAGTCAAAGGTGAGGTTTCTGGGAATGAATAATGTAAGACAAATTAACACTAATTCATTTTTTTCTGTCCATGTTCTATTATTTTAATGCTGGTTCAGGGATATAGGGAGGTGATAGATGATGATAGATGATAGAAAGATAAATGATAGATAATAGATGATAGATAGGTAGATAGATAGATAGATAGATAGATAGATAGATAGATAGATAGATAGATAGTTGATAGAGATAGAATTTTCATGGTTTTTCTATCCAAACACAGACTACTACTTTATTTCTTCCTTATGGCCTTATCTGACTCTGCCTCGCACGAAGCTCTTATCTCCAGTTGCCTGGTTTTCTAGGTATTTCAAAGCACTTTCCAACTCAGAATTTTCTTTTGCCCTCACATAGTTTCCCTGTGGCATTGTCAAAGGCCTTTCAGACAAAACCTTTCTAATACTTCAATTACTGCTTTAGCTCTTACCCACATTTCAAGATAAAACATCTCTTACTGCATACATGTGGTTGGTTCTGATTTCTCAAATAAAAACATAATGAATACTAAAAGGAAAGTTCAAGTTAAAGGGTTTGTTTTTCCAGTTTGAACCAGCATTAAACATCAGAAGAATCTTATTTTTCAATTGTTAAATATTTTAATAACATTGACCCTTTTTATTAAATCATCTTAGTGCTCAGAGGATTCATTTTGAGTGTTACATTTTAGGAAGGTGATTTGGAGATATTATTTCTCTGTATTTCCATATATATGTGTGTATATATATATATATATATATAAATGTATACATAGTAATAAATGACTATTTTTACATATGTATATGTAATGTATAACTATATATGAAAGGAACTATTTTTAAAATAGTTTCAATATCTAAGAGAGATGAAATATTCTATATTAGTGATTATCATTAATAATTGAAAATTACAATTTTTAAAACCCTGTTTAGGTAATGTGAAAAATTGTATCTTAATAATACAAATGTAAAGAGAAAATCATCTAGATTTTTTTAAAGAGAAAATCATCTAGATTTTTTTAAATTAAAAATGATCATATAAAGCAGATGTATTTGAATATGTCCTTTCAATTTATTAAACTGCATATTCAGAAAATAAATTACTACTGCCATGAGCAAATGAAATAAGGAGCACATTTTCCTCAATAAGATGAATATCAGTTAAATATGAAATTAATGTTATTATTTCTGCTAGTAGAATCTTGGTACCTGGTGATATTTCACAAAAACATACCTATTATAGAAGCCTCTATACTTACAGTTATGTTTAATTCTATGTCAAGAGTAAAGCTAAATCAAAATATATTTTAATTAGTTGCATGTGAGTTCTGATGTGAACTGGAGAAACAGAATAAAATAACTTTTTAAATTTTGTGTTCTGTTTTATTTTTAGTCTTATAATGTGTACAACTTCATTTTTTTAATAGTCACAGTTTTAAAAGCTTGAATCTCTTCTTTCTAACAGCATGCAAATCACTGGAATCCAATGCATTTCAAATGGTTGTAATTGAAATGAATATTTTCAAATATAGAAGGTTAGGTAGATAAGGAGAAAGGCAACAGATATTTCATAAATACATTCGTTTGTTTGACAGCAAAAACTGAAACCAAATTTCAATTCTTTTGAGGTAACTACAGAATTAGTGTAATAATGCTAGAATAATTGACCTGTCACTGTAAAACTCTTTAATTGCCACAAATATATGTCCTTTCGTAGAGTTCATTTTGTCAGCCACTTTACTGGCAGACAGATTAGGAAATGAGCTTCATAACATTCCAAAAAAAAAAAAAAAGCTAGAGTCCCCTAGTGGCTCAGTATGTTAAGCATCCATCATTGTCACTTCTATGGCTTGGGTCGCTGCTCTGGTATGGGTTCAGTCCCTGGCATGGGAACTTCCACATGCTGTGAAAGTAGCCAAAAGAAAAAATGAAAAATATTTTGACTTCCTTGACAATTCAGAAGTATAAAAATCCTTCTTTTAATAATACATAATAGTCATATTACAGATAGTAAGAATTTCCAATTAACTCTGTTTTAAAGACTCTTAAAAATGGAACCTCCCTCTGTCTTTTGCCTTTATTACTGTATATTCAAAATTTAAAGTATTTCACTTATTTTTAAGCTGATTCACTTTATAGAGACTTGAGAGAAGCTAATTTTCTTATTCTCATAATTTTCATATTCCTGGTTTTAATCCGTTATGATCATTGAAATAATTACAGGATGGAGGTGTTTTTTGGTTGAGGGGGGAAATAAGGACTTTTTGTCTATTTGGGCTGTATTAACCCAAAGTTAAACATCTTTGTTTGATATATGAATATTTTTAGAAGAAATCTTGGTCCTTAAATCATACACCTCTAATCATACACTAATTATAATAACACTAATTATAATAACACAGTGCTATTACATAATGAAGATTCATTATATTTTTGGTCCCTACTAACGTATTAAAACAGATTAAATCAATTTATTTGCTCTAAATTATACATCCTCCCTGGTTTTAATATTCTATCATAAAAATACTGTTCTGTAAATTATTTTACTTTTTTCTGTAATATTCTCTGAAAAATTGACAAACATTTGACATAAGCAACTATAAATTTATTTTTCTAACAGGACATATGAGTTGATGATTGATTTGACAATGGCACTGTTTCATCTATAATACATTTTCTGTGATGTATAGTATATACGAATGGCATATAAAAATTTCAAATGATATTTATTTTCCTTGAACTGATCCACATTCCTAAATGTGATTATAACTGAATTTATAGTTTCAAGATTTTGTTGGAATAAAGGTATAAGAAAAAGCTACAATCATGAAAACAATATTGTATTTGATACATACATTATAATTTTAAATATTTTTTATTTTCAAGCTCTTTCTGATTATAGGTTAAATAATTTTAACAAATTATCATTAAAATTACCAGTAAAACATTTTTGCTATATTTCTCAGTGAAATATGAAATCATAATCTCAATAAAATAATAATAAAATTATTGGTATATTAATTTTGCTACATTTTGGCAATGATTAATCCTAAAGAGATATATATTCTTTTGAAAATCAGAATGATTTTAGATCTTTTAAGAATCAAAATATAAAAAAAGACTTTCAGGAATAAAAAGATTTGTTCTTTTATTATTCAAAAAAGTTATAAATTTTAACTTAATACTATGTAACAAGGAAGAAAAAACAACTGACTCCATATAAATTCTGTTCCTGTTCCTTTACTTTAATCTTTATCCTCTGTCACATGTGCTTAATCATCGTGGCTCTGCACCTTTGGCAAAAGAAAATTGTCTATAGCCTGAAATATGCAAGGTGGCCTATTTTAAGGCTGCGGCCTTTAAGAATGTTACATTTTTTAGATAAAAACTTCCAGGACAGAGAACAAGATTTGTTTTGTTGGAGGCTAACAGGAACATTGTGACCTAGGTGGACAGCTACAAGAACAAAGGATTTTTGCACAAGAAGTTTGCAACAACTCACCACTCCCCCTCTCCCTTCTTGTATAAAAGGAGTCTGAATTCTGACTGAGGAAAGATGGTTCTTGAGGACACATTAGTCTGCCATCTTTTGGGTCTGCTGGCTTTCCAAATAAAGTTGTTATTCTCTGACTCATCAACTTGTCTCCCAATTTATTGGCCTGTTGTGTGACAAGCAGAATGGGTTTGGACTTGGTAAAAACTACACTGTGATTTTTTTTGGAGGGGGGGTAGAGTGCATATGAACTGGAATGAGTTCAATATTAAATGCCACTCCTATCATGGAAATTCTTTCATTCCCATCTACTGATAAACATAAATGAAATTCCTAAATAATAATATCTAACAAAAATCTAAAAATGAATATATTGAAATTTTATTCTACTAACAGGTAATAGTGATTCATAAGCAAACCAAACTTCTTCTCCAAATATGCATTTAAGATAAAATATGTCTTTGATATATAATTCTGGTTTATCAGTATTTTATGATACTTGGTTCAAATATACACTAATAGTAATATTAATGTCAACTCGATCCAGAAGAAATTCCTTTAAAAAATAAATTCACATAATAGCAAACATTAAAAAGAAAAAATAAAAAATAAATTGCCAAACTTTTACATACTTTTGCAAGAAATCTGATGGGGAGCCTAGCTGATGATTTAACACCACAAAAATATATTAAATAGATATGAATTTCTATGAAGCAGGTGAAATGAAAATAAAGTTTAAAAAAAATAAGATTTTTGAACATTAATTGAGATTGTATTGAATAAGTTATAGTGATATGAAATTATTATAGTATATGATCTTGAGCATTATTGAAAAACTTAATATTAATAATATTTCAGATACTATGTTTTTACAATAATATAAAACTTTGATGTGATATTCGAGAAACCAATTTGAAAATTTTAAAAAATTCTTTTGTGCTTAGGTACATAAGGAAAATTTAAAAACAGCAGTGTGAAGTGGCAAATCTAATCAGTTATTTGCTTTCAGTAATGATAAAATGTCACAGTAGTGAGAAAATGTCTGAAAATGACTAAAATGACATTTTCAGTAGTAATAAAATGATTTTTAAACATTATATGAATTTAAATTTTTAAATAAAGATTATTTATTTGGGGGAAACTGGTCTGAGATGCAAAAAGTAAGTGTGGCAGGGATGGTTAATATTCTTCTATACCTGTGTACTAGATGACCTTTCCACATCTTGTAGTTTTTTGAGGACCAAGTGATTAGTTCTGACTAATGAAATATAGGTTTCACATCTGGGATGAAGCAGTTAATAGCTGAGTAGCTTTTTCTATTTCATGCTTTCAGTTTTCAGTGACCTTGGGGGATATTTTTCAGAGATACCATAGCTTCCTTTTGGAGGAGAAGCTACAACCTAGAGCAATTTTTATTTGTGCAAGATACAACATTTGTGGTATGAAGCAACTTTGATTTTAGAATGTTTATTACAGTCATATGCATTATTTGGATTAATCAACAATGATAATTTGAGGTAGAATATTATCACAATGACTCCAAACAGGGGAAGTGCTTTAGTGTTTGGTCATTGAGCAAAAGGAAAATGCTCTTATAGCCTGGAAAGAAGAAAATTCATGTTACTTATACTCAAGTATTTGGTAAACATACCATTTATCATAACTTGTAGAGCTGAAAGTCGGCTATGGCATGTGAGATAATGGGAAGAGTTACCTATGAGCAGCTTAGCTAAAGCTAGATATAGTATCCATTTACTGAAACTGGAAACACTAAATGAGGAAGAGTTTTTGTTTTGGTGAATAACAGGAATTAGGTTTGGGTATATTATGTTTAATGCACTTTTTAAACATACAACAATATAGCATTCAGGGATCATGCACTAGAGCTTTCAAACATGTAGTGGTTAGAATATGAAGATCAGAAAAAAAATCCTCCTTGGAGCAGTCAGTATGGTAGGTAGAAGGAAAAAAGCAGAGCAAGAAATGGAGAGAGAGAAATAGGAGACAATGCTACAGATCTATATTTTAATGCTTTGATGTAATATTAATGAGAGAAAAGGGGTATCATTTGAAACCGGAAGAGGCAAATAATTCCACATATATCAATGTAAGAAAAATAGGAATGTATTCGTAGTCCAGGGGGACAATTCTAGTAGGGAGAAAAAAAATTAGAAATTCATAAGAAAAATAAAGGTGTCAGAGCAAGTTCTAGTGCAGCCTGAAGCCTCAAATATAAGAATTGACTTTAACTAGTTTAAAGGGAAGTTTATAATAATAACAGAGGCAGTAAAGAGCCCAGGTGAATGCAGATGAAGATGGGAAATTCTGGAAACAGGAATATGGCCTTCAAACTTGATTTTTGTTTAAAAATACCTTAAATCCTTAAATATTTGACTCCGGAGTAAATATTTTCACATATATTTTGCCCTTGTTGAAAACAAATTAATTCACTGAGCCTCCAAGGGGACAAAGATTACAAGGGATATTAAGAGAACTTTTAACAAATCATGAAAAAAATATTATGTGAGTTAAAAGTGACATAGAGCAATTCCCATCGTGGCACAGCAGTTAGCAAACCAGACTAGCATCCATGAAGATGCAGGACTGATCACTGGCCTTGCTCAGTGGGTTAAGGATTCAGTGTTGCCATGAGCTGTAGTGTAGGTCGCAGATGTGGCTCAGATCCTGTGTTACTGTGGCTGTGGGGTAGGCCAGTGGCTTCAGTTCCCATTGGACCCCTAGCATGGGAACTTCCATATGCCACAGGTGCAGCCCTCAAAAAAAGACAAAAGACAAAAAAAAATTAAAAAAAAATAGAAGTGATGTAGAGTTCAAGATTTGTTCTTGATTATCTCTGTAATTTATTCTTATGCATGAAAAAATTTCTGTGATTTTGATATATTGGAAATATTGAATAATTTAAATACATTACTAGTAGTTTTGTCTGGACTGTTGCCCAGTGCTTTGCAAGCCTTATTTATTCCTTAATCCTATATTAATTTTTAAAAAGTACCTTTATTAATGGCTTTCCATTGAAATATTTGGGTGTTAGACATTTTTTTTGTAAGAACCTTTACAGTTATATACTTTATCTCCTAATTTTAAAGAATCCTTATACTTTTAAAATATTTTCTGCCCTTCTTTCTTGTCTTTCCAATAGCATGATAGAGTAATAAACTGAAAAGAGTATTGAAATATGTAACTCCATACACAGACTGTTAGTCATCTGTGTCAATGTTGAGTCCTCTGAGATTCACTGACTTGTGGCATAATCTGTATTACCACAAAAACGCAAATATTGCTTTCCTCTGAACATTTAAATTAAGAGATTTTATCATAGAATTTAAAATTGAAATTTGGAGATATATATATATATATTCGAGAAATAATTTGAGTATCTTCTTTGTGAAATACAATATAAATCAAATTAATACAATAAGACAGATAAACAGCAAATTGATTCACTCCATGTTGACATATTATTTCCTTGATGTACATGCTTTACATAAATTATCAATGAAGTAATAATTGAGGTCATTTTTTAAGTATTTAATCTTAAATTATTTTCTTTTATCCCTCACTTAAAAATGCATTTGAGATTACAAATATTTGGCAGTTTTATGTACATAGTATCAAAAATAATGAACACAGGAAAAATATATTTTATTGGATTCTCTGAAGACTTCTGCCAGATTGAGAGGGGAAATAATGCTAAGAATTGATATTCTATTCATGCAGTCTTCGTTTCCATTTCAGAACTTTAACCTGAGGCAATTAATGAAAATAATTTGAAGTAAAAGTACAGTGATCGTATTTCTTCTAACTCTAAAGCAGAAGAGTCACATTCAACTTATGGTTCCTTCTGACTTGGATAGTATTATTATTATTTTATTATTATTATTATTATTATTATTACTGTTATTCAGTCCAGAAACATTACCATAAAGAAAACAGTAACAAGCACAAAGTAAAGATTTTGTATGTTTTTTTCTGATGTAAAAAGACGAATATTGTATTCTTAGTGATGATGCCAAAAATTCAGTCAATCTCACTCCAACAAGAGTGGATAAGCAGAAACACAGACTCAATACAGTGATGAATATGAAAATAAATGAGCTAGAGGAAAATTAATTGCCAGAAAGTTTGGAAATGAAGAAAAAGAAGAAAAAGTAACATAAAATTTAACAAATTAAAATCATAGAGAATAGAAAGAGGTGATTAAAGAAAATCTAAAATCAACATCAATAAACCCTCTAGTAAAAAGGCTAAAGTAACAAATAGTTCTTTTTCAGGCAAAGCTTGCAAATAACCTCCAAACGCCTAGATTACTTTGGGTAATCTCTGAAGATGGGGTGAAAAAAGATCAGTCTTAATGTTGCTTTAGAAGAGAACAATTAACTCAAGAAAAAAAGATATAGATTGATGGAATAAATCCATTCCTTTCTTTGGTATGACTAATCAGTTCCCTAGGGAGATGGACAACTCCTGTGGATGATGCACCAATCAATAAATACTTATAAAGTGTACTTTACATACTGGAAATTAAGTTTATGCGGAATCAGCTTGGAAAATCTGGTTATGTTTTATCTGTATTGTATATACAACTTCAAAAATGTCATTTTGAATGCATTTCCAGTGGGGAAAAATAACTGTAGGCAACAGTATTCTGTTCCTAAAATCTCTGAAAACAGAGCGGTCTTATCTTTTGTTCACTGCCTTAGTGCTCAGAAAGGATTCTTTCATTACCTAATAGGATTCTGACAGAAAACTGTAATTACCTAACAAATTAAGAGAAAGATGGTCACTGATTACCTAATTATCTGGCATGTAGGAGAAAGAGAATTTTGGAGTCCTCCTGGATGTAAGAATATTAACTCTGCATCTCAATAGATACTAAATCAGAGGTGCAAAAGGTCAAATACATTTTCTGAGCAGGCAGTCTTATTTTGGTATTTTATGGTAAGAAATGATTGATAAAGTCCAACAAATTAGGTAATATGTGTATTTCTTTTAATAGAACAAATTTATAAAACTCTAAGAATATTTTTCTGAGACTATATATGGAGTGTAGATTCCATATATTTTAGTTGGGCACAAACCAATCTGTAATAAAATGAACATTTAAACTTCTATTACAAAAACCTCAGGACTGCCATACAGCTACATATAAAGTAATCTAAACACTCTTCTCTCACTTTCATTACCATGATAGGAAAATATAATAGAATATAACATCCATCTATGGAAATATTCATTGTATGAATTATATCAATTAGTAAATGTAAAAAAAAATAATTAATTCCACCATATGGACTGTCTTGTTCCAGATTTTAGTGGGAAGGCTTTCAGCTTTCTTATATTGAGTGTTATATTGGCTATGGGTTTGTCGTAAATGGCTCTTATTTTGTTCTGTTTCCTCTATACCCACTTTAGTAAGAGGTTTGATCATGAATGGATGCTGGACTTTGTCAGATGCTTTTTCTGCATCTATTGAGATGATCGTGTGGTTTTTTACTTTTCTTTTGTTAATGCTGTGTATAATGTTGAGAGATTTGCATATGTTGAGTCATCCTTGTGAACCTGGGATGAATCCCCTATGGTCATGGTGTATGATCTTTTTTATATGTTACTGGATTCGGTTGGCTAAATTTTTTTTTGAGAATTTTTGTGTCTATATTCATCAGAGATATTGGCGTATAGTTTTCTTTTTCCACGGTATCTTTGTCTGCTTTTGGTATTATGATGATGGTGGCATCATAGAATGTCTTTGGGAGTATTCCTTCTTCAAACTTTTGGAGAGTTTAAGCAGGTTGGGTGTAAGTTCCTTTTTGTATGTTTGGATGAATTGACTTGTGAAGGCATCTGGTCCTGGACTTTTATCTGTAGGGAGTGTTTTTACGACTTACTCAATTTCATTTCTAGTGATCAGTCTCTTCATTTGATCTATTTCTTCTTGATTCAGTTTTGATAGGCTGCAAATCTCTAGAAAGTTGTCCATTTCTTCCAGGTTGTAAAATTTGTTGGTATACAACTGTTCATAGTATTTTTTTCTGTATTTCTGAAGTATCCATTGTGATCTCCTTTTCACTTCTTATTTTGTTTATTTGGGTTTATTCTCTCCTCTTCTTGCTGAGTCTGACCATAGGTTTGTCAATTTTGTTTACCTTCCAAAAAACAAGCTCTTTGTTTTATTGATTTTTTCTATTGTTTTTGAATCTTTATTTATTGATTTCCTCTCTGATCTTTATGATTTCCTTCTTTCTGTTGACTTCCAGTTTTGTTTGCTTTTCTTTTTCTAATTCACTTATGTGATGGGTTAAGTTGTCGATTTGAGATTTTTTTCTTCTTTTTTGAGGAAGGCCTATATTGCTTTGAATTGCTTTCTGAGCACTGCTTTTGCAGCATTCCATAGATTTGGAGTGGTTGTGTCTTCATTATCATTTGTCTTGAGGTTTTTATTTTTTAATTTCCTTCTTGATTTCCTCATTGACCCATTGGTTTTTCAATTTCCTTCTTGATTTCCTTCTTGTTTAGTCTCCATGTAGTTAGTTTTTTCTCATTTCTTTTCCTGTGGTTGATTTCTAGTTCACGCCATTGTGGCCAGAAAAGATAACTGAAATAATTTCTACACTCTTAAATTTGTTAAGGTTATCTTAGTGCCCAGTATGTGATCAATCCTAGAGAATATTCCATGTGCAATGAGAAGAATGTATATTCTGATTTTTTGGGATGCAATGTCTTGAAAATATGATTAAGTTTAATATTTCTACTGTGTCATTTAGTATCTCTGTTGCCTTATTTTCTCTCTAGAGGATCTGTCCATTGATGAGTGGGGTGTTCAAATCTACTATTATTGTACTTTCATCAATTTCTCCTTTTATGTCTATTAGTATTTGTTGTGGGTTCTCTGGATGCTCCTATAATAGGGGCATATATATTGATGATTATAATATCCTCTTCTTGAATGTATCATTTTACCATTAAATAGTGTCCTTCCTTCTTTGGACTTCATTTTAAAGTCTGTTTTGTCTTATATGAGGATTGCAACTCCTGCTGTCCCGTTTTGTCCATTGGCATGAAATATCTCTTCCCATCCCCTCGCTTTCAATCTATATGTGTAATGCGCCCTAAGGGGAGTCTCTTGTAGACAGCAAATTGTAGGTTTTTGATCTTTTGTCCAATTTGTCTCTCTTTGTCTTTTGATTGGAACATTCAGTCCATTGACGTTTAAGGTAATTATTGATAGATATGTATTTATTGCCATTTTAAACCTTGTTTTCCAGTTAATTCTATGTTTCTCCTTTCTCTCTTTTTGGTTGGATAATTTACATTTATCTTATGTTTGAGTACTTTTTAGTTTTGTGAATGTAATGTTTAATTTGTGGTTGCTTTTTTAAAATATGTTAACGCATTACTGTACCTGCTGTCTTTAGTCTGATAGTCATATAGGCTCAAACACATTATTAAAAAAAAAGGAATCTATACTATTACTTTCCTTCTTCACATTCTAGGATTTTGTAGTCTTTTTTTTTTAATATTTTCAGGTGTATCCTTTTGCTGTTCCTTGTCTTTATCATAGTTATTACAGTATTTTTTTTCTCTTTTAGATCTATATGCTGGCTTATTTAGGTGGTTGCTTTCCAATTGTGGTTTCCTCCATTTTATTTGTTCTTGCATGTTTTCTATTTAAAGAAGCCCTTTCAGTATTTCTTTTAGAATGGGTTTAGTATTGCTGTACTCTTTTAGCTTTTGTTTGTTGGAGAAATTTTTTATTTCCCCTTCTATTTTAAATGATATTCTTGCTGGATAGAGTATCCTAGGCTGCAATCTTTTTCCTTTCAGAACTTTAAATATATCTCGCCACTCCCTTCTGGCCTGTAGTTTTCTGTAGAGAAATCAGCTGATAGCCTTATGGGGGTTCCTTTATAATTAACACTTAGTTTTTCTCTTGCTATCTTTAGAATGCCCTTTGTCTTTAACTTTTGCCAGTTTTATTATAATATGTCTTAGTGTGTGCCTATTTGGGTTCAACTGGTTTGAGGCTCTCTGTTCTTCCTTTATCTGGATCAGTTTCCTTTAGATTTGCAAGTTTTCAGACACAATTTCTTCAAATATATTTTCAATCCCCTTTTTTTCTTCTGCTTCTAGAATTCCTATTATGCATAGAATTCCTATTATGCTTTATATTATCCTATAGATCTCTTACGTTGTTTTTGTGTTTTTTCATTTAGTTTTCTGTCTGCTGTTCTGATTGGGTGATTTCCATTATTCTCTCTTCCAAGTCACTAATTTGCTCCTCTGCATTATTCGTTTTGCTCTTTAGGGCTGTTAGCTCAGTTCGTGTCTCTGCAAATGAATTTTCCAAGTTTTCTATGTTCTTCCTTATATTTTCTTACTCCTCTCTAATGGAACCTGCATTTCTTTTTATCTCCACTATTTTTTTGCTTTTTTCCCTTTTTTTAGAGGATTAGTCAAGATGTCCCCATAAAATGGGTTGTGAAATTCGAAAACGGTTTTTATCCCAAAGAAAGATTCTGTCTGGAAACTTCAATGGCATCAAGATTTGTGTGAATCAGCTTATCTTCAGCATGACCATCTTACCATAAAATGAGCAAAATTATTTTAAGACATTTTAACAATTCTGGAAAAAAAAATTAAATTATTATCCTATAGTTTTTCCTTTAGAACTTATAAATAGAAGGGATTTGGGGCAATAACCCATAAGGAAGTATGAGTATAAAAGTGCTGAAAAGATTAACAAAGGGACTTTTGTTGATTTTGCATTTTCATACCAGGCACGATATATAGATGTCTTGGAAGGGACAGATGCAAAAAAATTTAAGACATGTATGTAGGAAGTGAAAAGTCCTTGGGAAAGCCATGGCTTCTCTACAGCTTCTTTTATAATCCTTATATCCTAGCAGTTCTGTCTCTCTGAAGAGTAAGGGCTGCATGTATGAACAGTTCAGATGGTGTGAACAGATCAATTTGGGCTTCTATAACAAATGACCATAAGCTGGGCAGGTTAAAAATTTTAAAATATTTATATTTTATCATAGTTATGGAGGCTGGGATAACTAAAATCAAGGTGCTTGTAGATTTTATGTCTTAGAGCTCTCCTCCTAGCTTGCAATGCCCATCTTCTTCTATCTTCATATAATAGAGAGAAAGAACAAATTCTTCTGTCTCTTTTTCTAAGGGCACTAATCCCAGTCATGAGGGCTCTACTCTCATGGCTTAAATAATTTTCAAATTCCCCATCTCCTAATACCATCACATTAGGGGTTGGGATTTTGACATTTGAATTCAAGGTGACACGATTATTCAGTCCACAACAAATGGTAGACAAATTCAAAATGTTCACTATTAAATTCTTAATGAAAACTGTAAGTTTTTTTGACAGTTATAAAGAATTCTTTCCCAAAATTTTTGTGACATTTTCTTCAAGCTGACTGCATGTGTATGTATGTATGCTATTATTCAAAAGTTGATAATTTTCTAATTCTGATCACAATACTAGTTCAGTTCCTCAGGAAAAGATTCAGTTTATCCTGTGTCTCTAAATGTCTAAAAGTCAGTTGATATGAGTAGCTTTATATCCTAAACACATAGTGAATTATTTGAAATCATCAAATCAGCTTCAGTACAGTCTACTCTGTATTCACTATAAGGCTGGTAAAATCGCAAAATTCATAAAAGGAGATAAAGGAAGAAATGCAGAAGTTTACTATCTGAAAACCCTTCCTTGTTAAGTTCCAAATACATAAATTTAAACATATATTGCAATGCATATTGTTTTATGAACTGTAGCATATGGAAAAGAAATTGGATTTGGATATAAAGTCACAAACACGTGTTTACATCCTTGGGGTAGAAAACTTTTTCACATATCCTTAATCTTTTTGGACTTAATATGTTGAAAAGTTCACAGTCTCTCTACTCTCATTGGAGAGATGTTGTGCAGAGCAAAGGTAACAGTGTATGCAAAAATTAAAATCTTATAAACTGAAAAATCATTTGATGTTCATATTTTAATTGTTTAATAGTTCACTGAAAGTAGATGTTGTCCATTATATTCTACGAAGACAGAGTTTAAGCAAGATTTTTAATCATTAGCAGATACAATTTCAGGTTCTTACATGTTAAAATGGGCCTTAAAACAGTAATTGGATTTTTTAAAAGTAAGAATAATAATATAAAAAATAGATATTCACTTTAATAACACAATTGGCAGAGTTATGATGGCAGTAGAGATTACAAGCAACTTATGAAGAAAAGAAGATAACATTACAGCTAAAAGACTGGACGATTTCAAAAAGATCCAAAGTCTGGATTGCATTCCAATCCCTTAGCAGCAGATATTTGCTTAGTCACTGTGCATTGCAGCTGCATTCTCAGCATCTAGTTTGATTCTACCCTGTGTTATCTCCACTACAAATGGTAAAACTCGTCTCCTCATATTTATATTTTTTCATTTATACTATGAGGCTATTTCAAAGATAGGCAATATTGACATAACTAGGATCACATTTTTTTCACATTCTAAATGCACGTTATAATTTTACTTCATTTTGTTTTCTGTTTCATTCTTGACTCTTCCAGACCTGGATTTTGCCCAGTGCCTGTATTCCACAAGAGTCTCATCCTTTGCTTATAGTTGTCTCCCTTCACTGGACTGTCTTCTCTCTCATTTCCCAGTAGGCTGTAGCTCTGCTAGTGCACAATGCTGAAGCTGTGCTTCACTGCATCCTTAAAGTTTGGCTCTTTGCCTATCCTGTCCCTGAGCACACTATTTTACTGAACTGAACAGTAACTATAGATACTGAACATGCACAATTTTTATCCAAGTCTGTTATTGTAATAAAACAAACACCCAGTCAGCCTATGTTATATGTTAAATGTAGTTTTCAAAGATTTTATTGCAGTTTCAAAGGTTTCTTTTCAAAGGCATTGTGAAGTTAGGAATTGAAGGTCAAAATAGTTTTATTCTGTACATCAATCTTTGAAAACCCTGTTATCAGCAAGGTCTCCTCTAAAGAATGTATTATATATAAATGTTTCAATCATGGTTCATTTTAAAAAATAAAGATGGAAGGTCACAAGTGTTATCTGATTGCCCTTGGAAATACAGAACTGTGTATGAGATTAGGAAATTGCTTCCCCCCTCATTGCAGTTTGATACACTTGTAGTCTCAAAAGGACCGTTCCCACTAGATATAAATGACCATTGCTTCAAGGCCATTCAAACAATATTTAGTCTTCAGTAATGAAAACAAAAGAAATATATACAAAGACAGAAACATATTTCAGAATAACTATACAACCATATTCAACTACTGTATTGAATAGCAGGTTATGTTTGTTGTTCACAAAGCTAATATCCTCTCCTATCAAAAGACAAAGCTCATGCACACGTGTGTAGGTCCTTTACATAGTACTCTTACAATATGAGAAATGAAATGTTTTCACTTTTACATCCGTAAGGCTTTAGTCAGGAATATGATGGCTAAAAATATTACTAAGATTCTCTACTATCATTACTTTGACCCCCAAATTTAATTCTGAGTATAAAATTAGTAATGAAACAAAGCCATGTATAATTACACAAAAACAGCTCTAATATTCTTCTTCAAATTGTTTAACATAGTTATTGTGTAATAGCAGTTTTCTTCTGCAAGAAATGAGAATAAATACAATAATTTGGATGCAAATTGCATTTGCACAAGATATTTTTCATTACTATCAAAATTTTTTTCATATGCAAAAATATGTTAGATCAATGTAGATCCAAGATGACTGTCTTAAGTAAAATTAATAACTTAATCTATGCAATTGAGACTAAATATTTAATATGTCTAAATGACATGGCAAAAAACACATAGAAAGCAAAAGGGCACATCTTAAATTGCATTACAAATCTCAAATTTTGATCATTTAATTTTTCTACTAGAATCCCTTGACTTTTATCTCTCTAACTCAAAATAGCATAATAAATAGGACCGAAGTAAATTCCCGTGTACTGGCATGTAATAATTTGGAATGAAATGCATCAAAAATAGTTTGATCTATTCAATCAGTATTTCCTGAATGAAAGGCTTCTTTCATATTATTGGAAGCAGATTGTGAGATATTAAAATGTCACACTGTGCACAAAGATCACAAATACTTCACAGAAGGCACTGAAATTATACCATGAAGTAAGCTACAAAAACTTTTCATCACGCATTCTTTTATTTAATCATCATTAATTACTGGGTGTCTTTCATGTGCCAATCACAGTGTTTTTGATAGTGGAAAAACAGATATAAAAGTTTTCCTTATCATGTAAGTTTATAATTTAGTAAAAGAGACATTCATATCAATCAATAAAACTAATGCAATGTGGGATCTACCTATATGTTTTTACTGGAAAAAAGGAATCATGAAAATAACATGGGTTTGTCCAAGGGGTTTCAAAAAAAGAACAGCTGATGACGAAACATGAGCAGATTTTTT
>PVHT021183585.1:4016967-4201420 GCA_004024745.2 Catagonus wagneri
AAACAGATATAAAAGTTTTCCTTATCATGTAAGTTTATAATTTAGTAAAAGAGACATTCATATCAATCAATAAAACTAATGCAATGTGGGATCTACCTATATGTTTTTACTGGAAAAAAGGAATCATGAAAATAACATGGGTTTGTCCAAGGGGTTTCAAAAAAAGAACAGCTGATGACGAAACATGAGCAGATTTTTTTCAAACTGGGATGGGGTTACTTAGATCTTTTAAAGCCCACTACTATGCATCAAGTAAATGATGATAGTTAAATATAAAATCCATTTTTAAAAGTGTAACTACAGGCAAAAATGGGAAAGAGAAGTAACATAATCACATGCTCCTTTAAGTACTTATCATGGATCCAAAGCCTAAATTGCCAAAGCAAAAATCCTCTGGGATGGATGTGATGAGAGAGAGGAATGTACCATTGATGGCCCTTCCTGTACTATGATTTGATTGTTCCTAAGCTTCTCTCTTAGACATTGCTTTTCAACAAAACAAAAAAACAACAAAAACAAAAGAGTTATATTTTAAGGTACCATCTAAGCAAGCAATTTATAACTTCTGCAACATCCATTACATTCATCAATCAGCAACAAGCATATTTGAGATAGCTCAATTTCTCTCAAGATTTCTACCTGACAATAAGGGCTTATTTCTTCCTAATAACTAAAGAACTGAGGGTCATATTTTTATTAACCAATATTTAAAAATATACATACCAGTTTATCAGAAATCAAAGCATTCCTCCAAGAAGCCTACTTACAAGTTAGTTAGCACTTGAAAAAAGTCACTCTACTCTCATTTCTTGTTCAGAAGGGTAGAGTCAATAACAATATTGAGTAGAGATATTCTCAAATTCTATCTGGTTTTCCTTTCCTTAATTTCAGCCTCTCCCCATAAATCATCTCTCAAAGAAAATTACCACAGAGAAAAATTCCAAGACATTATAGTTTATCATTTAAAATCAGTTAGGAAATATGGAATTCATCCTATAGTAAAAGAGTAAAAAGTGGGCTCTTCAAAAGGGTAAAAAAGAAATAATTGCTAATAGCAAGTATCACAGGAATAGGTTTTGGTTATGTGTCCTGAGTGATTTTAAATTTCATTTACATATGTCATCATATTTAAAATTACATATAATGTGCTTTGTTACATAGAAACAAAAATTTCAAAAATTAAATAAACTGTCCCAACTTTATTCAACATAGTATTGGAGTCCTAGCCACGGCAATCAGACAAACAAAAAATAAAAGGCATCCAAATTGAAAGAGAGGAGGTAAAATTGTCACTGTATGCAGATAGCATGATACTATATAGAGAAAACCCTAAGGACTCCACACAAAAACTGCTTGATCTGATCAATGAATTCAGAAAAGCAGCATAATACAATATCAACATTCAGAAATTGGTGGCATTTCTGTACACTAACAATATTAGAAATATTGAAAAGGAATATAAAATATTATATTGAAAATATTGAAATATTAGTAAAGGAATATAAAAATATAATACCTTTTAAAAACACAACCCCGAAAATTAAATACCTGGGAATAAACCTGACCAAGGAGGTGAAAGACTTATATGCTGATAACTATAAAACATTAGTCAAGGAATTTAAAGAGGATTCAAAGAAATGGAAAGATAGTCCATGCTCCTGGGTTGGAAAAACTGACATCATAAAAATTGCCATACTACCCAAAGAAATCTACAGATTCAATGCAATCTCTATCAACTTCCCCATGGCATTTTTCACGAACTAGAACAAATAATCTAAAAATTTATATGGAACCATAAAAGACCCAGAATTGCCAAAGCAATCCTGAGGAACAAAACCCAAACAGGAGGTGTAACTCTCCCAGACTTCAGGCAATATTACAAAGCCACAGTAACCAAGGGACTGATACCAAAACAGACATACAGACCAATGGAACAGAATAGGAACTCAGAAATAAAACCAGAAACCTATGGCTAATTAATCTTTGACAAATGAGGCAAGAATATAAGATGAGAAAAAGAGAGTCTTTTCAGCAAGTGGTGCTGGCAAAACTAGACAGCAGCATGTAAATCAATGAAACTGGAACACACCCTCATACCATACACAAAAATAAACTCAAAATGACTTAAAGTGTTAAACATAGACAAGATACCATCAAACTCCTAGAAGATAACACAGGCAAAACATTCTCTGACACCAACCTTACAAATGTTTTCTCAGGTCAGTATCCCAAAGTAACAGAAATAAAAGCAAAAATAAACCAATGGGACCTAGTCAAACTGACAAGCTTTGCATGGCAAAGGAAAACATAAACAAAACAAAACAAAACAGCAATGAAAAGACAACCTACAGAATGGGAGAATATAATTTCAAATGACGCAACTGACAGGGCTAAATCTCTAAAATATACAAAACAATTTATATAACTCATCAGCAAAAGAAAAAAAAGCAATGACCAAATTGAAAAATGGGCCAAGGCCCTGAGTAGACATTTCTCCAAAGAATGTATATATATGGCCAACAGGCATATAACAAAATGCTCTGTATCACTTAGTTTTTGAGAAATGCAAGTCAAAACTACTATGAGGTACCACCTGTAACTGCTGAGAATGGCCATCATTAACAAGTCCAAAACAACAAATGCTGGAGAGGGTGTGGAGAAAAGGGTATCCTCCTTCACTGTTGGTGGGAATGTAAACTGGTACAACCACTATGTAAAACATTATGGTGGTACCTCATAAAACTAAATGTAAAACTACCATATGGCCCAGCAATCCCACTCTTGGGCAAATATCTGGACAAATCTTTCTTTTAAAATTATGCTTGCACCCATATGTTCATCGCAGCACTATTCGCAGTAGCCAAGACATGGAAACAACATAAATGTCTATTGACAGATGAATGGATTAAGAAAATATGGTATATATACACAATGGAATGCTACTCAGCCATTAAAAATAACAAAATACTGGCATTTGCAGCAACATGGTTGGAACTAGAGACTCATACTAAATTAAGTCAAAAAGAGAAAGACAAATACCATATTATATCACTTATATGTGGAATCTTACATACAGCACAAATGAACCCTTTCATATAAAAAGAACTCATGGACTTGGAGAAGAGACTCTTAGTTACCAAAGGGGAAGGGGAGGGAGTTGGATGGACTAAGAGTTCGGGGTTAATAGTTGCAAACTCTTGCCTTTCGAGTGGATAAGCAATGAGATCCTGTTGCATAGCACAGGGAACTATATATACTCACTTGTGATGGAACATGACAGAGGATAATCTGAGAAAATTATATATGTAATATATATTTGTATATATTATATGTGTATGTATGACTAGGTCACTTTGCTGTACAGTAGAAACTGACAGAACACTATAAATTAATTTTAACGGAAAAATAGTTCACATAAACTTAAAAAAATAAACTGAATGTCTGTATCCTTCACATCAAATTCACAAAAGAATTAAACCCGAAAAGGATGATATCTCTGTCTTAAGTGGAGACATGAATTATAACTTAAAATATGAATAAGGAGTCCCTGTTTCATTAAAGTCTGTAAGACAATGGGACTATGCAGCACCACTTTAGAAGCCTTGTACAGACAGTAAGTGAACAAAATGATTTTCATGTATCTAGGTCCCAGGAATATCAAATTAGGGAAGATCAATGATGTCTTGAAAAAGGAAAAATAGGAAATATTTTTGCCATTGGGAGTTAGCAAGTTTGTAAATATAAGTTAAAAATTACTCACTGTGGACTGCTATAAATGTGTCAGGAACACACTGAAGAGGACACTTTTCTTGTGCTCACAGGTGAAATCGAGTAAGAGTATTCTGTTATCGATCTTAAAATTACTGTCATCGATCTCATTTAATGCAGAGCTGGATGAAGCCTGGAGAAACTGGACTGTTTTTTTAATCTCACAATAATATTTGTTAAAAGGATAGGTATAGGGGAAAAAAAGGACTAAACATCAATAAAATTTATCACTCTTCTAAATATAATGACATTGACTCCTAATATCCTTTCGGAAGGAAAAATGAAATACTATAACCCTGAAAGTTAATACAGAATAATTTCCCAATACGCTATTCTCTGTTCTCTCTTTGATCTCTTTATTCGAAAATCTATGGTCTCACAGTCATCATAATCTAACAATCAGTACACCATCATATTAACTTAAAGATGCTAGTGACAATTTCATACAAGTAAAAGACTACTCTTTCTGTAACACCATTGCTATCACCAAGGCTGGATTTGAGAAATAACTAAACAGCTGATTTGTACTATGATGCAATTGGGAAAAAAATGAAAATATGAATTATGACATCAAATTAACTTAATTTCAAATAATGATAACTTATTAAGTTTGTAAATATATAAAAATTAGCCAACTGGAGTTCTCACTGTGGCACAGTGGGTTAAGGATCCAGTGTTTTCTCTGAGGCAGATCAGATCACTGCTGAGCATGGCTTTGATCCCAAGCCTGGCTCTGTGGGTTAAGGATCCAGCATTGCAGCAGCTGTGGTGTAGGCAGCAGCTGCAACCCAGATTGGATCTCTGGCTTAGGAACTTCCATACACCATGGGTGTAAGAAAAAAAAAAAATAGCCACCTGGAAATTGGTGATAATATTATGAAACTTGTGAAATGGTTGTGAAGTTAAGTGTGAAATATACACATATTTATATAGCATTTATCTCAGTGTTGGCCACACAGTAAACATTCAAAGCTTACTGTGCCTTTTTGTCTAACTTAATCATTAACCTAAAATGGATTTCTAATGCTGCCCACCAAATGTGCAATATTTTTCTGGTTGATTCTTGCTCCCATTCTCCTTTCCCGTTAATCCACAGCACCTCTCCTTCACCCTCAGAGTTGATAACTATGTTTTCCATTTCAATAAGGAAAAATAAGCAGCCAAAATGATTTACACAAAGTTTAACCAATCCATCTCCACACCTGTCTACATCAACACATATCTAACCTATGGACTCTCTTTTCGATGTGCTTGAGGCATCCATGCCCAAAAAAAGGCAAAACATTCTAATTGTTCCCCAGTTCATTCTTGGCAATTCAAAGACATTACTCCAATAATTATATTTTCTCTCCTGCATCATCAGTTTCCCTATTCCTGCATTCTTCTAACAGCAAGTCTAAGTGAGACATTTATGTCTGTTACAAAGAAACACTTTCCTGACTCATTATTTTTCCATCATTGTCCTATATGTATTCTTGACCTTAAAACAGTCATGAAAATGTTCTCCATACTCATTTCCTCTCAAACATGCTACCTTGAAGTCAGTAGATGAGTCTTTTGCCATCTCCTCTCTAACAAAATTACTCTTCTCAAGCCAGTGCCCATCTCTCTTTGGTGAATCAAATAGGCAATTCTCATTTTTCATCTTATGTGATTTTTCAGCAGCATTTGGTTGATCACAAGTTTCTTCTTAAAATATTGTCTTCATGTGGTTTTCTGTTCTGGGGGTGCAGGAGTTTTTGTTTTTGTTATTATTTCATTTGGCGTTTTCCTGATCACAATGAGCCACTTCTTCTCAGTCTTCTTTGGTGGTTTTAGGCCCCAGGTCCTAAAATTGAAAATACCTCATCTTTAAAAATTTGATTCCATAAACTATAGAATCCTTTACAGAACTGCCTACTGACACCTCCACTTGAATTTCCAAGTGGATCCTCTAACTCATACTTATCTAAATCAATATTCTGATCAGTACCAACCCCTAATATCCTCCTTGTGCAATCTGCAGTCTTTTCCATTTCAGTGGTGACAATTCTATTTCTTCAACTACTTAACTGCAACTTATCGGGAAGTAGTCATCCTTGACTCCTTTCACGCCATCATCCACTTTGAGAGAAAATAAAACCTTATGAAAGCTAAGGGCATTGTGTTAAGTGAAATAAGTTTGAGAAAGACAAATACTGTGTGATCAATTCTATATGAGGAATCTTAAAAAAAAACTTAACTCATAGAAACATAAGAGAATAGTAGTTGCCAGGGCAGATAGTGGGTGGAATGGATGAAGGCTGTCAAAATGCACAAATTTTCTGGAGTTCCCTTTGTGGCTCAGTGGTTAACGAATCCGACTAAGAACCATGAGGTTGCGGGTTCGATCCCTTGCCTTGTTCAGTGGGTTAAGGATCCAGCGTTGGCCGTGAGCTGTGGTGTAGGTTGCAGACGCGGCTCGGATCCCGCGTTGCTGTGGCTGTGGTGAAGGCCGGCAGCTACAGCTCCTGTTAGACCGCTAGCCTGGGAACCTCCATATGCCGTGGGTGTGGCTCTACATAAAAGTCAAAAAGACAAAAAAAAAAAAAGTGCACAAATTTTCAGTTTAAGATAGATAGGTTCTGGGGTCACATGGGGTTGTAATGCATGGCATGGTAACTATAGTTAATTATATTTTGTTGTATATTTGAAAGTTCCCAAGAGAGTATATTTCAAAATTCTCACACACATACATACGCACACACACACTGAGATATTAGATACATTACCTAACCTGACTGTGGCAATCATTTCTCAATTTATACACAGGTAAAATTACTATGTTGACATACTTCACTTAGTATGCATCTATGTTGCTGCAAATGCATGATTTCATCCTTTTTATGGTATGCCACTGTATATATGTACCACATCTTCTTAATCCATTCATCTGTAGACAAACAATTAGGTTGTTTCCATGTCTTGGTTACTGTGAATCATACTAGCTAAAGTCAGTCATATGATATAACTTATATATAGAATCTAAAATATGGTAGCAAAGAATCTACCTACAAAACAGAAACAGACTCATAGACATAGAGAACAGACTTGTGGTTGCCAAGGAGGAGAGGGAAGGGAGGAGTATGGATTTGCATTTGGGAGTTAGTAGATGCAAATTATTACATTTGGAATGGATAAACAACAAGGTCCGACTGTATAGCACAAGGAATTATATTCAATATTTTGGGAGAGAACATGATGGAGGGTAATATGAGATAAATAATGTGTGTGTATATACATATATATACACACAGCAAAAATTGGCACAGCATTATAAATCAATTACACAGAAAAAAGAAAAAAGTACTCAGTGTTTCGAGAAAATTACTACTGACAATGTTTTATGTATATATATCAAAAAAGCAGCAAAAATTTAAGAATAATAAACAAGATAACTCTTTCCTGCATCTATCATGAATTACCACCATGCTCTCTCTTTTTAGATCAGTCTATTATCTTCCTAACTGGCCCTATGTTTCCAGTATTTCTTTCTAAAATATCTTTCCAAGACAGAGATTACCTTAATCTTGTTAAAATGTGAGGGAGAGTGTATAATTCTTCTAATTAAAATATTCTAACATCTTCTCATATCATAAGTTAAAATCAAAATTATACAAGGACCTACAAGCTGCTTCAGAATCTGACTCCACTATGTATCTCTATTCTTCCACTATTTACTTAAATAATTATCTTCTTTCCTCTCCACTTTGCATGCGCTTCTCTTTCAGTCTGGAGTATCCTTATCCCAGTTAGTCTACCAAATCCATTCCCTCACTTTTTTCTGGTCTTCAATTAAATGTCAATCTCTCCAGTGAGGCCTTACCTGACTATTGCATGTAAAATTATATCCCACCTAATTAGCAACATCTATGACCCCTTTCTCATTTATGTTTTTCTAAAGCAATTGCCATTATCTAACCTGATATAGATAGTCTTTTTAGGGCTGCATCCTTGGCATATGGTAGTTCCTAACCTAGGGTTTGAGTTGGAGCTGCAGGCCTACGCCACAACCACAGCAATGCCAGATCCGAGATGTGTCTGTGATCCTTAAGTCAATGAGTGAGGTCAGGGATTGAACCAGTGATCTCATGAATACTAATTGGATCTGTTATTGTTGAGCTGCCAGGGGAACTCCCTAACCCACTTAGTCATTTGATTAGCTAAATACTCCCAGCAGAATAAAAATACGAGAAGGCAGTGATCTCTGCCTTTTAAGTTTACTGATGTCATGTGTGTCCTAGAATATGTCCTAATTTATAGTGAATATGCAGTAGATACTCATTGAGTGAATCATTTAAATAAAGGATCTCAGTCTTTCATAAAGTTTATTAAGAAAATCATTAGCCAATATGTCAACATACTTTAAAAATTAATGGTGGTAGAAGAGTTTATATAGTTTCTGGTACAGAAGTGATATTAGATATTCTGGTCAAGACCACAGGGCAAGTTAGTAGCTGAGACAAGCATTGAACTCATATTTGGGAATTTCTATTACAGGAATCCCTGAAATAGAAATGATCCAAAGTTTTCTATTGAGAGTAAGCATCCTTAAAATTCAGGAAACACTAATAAGACTCAGAAATCTTAAACTACTAATATGGCTATATCTCCATTTTTGTTTGGAACATAAATTGTAGGTATCTTTGGTGGATTAAAGTGAAGGTAAGAATTAGTTAACATGGCCCTGGAGCTGAGGATGTAATGAAGAGTGCTGGGTGGATGGTTTAGGTTTACAAATTATCCTTGCACAGATTTTATTAAAGAAATAGAAGCAAAGCAGATTACAGGATACAGCATCAAATGAGAAGATAGTAGTCTTAGGTGAAATTATCAGCACCAAAATAATTTTAGAGTCGAAAAAATTATTGACCAGAGATAGTAAAAGAAAAAAAGTGACCAGAGAAATAATTTAAAAAGTAGTAACTTACAGGATATCGAAATGTGGAGAATTTCAAAGGAAATTGTCTCTGAGAAATGCTCTGAGAAAGAAATAAGATAGTGTGGACAACAGTAATCCAATGTCATAAGAAAACAAGTTTGTTTGTATGACAAAGAAGAGAAGATAATAGATTCTGTAAATATGTTCAATACTTTCAAGTTATTATAAGTTTTTTAACATTTTATTTTGCAAATGTTCTTTACCGCTCATGGTTTGGTATGGATCGAATGTTAATGACTCCCCAAAATTCATAAGTTGAAATCCTAACCCTAAATGTGATGGTATTAAGAAGTGGGAACTTTGAGAGGTAATCATGCCATGAGAGTGGGGCCTTCATGAAAAGGATTAGTGCCCTTACGAAAAAGACCCTAGGAACCTTTCTTGCCCTTGCCACTATGTGAGGCATTGCAAGACATCTACAACTCAGAAGAGGGATACACCCTGATCACAGATTTCTAGCCCCTAGAATTGTAACAAATAAATTTCTGTTGTTTATAAATCAATTAGTCTACGGTCCTTTGTTTTATCATCTTGAACTAATTAAGAATATAACTACCTAATTTCCAAGTCAAAATCTGGAGTTAACCAGAGTCCTAATTTTGACAGAAAATTACTAAGTAAAATTACATTATAAAAATAAAACTGTAGAAGGTTAAGAAAGACATGATTCATTTAAAAAGAAAAGATACAAACAAAAATAGAACCGGATTATAATTTAATATACACCATAGTCAGAAATTCAGGATCCAAGCTGTGTCTGTGACCTACACCACAGCTCATGGCAATGCTGGATCCTTAGCCCACTGAGCAAGTGTAGGGATCAAACCTGCATCCTCATGGATACTAGTTGGGTTTGTTAACCACTGACTCATGACAGAAATTTCTAAAAATTCATCATTAAATTTGGAAACAACCTAGAGATTATTTCAGATTCACATTCTATTGATTTGGTGAAGAATAATACAATACTGCAATTGATATAAAAATTATTCTGTCATAGACAATTTTACTCTGTCTCAGCCCTATATACATCATTAAAATGATGTAATTTGACATGCAAAAAAAGAGAATTACTATAAAATTATTATTATTATTATTATTATTATTATTATTATTTGTGTTTTAGGTTCACACCTGCAGCATATGGAGGTTCCCAGGCTAGGAGTCGAATCAGAGCTATAGCTGCTGGCCTACACCAATGCCAGATTCAAGGTGCATTTGTGACCTACACCACTGCTCACCACAATGTCAAATTCTTAACACACTAACCTAGGCCAGGGATCGAACCTGTGTCTTCATGCATCCTAGTCAGATTTATTTCTGCTGAGCCACAATGGGAGCTTATCCTGTAACATTATTGAATGTCACAATTATTAGGCCAAAGTTTAATATAGTGCATTTTCATTATATTTACTATGGAATATTTAAGTTTAGTATAAGTCAAAGAGCAAAAATCTATCATTTTGATTCCCACTGTTAAACAGTGTCCAGTTTCCAGTGATTAAAAAGCCAACTGTTATTTTCAATATAAATAGCGTAACTAATATTTAAAAATAATTCAGATATAATATTATTTGACTTAGAATTCCAAGGTGATAATAATATGTGATGCAAATATTTCTCTTAGTTGAATCTAACTAAAGTATAAAAAATGCTGAAATTTGATTGGCAGTTATATGTCTCTGAGCCTAAAAAAATTTTAATGCTAGAAATTTTTGCTTATTTGAAGTATAATCTAGATACTTAAAATGTTTTCAAAATTTATTTACATATGCAATTTACTTCCTTTTTAGCAGCTGTCATAAACATCAAATTTATCTATGTTGACGACAATACATTATGTAGAATTGAAATATATTTGGCTGGAAAATGAGATATTTATGCTGATATAATTTAATAATACATTTTTCTTCACATGAGGATCACATCTATATCATCATACCAACTCACTGATTTGCTTGTGTAGTGGACTGGTTTATAATATATAGGTGTATATGTAATTGTGTTTCAGCTTCATAAAATGATTTAAAATTGGTGGTGAGAAAAAATTTAACTATGTTTCTAGTTTCCTTCTGGAACAAAGAGAAATGAAACAGGTAACAGCTGCCAGTTTGGTTGAAGCTATATTTTTTAGATTGGAATGGTCACACTTTAATTAATGGCTATGTCCTGCATTTACTAGAAAGACTAGGAATTTATATATAATGCATTAATCATGCTTTCATAGAAAATGAAAACCACAAGATAGTATACTGAACACAACATATTCTGAAAAGCCAGGTAATTTTTCTACAAAGGGTGAAGAGTAGGGGTTGTGCACCCAGAACTCAAACTTCTGTGACAGTCTGCATGTGCAGCAAATGACACTGTTTCAGTTACTACCAGTTGCTCCTTAGTGCAATCCATCTTGATGTCAGTTAATTGTCTTAAGTATAGACCATGGGCTTTTAACTGAAACAGTTACATAAGTGTGCTGGGGAAAGAACAAGCTGATTGCATGATTTGGGGAGTGGGACCAAACATTAAAAAATAGTTCACTGTCATTTTCAATTAATGATAGGAACTATTGGAGCAGTTTATTTAAAAGATTTCATAAATAATATTTTTAAACACTGAACAGTCAATTTGCAACTTCTTTTTATGTTACTGAATTCTAAAGCCTATTACTGAAATGACTCTTGAAAGTATAAGTTTGCATTATAAATAGACAATCTCATTTTAAAGTGAAACTTCTTAATAATCAATTGAAGCCCTAATACTCATTCTTATTAGATAATAAGGTTGTGGACAAAGGAGAGAATATTAACCAAAACCCAGTTAAAATATTTTTTTATTAATCAGTGGGCAAGAATTTTCATAAATCATTTATTAATCAAAAAATGGGAATTCAGAGTGTTTTCACCCAGCCTTGTCAAAAGTAAAGGAATCATGAATGTCTCACCAGGGTTTTTGCCATGAATAATTAGAAAAATGGAATTGTCATTATTTTTGATAGGGGATTTCAAGTCTGTTTCTGTATGGACTATCAGGAGGTGAACTTGAAGTAAGTTAATGGTACTAATTTGAGATTCCACCTAGTCAAGTAGATACATCTAATAGATATTATACATATAAATTTATAATTAGAAATGAGAATATAAAATTATTGATGTATATATTTGGGAGTTTTCATCAAGTAAGTTGTATTTAGATCTGTGAATTTGCATAAGATCAACAAGAGATTAGACAAGAAGAAGATGCTCAAGATATTTTGTACCAACAATTCTTAGATATGAGCATCTGCTAATAAAGAAATGGGAGAGGAAATGGCCAGTGAATTAGTAAGGGTAAAAAGAAAGAAACATAAATTAAGGTGTCTTGGAAGCCAAGTAATTATAACTTTCATGAAAGAAGAGCTCAACCAGATCAAATGTTTCAGATAGGTCTAGTAGGCTGTGGGACAAAAATTGACCATTGGATTTTTTTAGAGTCTTTTTAGTTTTATCACTAATGTATGTTAAAAATATAAGGAATAAAGGACTGTTGTTCTTAATCTAGGTAAATTTCCTCATTTGGAATTTTTTTCATTTTAAATGATATTTATTTTTCCATTATAGTTGGTTTACAGTGTTCTGTCAATTTTCTACTATACAGCAAAGTAATGCAGTCAAGAATACATATAGTATTATTTTTCTCACATTATCCTCCATCATGCTCCACCATAAGTGACTAGATATAGTTCCCAGTGCTGTACAGAAGGATCTCATTGCTTATCCATTTCAAAGGCAATAGAGTGCATCTGTTAAGCCCAGGTTCTCTAATCTTAATAAATGTGATGGCAAAAGTTTTATTGGAGTGGGTTTGGGAAATTATGGAAGAAGAGAAACCAGAATTGTATATAAAGATAATTCTTTTAAGAAGTTTTGATATCAAATGAGAGAAATAAGGTAATTGTTGGGTGGAAATAAGTTCAAGAGAGGGTTTTTGCTGTTTGTTTTGTTAATTTTAAATGTGCTATTTTAAATAAATATTGGCAATTTTGTATACAGATGGGAATGACCCAATCAGTAGAAGGAAACAAACACAATATAAATATTCAGATGCAATGTATGTTAGGTCATTTCATTTTAAACAGCTACAACTAGGAGTTCCCATCATGGCTCAGTGGAAACAAATCTAACTAGCATCCGTGAGAACACAGGTTCAATCCCTGGCCTCGCTTAACTGTTAAGGGTTAAGGTGTTGCTGTGAGCTGTGATATAGATCACAGATGTGGCTCTGATCTGGTGTTGCTGTACCTGTGACAGAGGCCAATGGCTAGAACACTGATTAGACCCCTAGTCTTCTGGGAATTTCCATATACCACAGGTGGGGCCCTAAAAAGAAAAAAAAAAGAAAAAAAAGCTGCAACTAATGAATTGCTCTAACCATTTAAGTGAAAAGCAATAATTTTTGAAAAGTAAACTAAGTTATTTTCCCTTATCTGACAGTTTATATTGTTTATTGTAGTTCTCTTTACACATATGATCTACCATTTCCCCATGAGGCAGTTACATTTTTCAGGCGATAAACCAGTGAGTAAAATCTCATCCCACTTATGATAGTGATAATACCAGGTAAAGCAAGTCTAAAATAATGAGTGCATGCTATCTCCCTGGCTAAAGGGATTAAGTCCAGGGGTAGTTGATTCAGGACTAAGCTTGTTCTGCACGAGATGGTCTGTTAATTGGAGACCTGTAATTGCTGAAGCCATTTGCTAAAGTTGAAGAAGCCAATTTGAAGAGGAATTTGATACAGGCGGAATCACAAGCTTAGAGAATTTTAAACAAACCAAGACAGAGCCTTGAGCAAATTGTGCCTACGGATTTTAATTATATCTGTCAATACATTCTCTCTATTGTTTAAATAAGTTTGAATTGAGTTTTCTATTTCTTGGAATTAAAATGATCTTAAATCAGGGAAGGGTAGAAAAGCAAACCCCAATTTACATAGTGGACACTCGTTAATCATGAAGTGATAACAATCCATACAAACTGCTTTCTCAGGACAGGGCACTTTGTGAACTGCTAATTATACCCTTGGTAAACAAAATTTTTGACCATTTCCTGTGGTCATATCTCTTTTTTTTCCCATCCAGTGGCTAAAGGGACTGAGGAAAATAAACCTTTTCCTTGATTGAGGATAAAAATACGTGAACAACAAAGAGATGGATTATCTAGTAAAGGAATCATTGATTGCCTGGGAAGGCAGAAGATACAGGTGATAAACCTGTCTTTTGCATTCTGTTTGACAAGACTTTTTTCAGTAGATCTTTTAAGTGAAAAATTCAACTGGTGACTTTTGATTTCATTTGAATTTCAAAAGCCTTTGACATTGAGTAGGATGTGGCTCCTTATTACTTTGATTTTCATTAATAAGACATTGTTTTATCAAATTCCACTATTTATAGAGTCTGACAGTTTTTGCATGATCAAAGAAATAAAGAAAATAGCCCTGTTTTTGTTGTTGTTGTTGAGTTGTATGAGTTGTTTGTATATTTTGGAGATTAGGCCATTGTCTATTGTATCATTTGCAAAGATTTTCTACCATTCTGTGGGTTTTCATTTCAGTTTTTTAATGGCTTCCTTTGCTGTGCAAAAGCTTTTGAGTTTAATTAGTCCCACTGGTTTATTTGTATCTTTATTAGTCATTATTCTAGGAGGTGGATCAAACAAGATGTGCTGTGACTTATGTCAAAGGGCACTCTGCCTATGTTTTCCTCCAGGAGTTTTATAATATTTGGCCTTATGTTTAGGTCTTTAATCTATTTTGAGGTTATTTTTGTGTGTGGTGTTAGAAAGTGCTCTGATTTCATTCCTTTAAATGTATGTTTCCAGTTTTCCCAGCACTATTTATTGAAGAAACTGTATTTCCTCCACTGTATGTTCTTGCTTCCTTTCTCACAGATTAGTTGACCATAGGTGCTTGGGTTTACTTCTAGGCTTTCTATCCTATTCCATTGATCTGTGTTTCTGTTTTTGTACCAGTGCCATAATGTTTGGATAATTGTAGTTTTATAGTATATTCTGAAATCAGGGAGCCTGATTCCTCCATTTCCATTTTTCTTTTTCAATATTGCCTTGGCTGTTCAGGCAACCCAAGTGAAAAATGGGCAGAAGATGTCAATAGACATTTTTCCAAAGAAGACATATGGATGACCAACAGGCATATGAAAAAATGTTCAACATCACTAATTATTAGAGAAATGCAAATCAAAATTGCAATGAGGTACCACCTCATACTGGGAAGAATGGCCATCATTAACAAGTCAACAAATGACAATTGCAGGAAAGGGTGTGGAGAAAAAGGAACACTCCTTCACTATTGGTGCCAATGTACATTGGTACAACCACTATGGAAAACTGTATGGAGGTACACCAGAAAACTAAATGTAAAAATGTCTGATGATCCTGCAATCTCAATCCTGGGCTTTTATCTGGACAAAACATTCATTCACAAAGATACATGCACCCCTATGTTCACAACAGCCAAGACATGTAAAAAACCCAAATGTCCATCAAAGAATGGATGGATTAAGAGGATGGGATACATATATACAATGGAATACTAAAGACATATTGATGTCATTTGCAGCAACATAGATGCAGCTAGAGCTTCTCATACTAAATGAAGTAAGCCAGAAAGAAAAATACAAATACCACAGGATATCACTTATATGTAGAATCTAAAATATGGCATGGATGATCATATCTACAAAACAGAAACAGTTCGCAGACATGGAGAGCAGACTTGTGGTTGCTGGGGGGAGGGCGGATGGACTAAGGAGAGGAATGGATGGGCAATTTGGGTTTTTTTGGATGCAAACTGTACAGCACAGGGAACTATGTGTGTTTGGGTCATTTAGCCATATAACAGAAATTGAAGAAACATTGTAAATTAACATGCTTTAATTAAAAAATGAATTAAAAAAGAAAATAGCTCTCAAATGTACAGATAGTTTTCAGAAGATTGGTATTCAAATATTTAATTCAATAGATATTATTAAGAACATAAATGTGCTCAAATCTATATTGTAAGTAGAATCGAAAACCAAAGAAGAAACATTTCTGACTTGAAGAAGTTTACAGCCTAGTAGACTATCAAACATACAGGTTTTTAAAATGCATTGTTCTAAATGCCTTGTGTACTACATGCATTTAAAGAAGTATGTTGGTCATAGTTGAAAGAACACTCAATTCTACCTGATTAGTCAGTAAAATATACTAAGAAATGGACACTTTAAGATTAGCCAAATTATAAGAAAAAATCCATTAGGTAAAAAAATCTGGAGGAAAATGGTTTTCATTGTCATTAGACGGTACACTCCTCCAAAGCTTGATAATGATAGTAATGATTTTATCTCTGAGGTCTAGCACTGCAACAGTCACAGAGTAGTTAGTGATAATTGTTGCTTGAGGTGTGGATGGATTGCAGAATGTGATTTAAAATGCTAGAAAGAGTGGGAGGAAACAGGGAAAATGCACAAGAAACTTAGATAATATTGTGGAAAAACTATGGCTAGAGTGTGAGTTGCTGCAGATAAATAGAAAGTTGAGCATACACGATACGAATGCTGTTTCACTAATGAAAATTTATGGCAATGCCTAATCATGATCTGTCACAACATGAAGGTCATACCATGGAGAGTCTTACAGAGTAGGTTAATGAATGTAGATTTTGGTGTTCAAGTAATGAATAAGCATCAGAGAATTTTGAGAAGGGATGCCCTGATAAAAAATGCTTGTTACAATGACCACATGAGCAGCATTCTGGAGAGTGGATTAGAATAGCAGAAAGGTTAAAGGAGGTAAGAACAGTTGGGAAGTTGTTGCCAGGGAAATGTATCACTGCCTAAACTATGGCAGAGGCAGTGAACCTATACATAAGAAAAGAGATCCTGGAGTGTCTACCAATTTAATAGATAGTAAAACAGATCAAGTGTGATGACTTATTAGCTGCAATGGACAAAGGAGGGAAGCTTTCAGATGACTTTTAGATTTTCAGCTACTGCAATTGAGTTGATAGGATAGTTATTCTTTAACACGGCAAGTACAAAAAAGAGATGCACATGAGTGAGAACTGAAATTCTATTTGGAATTTAGCACATAAATCAATAATCTATCTAGAAGATTTCAGAGGTGGCTTTTACCAAACCCAGATGCTTTCATAAGTCCTAAAATTATTTCAGCAGTGACATGTTTTTTGGCATGGTAAGAAAGAAAAGAAAACGTGTAACATACTAGTCTTCATTTTAGAATATTTGTGCCACTGGAGGGTCACAAGGGTACAGTTTGCACAACTAGTTTAACTTTGCCAATTTTCAAGTATTTTTAATATGTGATAATTCATTGAAAATATCTGCCTGAGAAAAAAGTCACTCTCAGATAACATGCAGGGGTCTTCCTCTCATGCTTCGATTTCTTCAGTTTTTACAAAAAAAATAAAGAAAAAGCTAGCTTTCATCTCTTTCTAATATTACTATGCTGCCAGTACTATAGGGATTCATAAGTGAACAAAATGGAAAAAAAAAAACCTCTTATTTCATGGGTTATTGTTGGTTAAACGTATAATTTGATACATCAATTTTGGGCTTGAGAAAGAGTGATAACTGAATAATAAATTGTGAAATACATGTGATTTCCAATTATTTGCATTCAAAATCATTCAAATAAGATATATCATATTTTAAACGTAACATAATTTGTCTTTTTACTTTCATGCCTTCAAGAATATACAATAGAGTTTTCCTGAGGTTACATTACGTGTGATCTTACAATAGATGGAAGGAAAAAACAGATATGAAAATCCAGTTGCCATGTATTAGGCTAAATACTAAAGATAACAGGCAGTTCCGAGGAAAATGGCAGGGAAGTAGGACATGAGGCTCATCTAGTCCCATAAATACACTAAGAATGCATCTACATGCGGATCTATTCACACAGAATATTTGCTAAACCTGACAAAAGACCTCAGGATTACGATAGAGCAAGGAAAATTTCATTAAACCAGATAGGACAGAAGAAAAGAAAAAGAGAAAGGAAAGAAGCGAAACAGGGGACCCACACCCCTAAGAGTGAGCTGGAAAGAGGTAAAGCTCCTGCACCCCTGGGAAATTCCCCCACCAGTGAGATCAGCCAAGACAAGAGAAGGAACTCTAGACAACCTGTGTGGAGCAGTTAAAATGGAATCAATCCTCCACAAACGGTCTGTGCTACAGGCAACCAAATGTGGATGCCAGCAGGTGTTGGGAACAAAAACTCTGTCCTTAGAAAGCAGATTCAGAGAGCTGGGGCTGGCTCCACCGGGAAAAACTGGTATTGGGTGCACAGAATCAGCCTAGAGGGACTAGAGTATAGTGCAATCACATTTGAGGAATAAGCTGAGGCAAACCAGTCAGACTTAGAGGCTAGGCTGGAGGGAAGGGACAGTGATCCACCACTACAGCCTTTTTCCTTGCACACACGTGCTTTCTCAGGCTACAGGACACTGTCTGCTTCAGCTTTGAAAGCTTTTTGGCAACAGCACTTGCACAGCAACATCTGGGAATCAGCCCCTCCCCTCTTTAGGACTACAGAGAAATTGGAGCAGGGGGAGTAACCAACTTGGGGAAATAACACAAGGTCCTAGCTCCTCCTAGCAATCCCCGTGCTAGTTACCCATCCAGCACCTGCTCCCATTCCCCATGGGCCCCAACAGGAAAAGCACAACTTCTGTGGGGCTCTGCCCAGTGGTTCTGAAGGGCTCAGGATAGCAGCACTGATACTATGCCTAAAGAGCCGAGAGAGTCCCAGCGCCTGTTCCCCTCAGGAGCCACAAACTGCCCAACGAGGCAAGGCACAAGTTCTGAGGCTCCATCAGTAGCTGTGCAGGGGCTCATTGCTTAACAGCACAGTTTCCACGCCGCAAGAGCCAAGAGAGGCCCGCCCGAGCATGCCCCCTGCTGGAGAAAAGCATGATCTACAGGGCGCCTGAGGAGTGGAATGGAAATACACTGCAAGGAATCAATAGCAGGATAAGGAAGACAGAATCATAGAAATCACTGCTACAGAAAAGAAAATGACGAAAACTGAAGAGAGCCTAAGAGATCTCTGAGACAGCATTAAACATACCGACTTTCACATCATAGGGTTTCCAGAAGAAGAAGAAGAGAGAATGGGCCAGAGAAGATATTTGGAGAGGTTATCACTGAAAATTTACCTAATATGGGAAAGGAAACACTTGTTCAAGTTGAGGAAGTGCAGATAATCCCGTACAAGATAAATCCAAGGAGAAACACAGTGAGATACATACTAATTAAACTGACAAAAATTAAATGATTAATTTAAAGTAAAAAGTGCACAGCAAAAAAATTAAATACCAAGAAAAAATATTAAAAGCCACAAAGGAAATCACATACAAGGGAACCCCCATAAGGATAACAGCAGATTTTTCAGCAGAAACTCTGCAAGTCATAAGAGAGTGGCATTTTGCCATCACCTTCATATATGAGGTGATGAAGAGGAGGAGCCTAGAATCAAGAATACTCTACACAGCAAGTCTCTGAGCTTATATGCTTATATATGCTGTTTATAAGAGACCCACTTCTGACCTAAGGACACATACAGACTTAAAGTGAGGGGATGAAAGATAATACTACATCCAAATGAAAATCATAGAAAAGAAGGAGTAGAAATATTCATATCATACAAAATAGATTTTAAATAAAGAAGGTCACAAGCGACATAGAAGGACATTGCATATGACTAAAGGGTCAACCCAAGAAGAAAATATAACTATTTTGAGTATATATGCACCCAACATAGGAGCACCACAATATATAAGGCAATTACTAAACCCATAAAAGGAAAAAACAGAAAATATAGATCAACATAAATATAGATCGATGTAACAGGATAGAAAGCCCAGAAATAAACCCTAGCGCCTGGGGTCAACTAATTTATGACAAAGGAGGCGAGAACATACATAGGGTAAAGACTGTCTCTTCAATAAATGGTGCTGGGAAAACTGGACAGCTGTATATAAAATATGAAACTAGAACATTCTCTAACAGCACAAACAAAAATAAACTCAAAATGGAATAAAGACCTAAATGTATAGCCAGATATTATAAAACTCCTAGAGGAAAACATAGGTAGAATGCTCTCTAACATAAATCATAGCAAAGTTTTATTTGATCAGCCTCCTAGAATAATGACAAGAAAGACAAAATTAAACTAACGGGCCCTAATTAAACTTAAAAGCTTTTGCACAGCAAAAGAAACCATTAAATAAATGAAAAGACAACCCATAAAATGGGAGAAAATCTTTGCAAATGGTGCAACAGACAAAAGTTTAATCTCCAAAATTTATAAACAACTCATATAAAGTAAAAAGAGCAACAACAAAAAACCCTTAAAACAACCCAATTGAAAAATGGGCAGAAGACTTAAATATACATTTCTCCAAAGATATATGGATGGCCAGTAGTCACACGGAAAAATGGTCAACACCACTAATCTTCAGAGAAATGCGAGGTATCACCTCACACCAGTTAGAGTGGCCATCAATAACAAGTCAACGAAACACAAATGCTGGAGAGAATGTAGAGAAAAGGGAAACCTCCTGCGCTGTTGGTGGGAATGTACATTTGTAGAACCCCTGTGGAAAACAGCATGGAGATACCTCAGAAAAATAAGTATAGAACTATCATATGATCCAGCAATCCCACTCCTGGGCATATATCCAAACAAAACTTTCATTGAAGAAGATACATTCACCCATATGCTCATAGCAGCACTATTCACAATAGCCAAGACATGGAAACAACCTAAATGTCCATCAATAGATGAATGGATTAAGAAGATGTGATACAGGAGTTCCCATTGAGGCTCAGCAGTGATGAACCCAACTAGTAACCATGAAGATATGGGTTCAGTCCCTCCAGTTTTTCCATAATCACCAGTGTAGGCCACAGATGTAGCTCAGATCTGGCACTGCTGTGGCTGGGTATAGGATGGCAGCTACAGCTCTGATGGGGCCCCTAGCTTTAGAACTTCCATATGCTACAGGTGTGGCCTTAAAAAGAAAAAAAGAAAAAAAAATGAAGATGTGGTACATAGTACATATATACATGGAATGGAATGGAATTATTATTCAGCTATAGAAAAGGACAAAATAATGCCACTTGCAGCAGCATGGATGGGACTAGTGATTCTCATACTAGTGAAGTTATTCAGAAAGAGAAAGAAAAACTGTATGATATCACTTTTATGTGGAGCAGAAAATATGGCACAAACGATCTATATACAAGGCATAAACAGATCATGGACATAGAGGGTGGGTTTGTGTTTCCCATGGAGGCAGGGACAGAAAGGGGGAAAGACAGGGAGTTTGGGGTGGGTAGATGGCAGGCTGTTACGTTTCGAACTGATGGGTAATGGGGACCTTTGTACAGCACAGGGAACTGTGTCAGTTTTTTTTGCGTTAGAACATCATTTAAAATGAAAAAAAAGAGTGGGTGTGTATGGGTGGCTAGGTCACTTTGCTGTATAGCAGAAACAAAGGAACATTGTAAATCAACTACATTTTGATAAAAAAATAAGCAAAATATTTTGAAAAAAATAGTTACTTCCACAAAATATTTATGTGCTTAATTTATTTTTAATGAAATAATAAATATTACTTAAATTTCTGTTTTAATATTTTATGGTAACTATTGATAAATGTAATTGGCATAAACTAAAGCCCTTCAGGTTTCTTAATAAAAATTGAAATTTAAAATTGTAAAGGATTCCAAAACTAAATGTCTGAGAACCAGTGAATTAGACAATTCCTAAAGCACTAGTGAGTTTCTAAACAACTTAGATGAAAAGCACTGCTTTGAGAAAAATAAATTTATATTATTTTCTCATAATACAATTTGCTTTAGCTAAATTTAAAATTCCAGTGTTATCACTTCAGTAATCAAAGGCATTCTTAGAAAGTGGTAATAACTTTTTAAATAAGAAGATAATTTTGACTGTGAATATAAAATCAAGGGACCCCATTAATCACAGCAAGACTATTTACTACATTAATGTAACTGGAAATATTAAAGCAATAGTTCCTTATCTAATAGAGCAAGACTATAAAGGCAAGATCATAGTTACATCAGTAAAACCAGTGTGAGGACAAAGTATAAAGATTTTTAACTGATTTTAGGGTACATTTTTAATATGGCTTGCACTTTATCTTGTAAAAAAAATATATAAGGATTGTAAATGGAATGGTGGTATAATTTTACTAGTCTACTTTTCTGAAAATAGAGTACTTCTTCACTATATTAAAAAAAAACCCTCCAGTATTTCTCATAATACATATTTGGAGTGTTTTTTCTTTAATAATTAGTTTTAATGATATGCTATGATAGAATATTATCAATTGGTGTTTTAAAAATTAGAGTAGCAAAAGTCATTATGCTTAGCAGAATGGTAGTGTTTCATAGATTGACTGTAAGAGAAAAGCCCTAAAGACAGATAAAAAACCCAAATTTTATTTCATTTTATTAAGTTAAGAGCCTCTGAATTTAAAATGGGAACAGAGCCAGCAACAGATAACAAATTACAGCTTAAATAAATTAGTTTTAAATTTATATTTCTCTGATCAGAGATGCATTCAAGATCATTTTCTTTGCCGCATTCCTTGATCAGCATATATAATTTCATTATACATCATAAATATGAGAGTAGCTTTTTTTTTTTTAAATCCAGTTTAGTAGTAGATGAACCTATAAAATAATAATGCTTGCGTCCCTCAAACACCTGGTCCATAAAGTAAAAATTGAAATAGGTAAAATTATTTGCTTTCCTTGCTGAGTAAAATATAGTCATTTACAAGGGACTAACATTGCCTCACTAACAAATAAGGCAAGCTATCCATTCAAGAAAAAATATAGTCAGTTAAATAAACATACAAATAGAAAAATAAATTGTAGGAAAGAAGTCCATCATGAGCATGGCACAAAGAGAAACCAACACCATACAGGTTATGGTAAGGAGTAACCGGCATAACTTTCAACAGATATTTAATAGCCATGGTAAGACTGCCTGACAGATTAGAAATTTTAAACACCCCAGTTACAGTAATTCACTGGGCAAATTATCTCCTAGGTGTTCTTTCCCAAGTGTAGAGCAGGAACACATCAAAAATAGAAACAAGGACTAAGCAGGACTAAGAAAGAACCCCCAGGAAAGGGAATATTTGCAAAACCAAAGGTAAGCAGGTGGCCAAAGACTTTAAGCTAGGATGCTGAGAGAAATAATTGAGCAAGAGCAAGGCAGTGGCCTTTTGAGAAGAACCAAAGGCAAGTCAGAAAAGCTAACAGAAACTCTTGAAATTACAAGGGGGTTCCTTTCTGAACACACAACAATGGCTCACCCAAGACTGAAGGTAACACAGGAAAATTGAAATAAATTACCCAAAAGGAAATGGTCCTTTCTAAGTGCATGACATCCGTCTAAATGTGACTGGAGATAAACAAAGACAACTGAAAGATCTTCCAAAAGAACACAGAGACTCTGCAGAGTTCACAGCAAGCCCAAAGAACATAGTGAAAAGAGCAAGATAGGAGTTCCTGTCATGGCTCAGTGGTTAATGAACCTGACTAGCATCCATGAGGACACGGGTTTGATCCCTGGCCTTGCTCAGTGGGTTAAGGATCCAGCGTTGCTGTGAATTGTGGTATCGGCTGCAGACATGGCTTGGATCCTGCATTGCTGTGGCTCTGGCTTAGGCTGGCAACTGCAAATCCGTTTGGACCCCTAGCCTGAGAACCTCCATATGCTGCGGGCAGGGACCTAGAAAGCCAAAAAAAGAAAAGAGCAAGATAGCCACAAGAAATATTCAGCCCCTGAAAGCAGCACCCTATTAAGGCTGTGGAAAGGCAGTAAGATGAAGAGAGATTTCTGGAATGTACCCGAGCAACTACAAAAGGTTGACTAGGTGGGAAAGGAGAGACAGAGATTACTAGAGTATCGCTAGTACTCTTATTCCAATCCTGGCCTAAAAGAAAATTTTTATTCCATCTCAAAATATTTGAAGCCAGTGACTAACTGAATCAAAATAAGTACAAAAGTAAAAAACACAACTAACTGAACTATGAATTAAATTGATTTATTCTTCTTCTGGATAGACTGACAGAGAAAGAGCTGAAAGTATATTCTCTATTTTGATCTCTACAGTTCTTTTATAATCACAAAACTTGTGGAAAAGCAAAAAATGAGACTCATGACCAAGAGATAAAATAGGAATGGAAGCCTGCAGGCAAATGTTGGAATTGGTAGAAAAGCATTGTTTTTAAAAAAGGTTATAATCACATTAAATACCCTAAAGGGTAATTTCTGTAGTATATGTAAACAGATGAGAAACCTCAAAAAGGAACTCAAAACTAAAACAAACGAACAAGAGAAATCAAATAAATGATGAAAGATTTCATTTCGTGGACTTAATAGGGGACTGACTACAAAAAAAAGAGAGTGAATTTGAAGATGACTCATAGAAATATATTAATCACATTGAAGCACATTTAAAAAAAAGTCCCTCTGAGATTTACAGGACAATACTGTGTTTAACATATGTGTAATTAGGGACACAGACATTGGAAAGAGATTATTAATGGGTCTGAAGAAATACTGGATGAGAAAATGGCTAATAGTTTCTTCAGATTTTAATATTTAAATATTTATTTGTAAGAATATAGTAGAATTTTGCTAAAAATAAAAATATATTATATACACACCCATACATATTCTCAGAAAACATATATAAGGATATATCCTTATATAAGACTATATGTCATAGGCATATGAAGGAATATATGTATATATATATATACATAAGAATATATGTAATTAAATATATGTAAATATTAAATTCACAAAAAATGCTTGAGTATTTTTGTCAGGCCACCTTGAACTGATAAAAAACATTAAATATTAATAACTATCGTGATACTTAATTGAAACATATGGAGTGCTTTTCTCTTTTGGTTAAGACACAAATGTATGTCTATTATTATATCCATTCAACTGTTCAAGAGAACTCTTATCTACTACAGCAAAACAAAAAAAATGAATGACATAAAGATTAGTGAGGACTAAGAAAACAAAAATAATACAATTCAATTACATATATATATATATATACGTATGTGTGTATATGTGTGTGTGTATATATATACATATATATACATATTCATATGTACACATATTTGCGCACATTGTGATACCAGGTCCTAGAATAGGAAAAAGAAACACATTAACAATACTTCCAAATTTGTGGAGCAACTAAAACTGTCATACATTTCTGATGGGAGCATAAAATATTATAAACAATTTGGAAAGTTGTTATACAATTCTTCATAAAGTTAAAAATATATCTACTCGATTACTGAGCAAACCAACTTATACACATTTATGTAATACAATTTAAAATGTATGTTCTCCAAGAGTCTTGAACAAGAAGTTTCCTTACAGCTTTATTTATAGTAGCCTGAAACTGGCAGCAATCAAATTCATGTTGTGATATATTCATATATTCAGACAACACGGTATTACAGAACAATAAATGGTACAAATAATGATACCTACAGTGTCATGGATAAA
The DNA here is from genome assembly GCA_004024745.2 of Catagonus wagneri. Classification (NCBI taxonomy): domain Eukaryota; kingdom Metazoa; phylum Chordata; class Mammalia; order Artiodactyla; family Tayassuidae; genus Catagonus; species Catagonus wagneri. The sequence continues at coordinate 4,042,333 of PVHT021183585.1, forward strand.
AAATAAAAAACAAATTATGTTGGGCAAAAGAAGCTAGACACAAACTGCATGATATTGTTTGCTGTTTATATGAATTCGAGAACATGAATAAAAAATATGAGAGAACATACAGTCTAAAGATAATATTCTGTCTCAATTTAGGTAGTGGTCACATGTGTATATGCACAACTGTCAAAACATTTATCTGTTCACTTAAGATCTGTGCGTTTTATTTTATTCATACCTCAGTAAAAACTCAATTTCATTTATGTGACATACTAATCTCTGACTTTAAATCATTAATGGACTTATATGAAAATGATCCATCAACAGCAAAAAAAAAAAAAAAAAAAATAAGCACAAACAATCCAATTAAAAAAAGGGCAGGAGACCTAAAGAGATATTTCTCCAAAGAAGACATATGGTTGGCCAAAAGGGCACATGAAAAAATGTTCAAAATCACTAATTATTAGAGAATTGCAAATCAAAACTACAATAAGATACCACCTCACATGGGTTAGAATGGCCATCATTAATAAGACTACAAATAACGAATGCTGGGGAGGGTGTGGAGAAAAGGAATTCTCCTATACTGTTGGTGGGAGTGTAGATTGGTATGACCACTGTGGAGAAGAGTATGGATGTTGCTCAAAAAAGAAAATATAGAATACCATATGATCTAGCAATCCCACTCCTGGGCTCATATACAGACACAACTTTTATTCAAAACTCTACATGCACCCCATGTTCATTGTGGCTTCATTCGCAAGAGCCAAGACATTGAAACAACCCAAATGTCCATTGACTGATGAATGGATTAAGATGTGTTATGTATACACAATGGACCCACATTGCCATAAAAAAATAATGCCATTTGCAGCAACATGGGATGGAACTAGAGATTCTCACACCAAGTGAATTACGTCAGAAGAAGAAAGAAAAATACCATACAGTATTAGTTACATGTCGAATCTAAAACATGGCACATGTGTTCCCATTGTCCCTCACAGGATTATGAACCCAACTAGTATCCATGAGGATGTGGGTTCTATGTAGCCCCATTCAGTGGGTTAAAGATCCAGTGTTGCTGTGAACCACGGTGTAGGTTGCAGAATCGGCGATCCCACATTGCTATGGCTATGAAGTAAGTTGGCAGCTGCAGCTCCATTTCACCCATAGCCTGGGAACTTTCATATGCTGCACGTGAGGCCCTAAAAAGCCAAAAAGCAAAGATGAACCTATCTACAGAACTGATGAACCTATCTACAGAACTGAAAGAGTCTCACAGACATGAATTGCAAACTTGTGTTTGCCAAGGGAGAGGGGGAGGGAGTTGGATGGACTGGGAATCTGGGGTTAGTGGATGCAAGCTGTTACATTTAGAGTGGGTAGGCAATGAGGTCCTGCTGTATAGAACAGGGAACTATTACTTGTGATAGAACATGATCGAAGATAATATGAGAAAAAAATATATATGTATATATATGGCTGGATGACTTTGCTGTACAGCAGAAATTTACAGAACATTATAAATCAATGTTAATAATGATTAAATTGAGTAAAAACAAGGGTGCCCAAGTAGAATTGCTATGCCTGGATTTACTTTGTTAATAATTAAAAACAATAATTAAAAATAATAATTAAAAATAATAATTAAAAACAAAGTAAATCCAGGCATAGCAATTCTATTTGGGCACCCTTGTCTTTACTCGTTTGATGGCCTGGACATTTTTCGGTATTTTTATCATCATAATTATATTCCATTCAATGAGCATTCTTGAGGCCCTACTACATGACAGATATGGTGCTCTTTGTCAGATATACCAGTTATTATGAAAAGATTTCTGTCACTTTGGGATTGCAGTAATGAGGGGACTCAGCCTAGTAATATTTAAGAATTATAAGATATTCAGTCTAAAAAAAAGCAATTATTGGCAAAACTAGGCAGTGTATTAACATATATTTTTAATTATGCTGAATTAAAAATGTCTCTTTATGTGTTGTGATATTATTTAAATCCAATTCTGTTTCCAAGACATTTAAAATTTACATGAAACTTTAAGAATCTCTCTTAAAAATTACTTAATTGACCTTCAAATGACATTTTTAAAAAATGTAATAGGGAAAACCTTAGCAAATAATGGAAAATTTGAATAAAAATTCCTAGTCCAATTCACTGAATCAATACATTAATGCTAATTAATAACATTAATGAAGTGTGAAGCTTTAAAAAACTAATAATTTACTATTCTTATAAAGATATATTCAACTGTGGAAGTGGACAAGTTTCTGTCTTAATTAATTAATATATTAACATTAATTAATATTTTCTAACCATTCCCTATACAAGGGATTTTGATAGTTTGATAGCCTGATTGCTGAAACATTTAACTTGAACCAAAGTGCCAGTCCGAAATGTTTATTTTACTGTTTTAAAATTAGCCTGATATACAACCCACAGAACCAAATCAGTAAAAATGAAATATATTGGATACACTAAAATAATGCAAGTTCTGTCAGGTTTTTGTTACCAGATTTTTTAAAATCAGATTCTTGAACACCACAATTGTATAAATATGGAAGTTTGACACAGGTGTAGTTCCTTCTAGCAACACCCAGATTCCATTTATCATTTCATGAAAAAAAAAGCCAGAGCAAAACTGACTTTTGGAATCATGACTCATATTCTACTTCCAGTATGAAATAATCACTTATGAACTTTTATAAGCCTGTAGTAGTTTCCTTTGCTATTAAAATGAATTACTACAAACTCAGTGGCTTCAAACAATAGAAATTTATTCACTCAGAGTTCTAAAGGCCAAAAATCTAAAATCTGTGTCACTGAGCTGAAATTAAGGGCCAGAGGCTCCACGGGAAGATCAGTTCCTTTCATCTTTCAGCTTCCGGTGGGTGGCTGCTGGCATTCTTCCACTTATATGCCCTCACCTCCTCTAATCTCTGCCTTTAGTCTCTTTGCCTTTTCCTCTTTTTGGTGTACAGTATCCCTCTGCCCCTCTTATAAGGTGACTTGTGATGTCACTGAGGACCTGCCTGGATAATCCAAGATAAACTTCTCACCCAAATATTCTTAATTTGGTCACATCTGTGGGGACTTTGGGGGAAAAGTGATGGTGTCACATTCCAAGGATTAGAACACAGATACCTTTTGGGAAGGCTTTCCTCCCCGTCTCATTTTTCCCATTCCTCTATTTTTTCCCTAGGATCTCTTCTCAAATGAACTACCTACAAGTGAGTCTTGTTTCAGCTTCTGTTTTTGGAAGAAACCCACCTAAAACAGGTGGCTTGTCTCTAAGAGTGTGGATGGTTTCTATATAGGCCTGCAGAGTGTGGACACAAGCAGGGGGTGGGAGTTCAGTGGAAAGACTGTGGTCGTTCCAGTCTAATTTTGCTGTTTTCTCACTGGAACAGGAAGCAATTGTTCTGCTGAATCTGAGGAAATGCTGGAGTTTAGCAGTGAGAGAATATTTAAATATGAAGCTTGAGTAGTGGGGGGGGATGGATTGTTAAAATATAGAATTGTTTCTCAGAACCATGAAGGACCTATGAGGCATCAGTGATCATTAATCATAAATACAATCTGAAGCGTATTTCCTTTAAATCCAAGATGCTTGCTCTGCCTAGAACATTCTATCATTCAATCATTTTCTAGTATGTACCTTTAAATACCCTTTTTTTTGTATTTATATCACTTAGGATGTTTATAACTGATGTGGTATGTTCTTTCACAGCCACAAATCCGTCTGGAAGACAGGGCAGAAACTTCTTAATGAGTTGTTTTAACTAACCCTTTGAGCCCTTGTCCTTGTGTATAACTAGTAGAGAAGATATAATGGAGATACGCGGAAATTTTTTAAGACTTTATTTTTGAACCATTTAAGTGGGAGCATTTAAAAATCTACCACAAGGCTTATCCTCTCATAAACTTCAATTTATTTTATATTTCTTTGTTTTTCCTCAGTGTTTTCCTTGGACTTTCATTATAGGCTTAAAAAAGACTATCTGACAGCAAATTCCTAGATAGCAAGTCTCTCTCACCATTTGGATTCTTCTAGTTTGCTTATGCTATAATACTGGAATCATAAATGCAATATACTCAATTAAAAACCTCATGTTTCACACTGAACATAAGAAACAACATATTAATTTGACATTTAATCATTCAATACACCATCATTGTTTACCATATTGTGCTAAATCCCATAGTAAAAATAAATATAAACATGAGTGGCTCATTTTGAGCCTGAATGCTAGGAAAGGTCAAAGAATATAGGAAATGGAATGCATCTTTAGCTACTAATTTGAAAATTCATGTATTACTACAACTTTCATTTTTGTCCAGGAGTGTCCCTAGTTGTACATATTCTTTAGTGGTCATTTCAAAAGGTATAGATTCTCAACACATTTGGTTAGTCACTGACTGCTGAATAAGACCATCTTTCAAAGTGGTATAAACATACCACATTTGCTTTTGGTCTACACAGTCTTCCACTATTTATATTCAAACATAGTGTCAGAGAAAGTTCTGAAGTTTATCAGAAAATGTGGAATCATGCATTATGTCTCATTGTATACTAAGTCAATACAGAACTAGGTATAAGGGCTTCTGTAGGTTCAGTGAGTGAAAGAATTTCATTTGTTTTGGATGTTTCTGAGATGGAAGATGGGGGCCCCAACAAGATTCTTTTGGCCTAAATGCTTAGCAACCAGTGAATTTGATTAAAATGATAACAAACTACAAAATATTTCGATTATAGAGACTGTATGCCCTTTGTGTGCTTCTTCTATTTATAGACTTTTTAAATGCTCTCTGTATCAACTCATTTATTATTTGTAAAATTATGATCATGTTAATACTGCATATCTTAACCAATCGTATTGCTATGAATTGGTACTAGGAAGACAGTCTACAATACTAAGATTACCCAAGTAATAATATGAAAATAAAATAAATGGTATCAATATGTCATCTGCTCTTAAGAGCATGTAAAATGCTTAATATTAACAGAGGATGTTATATTTGAAAATTATATTTAAAAACCTGGTTTCTCTAAAGCTGTAAATTAACTACCTCGTATTTTACATTCTTATTCATTGCCTTAGGATGTGAAACCAAGAGCTCCATTCTCTGATGCTAAAAAAGGAGTTAATTTTATTCAGGAAGACAGTAGTTGGACTGTATATTTGTCTTCATAACAAATTCTATTCTTATTATACTTTAAAAAGTCAATTGATTTTAAATAAGTATTGTAGAATTCCAGTTCTTGCAATGTTAAGCCTATGAAAACTGCCAGACAACAAATTGTATACATATACACATATATCTGTAATTATATAGATATAGATCTAGATAGATGATAGATGAAAGATAGATAGATGATAGATAGATGAGAATGTAATTAGTTGTACTAATTTGGCAAGGGCTGATTTTTCCCACTATTGTTTCATGTTCAAAGGAGACTTGGTAGGGATTACTATTAAGCTTATGTTACTAAGAATATCTAAGTTCAAAACATAAACACTGACTCCTTCATTCTCATTGAATTGTCCTTCCACGCCTTATGAATATTTAAAACTGCAAAAGTATAGCTGCTTACTATGCTCTACTCTATTTCAGAGAACCCCCTAAATGTTTAATAATTCTAAGCCATCATAGTACAATAATTTTATAATTATACAGATATAAATTATTTTGCATGATGCTAAAGACTTAGTGTTAATATTTAACATCACAATTAATTGTTCAAGGTTCATTGCCCCACAAAATAATAAATTTAGTCACATAAAGGAAGCTATACATTTAGATAATTGTGCAAATGGATTTCATTTAATTGTTCTTAAAGCAGTTCAAATTCTCAGCTCAATTAAAAGGTGATGGATTGCACATAATGTGTTTCCTTTTTTATGGATTATAGATTACAGATAAAATTACCTCAGGAGATTTTTTTTTCCACCCTTGGTTTCACAATCTGTTATTCTAAATGTAAACTGATTGAACCCACAATTCCCTTTTGTCACAGCAGGTTTCTGGCTTTCAGTGTTTTTCTGCTTGTGTAATTACATATTTTAAGAAGATATGTTAATCAGTAACCATATTCTGGAGTCTCAGGAGATCTAGCAGAAATGTGTTGTAGATAACATGTTTTAACAATTTTAAAGTAAATACTTTAAGGGATATAAACTGAGTTTACTTCTTTGTTAAAAAGATCATTCACAAATTTTTTCATTTGCTCATTTGTGATCATCTAGTGCTTTAAAAATCATATAAAGACTCACGCGAATTTTTAGTTGGAATAGGCTTCAGGAATACGTAGTATCCTCAACTCATTTTAAATATATGGAAATTGAGACTCAGGTTGAAAGGGAAGGAACCATTGTGTTGATGGAAGATTCTTATTTCAAATTCTGAATTTAACACTTACTGGACAGCCTATCCTATTGATTTCTTATTGCTGCGAACAAATACCTACAAATTAAGCAGCTTAAAACAATGCAGATTTTTTGTTCTCATGGTATTTCTAGACCAGGAGTCCAAACTCAAGGGTTTCTTCTGGAGGCTTCAGGAGAGTATCTTTTTCCTTGCCTTCTCTGTCTTCTAAAGATCCCTTTTATTCCTTGGTTTCGAGTGCATCACTCTAATCTTTAGGTGTACCAAGTCATCTCCTTTTTCTAACTCTGATGCTCTTGCCTCCTTTTTTCAGGGACACTTGTGATTATGTTGGGTCCAAATGGAGAATCCAGATTATCTCCCCATTTTAAAATACCTGTCCCCATTTATGAAGTCCCCATTGCCATGTAAATTAACAGACTCATGGATTCCACAGGTTAGAACTTGGATATCTTAGAAGGACCAGTACTGGCCTATAATAGTGGTTATTTCATGTCATCTGTGAAACAGTCTTGAATACCATGGGGATATTCTAAAGCTATATTAACACTCCACCAGAGCTGTCTTAGTGCAGATTTTGATCATGTCTCATCTATGTATTAATCTAGTTGATTTTCTTATCTGTAGTGTAATTTCTCTCTAAGTCTGATTTGCCCTCTGGCTATAAAAAAATTCAAATGTGTTCATATTATTCTCTTAATACATTCACTGACTTGCCTTTGCTTACTTAAATAGTTCACATACCTCATAACAGTTTACAATCCCTTCACAGCAGGGATGGAATCCAGCTGTCTGGGCTGTATGTCTTCACTCACTCTATGATCCATATGCTAATTAAGTTTTCCTAAGTGTGGCCAGTCTCTTTGAACATCCATAACTTTACTTAAGTTTCCTTTACTGGAAATTCCCTTAGTTACACAATTTTCCTGTCTAGAAAAATTATATTCACCCTCCACTGTATCTTCCACTCTACCGTATCTTCCTATTTAACATTCCCCAGAGTAGGTGTCTACATACTTGGCTTTTATCTGAAATAGTGAAGTTGCCATGTGCTATTTCAGTTGCAGTACATTTATCTTATTGTACACTCTTTAAAGGGTATTTCAAGAGTGATGCTTGTGTTCCATTTCTTTTTTCATAATTCTAGTATGTAATATTTAACCCAATCAATATAATTTTGCCTTCCATAGATAGTCCCTTTTTTTATGTAAATATCATTGCATGATTTGGGCACCTAGGGTTTCTCCTGATAAATACTTTTATTTTGTATCTCCCATAGCTCTGAAAAAATACTGAGGACAAGGTTTATATACAGCAAGTTCTTTAAGATTGTAAGATTAAATGAATTATTTTTTGTTTCTGAACAAATAGGATTTCCTAGGAATTAAAATTAAAATAAATGATCTTTTACATTTTCATTAATGATTGGGAGGAAGATTTCTCAAGAAAATCCACATTTTTGTCAATAATCCTAAAGTCTGTAAAGAACAGAAAATTTCACATTTATAAACATAAATTATATACCACAAATACTGATGGAGAAATAGAAAATTCAAAGACATGCAGGAAGCTCAGTGAAAATTACAACGTTTTATCTGACTATTTTATTCCTGGTATGATGATTTTTTTTTTTGCCTTTTTGCCTTTTCTAGGGCCACACTGGCGGCATATGGAGGTTCCCAGGCTAGGGGTCTAACAGGAGCTGTAGCTGCCGGCCTTCGCCACAGCCACAGCAACGCGGGATCCGAGCCGCATCTGCAACCTACACTACAGCTCACGGCAATGCCAGATCCTTAACCCACTGAATGAGGCCAGGGATCGAACCCGCAACCTTATGGTTCCTAGTTGGATTTGTTAACCACTGAGCCACAACAGGAACCCCTAAACAAATATTTTGATAAAAATGATAAAGTGCAGAACTGTTCATTACTATCTGGAAAGGAAGGAAGTGTCATTGAAGTATGTTGACAGGATCGATATGAGAAAAAGAATCCTGGCCTAAGCAACCAAAATCCTCTAAACTGAAATCAGATGAGTGAATCCACTCAAAGAAGTAAGAGTCTGTAACAAAATCAATGGTCTGCCTTTTAAATAAAATGACAACAATAAAAAGCCCACCCAACTCTACTCAAATGCATAGAAACTACTTTCTGATTCAACCAGAGCTTCTCTCAACTCCTCCAATGAATGCATCCTAGCCTCCAAGTCCACCACAACTTGCCCTTAGCTTCGTTAACTTCTTTCTACAGTCATTTTCAAATGATACGACTAGTGTATAATAACCTATCTTATGTGGCAGCAGAACAGTATATTATTTGGAAAAGCAATGATAGATGGAGTAATAAATGAAAAGGAGCCCTGGAAGCAAGAGATGATGGAAAATATGCTCATTTTTATACTATTGTATAGAAGGGAGTTGAGAAAGAAAATATTGCCTGCCATATCTGTAAACAAAGTATGTCACAGTCATCAGCAATTGCAGCCGCCTCTAAGGATGAGTCAAACCAGTGAGCCCTGTGGGAATTCAGGAAGGAAACAAAGAATACCTGTCCTCTACAGCCCTCAGACTGCAACCACTGCCTATGGTGCAACCTGAGGAAACTCAGGAAGTGAAAAACACAGGATACTGGCCCCAGAGAGCTGAGGTGCATATCAAAGGAATGATTTCAGAGTTCCAGGTGTGGCTTAGTAGGTTAAGAACCCAACCAGTATTCATGAGGATGCAGGTTCAATCCCTGGCCTTGCTCAGCGGGTAAAGGATCAGGTGTTGCTGTGAGCTGCAGTGTAGGTCACAGATACGGCTTAGATCTGGTGTTGCTTTGGCTGCAGTATAGGCTGTCAGCTGTAGCAGCTCAGATTCAAACCCTGGCCTGGGAGCTTCTAAATGCCACAGGTGGGGCCCTAAAAAGGACAATAAATAAATAAATTACTTAATTAAAAAATAAAGGAATGGTTTCATGGCCCCAGACCCTTACATCTTCCCAAAGTTAAGGATAATCCTTAAATTGAGATATCTAGTTTTCTTTTATTAACAGTAATCTTTTGTTCCAACTACTTGTCCTTTGTTGCAAAACTCCTGTATATCTTAGCTCCCTACCTTGCCTCCTCAGAACAGTTTTCTCAGGGTTATTTGAGATGCTGCCTCTGGGCTAAAGTCCTCAGTTTTGTCAACCGAATAAAACATAACACAACTTTTAGGTTGTGAATGTTTTTTTTTTTTTTTTTAACTGGACAAAGAACTGAAAACCACGTAACTTTTGCATAAAGAATCAGACTGATCAAGCAGGGAAAAAGCTAATCTGTTTATTGAAACTACAAGTCATTTAATAGAGCAATATTTTTAAAAAAGATGAGCATGTATCCTAGCAAACAACCTAGGCGGTCCATGGGACTGGGAAAACACCCCAGGGAGAAGCTTCTAACCTCCTTTCAGAAGTTTGTCAGCAATTGCCTACCCAAGAGCAGAGGAGAAGCTCTGCAATATAGAGCGTGGGGAAGGGGATGTCCTACTTTCAGAATTGTCTGTGTGTGTGTGTGTGTGTGTGTGTGTGTGTGTGAGAGAGAGAGAGAGAGAGAGAGAGAGATTAATAGAGCTTCACTCTCTTTCTTTGTTAATATTTACCAGGTAATACTTTTCCAGCCTTTTAGTTTACCTTATTTTGAGCTACATGTCCACCATTTACAACTAAAAAAAGCAGAATTCCCTTCATCTATTTGTTAATGTTGCTATGAAAAAGTCTCAGGAATTATATAATGAAATATATATTTCTCAATGTCATTTTCACTCAACAACATATTTTTTAACAACTTTGTGAACTCTACAGTGAAAATATAACATCTTCTTATAAATCCAGTGTTCACAGGTTGGTAAGAAATTCTTCATTTCTGACGATGGAGTGGCCGTAGAACTGCATTAGCCTATTAAAAATCGTATTTATTTCACAAGTTTCACTGTCACTAGAGAGAAGGGCTGAGACCTAGGTACGGCAGGCCCATGCCCTGCTGCTAGTCTCAAAATCTTCTTCAGTTATCATTTCAGAGAGATCCACTTTCTGGAATTTAGAATTTACTGCCTAGAGAGAGTAGTTTGGAGACTGACATATTCCATGTAAAAATGTAAAGAATGGGTAATTACATTAAATGAACTTTCTTTGCCAAAGTCGTAAATAGCCCAAGGATAACATTTCTTAAGCTATTTTCAGCTTTTGAATTATTGGAAAATTCTGTAGTACTGCAGATTGCAATTTGAACTGCCTGCCACAAATCTTTAAAAACAAAGTGTTTGTCTTTGCTTTGCTGACAGATGAATGAATATGAAAGAAAAAAATGCAATTATATTTTGCAAATTCAAGGAAGGGAATTCTCAGAAAAAACTTTCTGTTTAGACTAATTAAGTAGAAGTAGTTATGACTGTATCCAGTTCTACTAACGACTAGCTTAGGTAAAATTAGATAAGAAAATTGTACATTCAACTTTATGCCATGAGGAAAGGCTAGAGTCACTAAACCTTATTGGCTTATGGATTGAAATTAAAGAACCTCCTCTCAGGAATTTTTCCCATGTTTCTGTATATACTATGAACAAGAGGACCTCAAAGTTCCCTTTAGCTTGACTAAACCTTAGACAAGAATTTTTCTGGTTATAGGTTTCTGACTGCCCCCCACCCCTGTTTTTTAGGGCATCTAAGGAGGTGGTGCTCTGATCTCACAGTCTCTGTAGGAGGGTAACAGCTCATAAGGTGCAATTAGCAAACAGGGATGGCCTTATCAGATTGACCAACCTCTTTTGCAATGTCCTCCAGTATTTTTCATTTGGCTCACCCCAGGGTTTAAAAATCATCCAGGCTGACATAAATAAATAAATAAATAAATAAATAAATAAATAAATAAATAAATAGGCACTGAATCAATCCCTAGCCCTGCACACTGGGTTAAAGGATCTGGCATTGGCACAGCGAAGGCCTAGGTCACAGCCACAGCTCAGATTCAGTCCCTGGCGCAGGAACTTCCATATGTCACTGGTGCAACCATTAAAAAAAAAAAAAAAGAAATCAACCAGCCTTTTCTTTCAGAAGAATTGAGGTCAGTCTTTCTTCCCTATTTCAGCAGTTCTGAATAAAGAAGTCCTTGCCTGTATGTATAATTTTACAGTGCAAATTCTTTTGGCAGCTGAAGGAGCACCCTACTATTTCAACTTTAGCAAACACCTCCATAGCAATAATAATCATATGTGAATTTGGATGCTCTCTGGTCCTACATAGTCTTCCTCCGTCACCTAATTAAGAGTTAAAAAAAAAATGTGGAGATTTTTTGAATAATTTTTTAAAGATATTGTTTTGGGGAAATCAAAATGTCCTTTCCACGGGTGCACAGGGTAACTCAAGGGAAACATCCCATGTTAACTTGGGTTCAGGAATTTCAAATCTGAGTCTTTACCCAAGAGTAGTGATGCAGCACTATGCTGCCAAAAGTCTCACTGGTATTCCAGACAGATACCAGACCTGAGTGCAAACATATGCCTGACTGATTGGCATTTTTTAACTTCTTGCGTGAAGATGAGAAAGCAAGCAAAATGTGTAGACGAAAATAATTTTCAAATAATCGAAGTTCACTATGTGGAAAGAGAAGGAAAAAACAAGTGAAAATAAGAATCCATATAAATTTTAACTTTGCACGAAATGCATTATTTGAATTTTCTTTTCCTTTACATGTATGCATCCTTATATACCTGTTTTGATGAAAGCTTTTAAAAGTAGTTGAAGAAAGAGAATGTCTTGGAATTTGATTCAAATATTAATGTTTTGTTTAAATGGAAAATCCATAATTTAGTTGCCACATAGCCTGGCTTATACTGAATATTTGATAAGTATTTTAAGTATATTTGTTATTTCTAATATCATTATTCCTCACAGCGCTGAGTTTTTGAAAATAGACCTTGAGTTTGAATGTTGTCTGTAATAATTATTCGCTTGGGCTAGTTGCATACACCTTTTGACTTCCTTTCATATTCTACAAAATGTGGGTTCCTTTTCCATCTTTGTATCCAATGCAAGAATAGCAGTGAAAATTTTAGTCATACAAGAAAGTTTAAAAGTGAATTTTTAAATTACCGTTAAAAGCTCCAGCTGAGATTTAGCACATATTACGTGTCTCATTGTGTCCTCTGGGGCCCACACCCCTGAGGCCTCACTGTGGCACTAAGGCCCTCTGTAATCTTCTTCCTCTCTTTTAACCATAGTTCGGACACCAATTTCTCATATAATACAGTCAGAGAGAAAGAAGCAGAGAAAGAATGAGAAAGGAAAATTGTATTTAAAATATTTTAGAGTTAAATTTTATGTAAACTTTTTTTTTTCTACTATATTCTAATGTTTCTATGTAGTAGGAGAAAAGAATTGCCTGGATTCATATACACACAAACACAAATGCACAGCACACAGACAATGCACACACATGCACATATTTGGTGCTTCCATAAATAAAATGAGAAAAGGAGTATTTTCAGTATAAGGTATGTACGTCGATGTGAGATTTGGGACAGGAATTTTTGTTAACTCTGAAAACAGGACTGTTGGAGAACTGAGAGAAAGGAACAAACTAACTGTGTTTCAGACAGTAAGCATATTTTAAAGATTTGAAGCTGAACTCTTTAGGATTAAATGATAGTATGACTTAGGTTCTAAAGTCAGAAAAAAATATTGCTTAAAGCAGCAGAAACTGAGAAAGAAAAGAAATGATAGGAAAATGAAATGTGAAGTAAACAAATATCAGAGTTGTAAATTGATATGTATTGACTTTATCTAGCCCTAAGCAGAGAAGGAAAATTAAAACTGAAAAACTAATGTTTCAAAATATGCAACTTTGGCATGACAAATATGGATGCTAAATCAAATTTGTATGAATACTATCGACTTTTAAGATTTATATGAGATGAAGTACTTTCACTGAATGTCAAATAGATGTTACTATAATATATTGCAAATTAGTCAAATAAGTGATGCAATTCCACTTTGATCTTTGGGGGAGTAAATTTCCTGCAAAAAATTTTAAATTTAAAAAAACCATGTCTTATAGACACTTAACACTTCTGTGTTAGAGACAGTGGAACACATATCCAGAAAGCAGTGCTCCACCCATATCCAAGTCATTTTGGTTAGGAATAAATGGTTGGAATCACTATAGTTAGGAATTTGCAATATCTTTGATCCATATATTTTTATAAGCGTATAACACTGTTACTGAAGATATCCACACTGGAAGATGAGTCTAGAACTTTATTTCTTAGGAAATAAATAAACAAGTGATACACATGGCTTAGAAATAGTAGGTCATGTAAATGACTCAAGTGAAAATTACTACATATCTCTCAGCATACTTTAGGTAGTAAATAATTTTAAGGGTATAGGTAAGTTATAAATAAAATAAAATAAGTCATATTTCAAACGTCTCACAGGAAAGTTTCAAATGTAATAATATCTCACAGATAATTTATAAAAATAGTTTACTATACAAACAAATTCTTGTTTATTTAATTTATTTATTTATTTTTGTCTTTTTGTCATTTTAGGGCCACACACGTGGCACACTGAGGTTCCCAGGCTAGGGGTCTATAATCAGAGCTGTTGCTGCTGGCCTACACCAGAGCCACAGCAACACCAGATCGGAGCCACATCTGAGACCTACAGCACAGCTCACGGCAACACCAGATCCTTAACCCACTGAGTGAGGCCAGGGATTGAACCCACAACCTCATGGTTCCTAGTCAGATTCATTTCCACTGAGCCACGATGGGAACTCCTAATTCTTGTTTATTAACCAACAAATTTCACTCTGTCCTCCTTGTTGGTAACATCAGTTTTCTTTTGGATTCTGCCCCAGTTCTTCCCAGTATCTTAAACTATCCATTCAGAGACTGATAGAGCTACTCAAGACTGTAGATCAAACAGTCAAAGCAGTTCAGGCAATAATGTGAACAGTTTTTGGCCGAGATTAATATTAAAGGTATGGGAAAAATCTAGAAAAGCCAACATGTATATAGATTCCTATTCCAGTGATATTTCTAGGATGCTATGTTGCCTAATTTACTCTATGGTCTTGCGTATTTCTTTTTGGAGTCTTTATTGCTGCAGAAAAGAGACTGGAGAAATAAAAATTTGTTGAAAGCAATTGAACTGTACAACCAATGCGCAAGAAATTTGACCAAAAACAGATGAAAATAAATCAAGCAGTGGAGCTAAGTTAAATAAGACATAGGCAGGAAGCTATTAATAGGCAGTTTTAGTCAGTTTAGCAGTTCTTACTACAAGGAATACAAAACAAATACAGGGTGAATACAAATAAGGAAGAATAAACATTCTGGAAGAAATACATGTCTTAGTCAAATAATTTTTTTTTTTTTTGTCTTTTTGCCTTTATGTAGAGCCGCACCCGCAGCATATGGAGGTTCCCAGGCTAGGGGTCTAACAGGAGCTGTAGCTGCCGGCCTTCCCCACAGCCGCAGCAACGCGGGATCCGAGCCGCCTCTGCAACCTTCACCACAGCTCACGGCAACGCGGGATCCTTAACCCACTGAGCAAGGCCAGGGATCGAACCCACAACCTCATGGTTCTTAGCTGGATTCGTTAACCACTGAGCCACAAAGGGAACTCCTTAGGCAAATAGTTTTTAAAAACTGTTCTAACCATTTTAAGCAGGTTAAATAATGTCAGTCTGAAACACAAAATTTTAACTTGAATACCCACAATAATATTTACAGGTGGATTACTGAAAATTTGTCAGTAAGCAGAAATGTGTCCTTTGCATCATAAAGAAAATAATTGCATAAATAATGAGTGGAACCCAATGCATGTACCATTACTATGTGAATGCATTGACATAAAGCATAAAATGAATTAAGTTATAAATACTTAAAATATAGAACATGCTATGCTTAATGATACATTGATTTTGAGGCATATGTGAACTTGTCAGAGTGACTGTATAAACTGACATAATAGAAATTTCACTGACCTGCGTATCACAAAACATGTATTCTAAATATACCTACCCAGCCAACGAATTACATGCCTTGAATAATTACTTAATTTCCAGTACATTCAGCTTTTTATTTGCCCATAAAAGTGTCTTGCATATATTTGGTTTTCAATCTCTACCAAAAGAACACAGGGAAGCTATATTTATTGTTCATAAACAGAGTGCTGAGGGACCTGGTGGAACCTCAGGAAACCAAGAGAGACACCATTGTATATGTTAAATTTTCAAGGAAAAACAGCTAATTTTTTCACAGCACGCAATTTAACATTAACATAACTTTTTGACATATATCCTTTAAAACTATTTTAAAAAGGAGATCCTTAGATATTTCTTTTGGCTGGGAGCGACTATGAAAAAAAAAAAAGACCAAGATACGAAGAACTTATAAGGTTTGAGAATTTGTAACACATATGCTCTTTGCTGTCCTATCCATGTCTAAACCTCACTGACAAATTAAAAGTGGACATAAATCTTCAGCATGCACTATGTCTATTTTATTTAATTTTTCTTTACTTTTTTAGGGCTGCACCTGTGGTTATGGAGGTTCCCAGGTTAGGGGTCAAATCAGAGCTGCAGCTGAGGCCTACACCACAACCACAGCAAACGCAGATCCCAGCCACATCTGCAAACTATGCCACAGCTTGTGGCAACACCAGATCCTTAACCCACTGAGCGAGGCCGGGAAATGAACCCATATCCTCATGAATACTTGCTGGGTTCTTAACCCATGGAGCCATAACAGGAACTCTCACTATGTACATTTTAGATGACAAGTTTGCATTCTTTCTTAAAGTTGGAAAATTAAAACCTTAGCTCTATGTTTCTCAAGAAACAAAATAAGTTTTTAAAGCTATTATTATAAAACAAAGAAAATAGGAGTTCCCATCGTGGCTTAGTGGGTTAAGAACCCGACTAATATCCATGAGGATGTGGGTTTGATCCCTGTCCTTTCTCAGTGGGTTGAAGCATTCGGCATTGCCGTGACCTGTGGTGTGTGTCACAGTCGTGACTTGGATCTGGTGTAGTGGGTCGCTATGGTGTAGGCCAGCAGCTGAAGCTCTAATCTGGCCCCTAGCCCAGAAACTTCCATATGCCACAAGTGCAGCCGTAAAACGAAAAAATATATATATATAGGAATTCCCATTGCTGCGCAGCGGAAACGAATCAGATTAGGAAGCGTGAGGTTGTAGGTTTGATACCTGGCCTCGCTCAGTGGGTTAAGAACCTCGCATTTCTATGAGCTGTGGTGTAGCTTGCAGATGTGGCTTGGATCCTTCGTTGCTGTGGCTGTGGAGTAGGCCGGCATCTGAGCTCCAATTTGACCCCTAGCCTGGCAACCTCCATATGCTTCGGGTGCAACCCTAAACAAACAAACAAATATTATAATAATACAACTAAGAAAATACATTTCAGGTAATCAAGATATAGGGTACATATGTTTAGGCAAATAATTCTTATAGCCATTAGTTACAGGCACCAAATGTGATTAGCCAAGAAATTTCTAGTGCAGATAAAAGTAAGTTCTTTAAATTAAATAAACCTATTTAAAAAGAAAGATGAAGTATCAACATATACAGGGTATTTATTTGGCTTTCTGGTATTCAAAATCATGTATTTGTTATAAAATATTTTCACTCATTTTTACTCCAAAACTCTGTCAATGCTGTTAGGATTCCTGTGGATGGTACACCTAGGCTAAGAGGTTGGAAGTCACATGATAACCACTTTATCATGCAGTTGCTTTGGAGATTTATTTTGTTTTCCTTTTTTTTTTTTAAATTCAGTGTTTACTTCCAGGCTTTTTGAGGTGTAATTGATAAATAACATTGTGTAAGTTTATTGGGGAAAATATGATGACAATACAAAAACATTTTGTAAAATGATTACCATAATAACATATCCATCATCCCACATAATTATCCCTTTTTACTGCAGTGAGTACATGTACTCTCTTAGCAAAATTCAGTTATACAATATCATATTAACTTTTGTCACCACACTGAATACAATAACATTTTTAGCTTATAACTGGAAGTTTGTACACTTTGACCAACATCTCCTATTTCCTTCACCCTCCATCCTTTGCAACCCTCAATCCACTTTTTATTTTTATAAGTTCAGCTTTTTAGATTCCATGTAATAGTGAAATCACAAAATATTTATCTTTCTCTGTCTGATGGATTGATTTCACTTACTACAAAGCCTTCAAGTTTCATCAATGCTTTCACAAATAGCAGGATTTTCTTCTTTGTATAATTTATTTTCTTTGGGGTACGTATATAAGCAAATATACACGTGTATATATTTCATGTTTGTAATCTATTCATCCATCAGTGGACACTTAGGTTGTCCATGTTTTGGTGGTGTTAATGATGCTGAATACATGGAGGTGTGAGGCGAGTCACCACTGTGATATTTATTTACATTTCTTTGATGATTAGTGGCATCCTTACAAGTATCTGTTGGCGATTTGCATATCTTCGTTATAAATATTCTATTCAGATCATTTGTTTACTTTATTTCCTTTTTTTTTTACAGCTGCACCTGCGGCATATCGAGGTTCTCAGGCTAGGGGTCGAATAGGAGCTATAGCTGCCGGCCTACACCAGAGCCACAGCAACGCGGGATCCCAGCACATCTGCGACCCTCACCACAGCTCACAGGAACACCAGATACTTAACCCACTGAGTGAGACCAGGGATCCAACCAGCATCCTCATGGATGCTAGTTGGGCTCCTTAACCACTGAGCCACGAGGGAAACTCCCTCATTTGCCTATTTTTAACTGAACTATTTGAGGGTTATTTTTTGCTGTTGAGTTACATAAATTCCTTATATATTTTGGATATTAATCCATGATTAGATAATGGTTTGTAAATACTTTTACCATTCTTTTGGTTGTGCTCTCATATATATATTTTTTTCTTTTCAGAAGCTTTTTGGTTTGATGTATTTCCACTTGTTTATTTTCATTTATGATGCTTGTGATTTTGGTGCCATATCCTAAAAAATCATTGACAAGACTCATATCAAGGAGCTTCTCTCTATATTTCCATTGAAGAGATTTACAGTTTCAGGTTTTAGGCTTATGCATTTAATCCAGTTTTAGTTAATTACTTATCTATTTATTTATGTGTCTTTTGGGGGCCACACCTGCAGCATATCCCAGGCTAGGGGTCAAATTGGAGCTATAGCTGATGGTCTATACCACAGCTACAGCAACATGGGACCCAAGCTTCATCTGTGACCTGCACTAGAGCTCATGGCAATGCTGGATCCTTAACCCACTGACTGAGGCTAGGGATTGAACCCATGTTTTCATGGATACTAGTTGGGTTCTTACTGTGAGCCATGACAAAAACTAGTTAATTTTTTAGTGTGGTGTAAGACAGAGTTCCAGTTTCACTTTTTTTAATTTGAAAATCCAGTTTTCCCCATATTGTTTATTGAAGAGTATCTTTACTCCTTGAGTATTCTTGGCTCCCTTTTCAAATATTAGTTGACTGTATATGCATGGATTTACTTTTGGGCTTTTGAGTCTTTTACCATTGATCAGTGTGTCTGTTTTTATTCCAGAACCATACTGTTTTGATTATTATAGCTTTGTAATACATTGAAATCAGGAAGCATTGTGCCTATGGTATCCTTTCAGGATTGCTTTGGCTGGTTTTTGTCTGTTTCCTTGTTTGTTTCAGATGAATATTAGGATTATCTTTTCTACTTCTGTGAAAAAATGCCATTAGGAGAGTGAAAGAGATAGCATTGAATGTACAAATGGATTTGTGTAGTATGGATATTTTAACAAGATCAGTTTTCCTGACCCATGAATATGAATTATCTTTCCATTTATTTGAATGTTCTTTAATGTCTTTCACCAATGTCATAGTTTTCAATGTATACCTATTTTACTTACCATTAAGTTACTCCTAATAATTTACTGTTCTTTTGTTATCATGAAAGAGATTATTCTCTTTATTTCTTTTTTCTTTTTCTATAGAATTATTTATTGTATGCTGACAGTGAAATGAATAATCTTCTAATGTTAAGACAAATCAGATGGGAGAGTCCTTATTTGATTGCTGTTTCCAAAGATATAGTCAACTGAGTCACTGAGATAAGTTTGGGTACTTCAGCTTAGTACAACTGTTCATCAGTTTCCCAATGCAAAGAGCATGGTAGATTATATTTTACAAAAACAGCCTCAACATAATTCTGGTCCCATATGCTCTTCCAAAATATTTTCACTCCTTGATGAAGAGGTTCCACCTTTAGGAACTTTAGCTGCCTTTTTCGTTTTTTTTTTTTTTTCTTTAACGTGGATTTTCTTTTAAGTTTATCGAAGTATAGTCAAATGTTGAAGTATAGTCAAATTACAGTGTTGTGATAATTTCTGCTGTACAACAAAGTGATTCAGAAATATATATATGTGCGTGTGTATATATACCTGTGTGTGTATATATACACACATCCATTTGTTTTCAGATTATTTTGCGAATATTGGGTAGAGTTCCCTGTGCTATGCAGCAGTTCCTTTCATCTTATATACCACAGTGTGCATATGCCAATCCCAAACCCTTCCCCCTACCTGCCCCCTTTGGTAACCATAAGTTGATATCATATGGTGTTTTTATTTCTCAGTACGACTCATTTCACTTAGTAAGATAATCTCTGGGTCTATCCATGTTAATGCAAATGGTATTATTTTGTTCTTTTCACTGCAGATGTGTTGAAACCCATTTTTTATATGTTAATTTTGTACCCTGCAATTTTTTTGAATTTCTCTACTAGTTCTAAAATTTTTACTGGAGTTTTTAGGACTTTATATATAACATAGAAAACAGCAGAGTTAAGGAAATGAATCCTGACCAAATTTTTTGGCAAGATAATTTTCTTGGAGAATTCTGCCAAAGTGTTTAATAAAATTAATTATCCCCATAGTATGCAAATCATTTTGATGCACAGAAAACGATGAAAAACTCTGACGGCACTAACTGGTGAGTTCATGAGAGGACATGTCTGTACTGTGAGTCCCCAGAACAGAGTCATACAGGTAAGTTTCATGCATTCAGATGATCAATGCTAACACTGAATTAGCATCTTGCCATAGTGAATATATTCTATGTCTCCTTATACAGGTGCAATTCCCAGGAAAAATCCTATTAGATGCTGCTGCCTTATATTTTTGTGATAAGTAATTCATAAGTAAACAGCTTCAGTGAAACTAACTGCTTTTCAGTGAAAAAGTTATTGACCTCCACATCCACTTTCCCAATGGCTGAATTATTTTTGAAATATTTAATGGAACGTGAAAATAATCCCCAGTTATTCATCAAGACCAACAATGACTGCCAGACTCTAGGTGATCTATAGATTAAGTAATAAACCCATAGATCAGAGAGTTCATGTGGAGGTTATTTTCAGACTCCAAATCTCTAAAGGAACAGGACCATAGTTATAAATAAGATTAAATATATATAGCAGCGTGAATGTATTCAGAGATCAGTTATTACATTAAGTATCTCAGTGAGTCAACCTAAATCCCAAGCCACAAGTGGCTATTGAGCATTTGAAATGCAGCTAGTCTGCATTAGGATGTATAATAATTTAAAACACACACCTGATTTTTCAGGCTACCATACAGAAAGAAAAAGAAAGGAAGAAAGGGAGGCTGAAGACGGTTATAAAGACTCTTTCAGTGATGGTTTACATATTGATTACATATTAAAATAACAGTATTCTAGCTATATCAGTTCAAACAAGGTATATTGTTAAAATTAACTTCACTTACTTTTAGTCAAATCAAAATGACATAAGTGACTCAATATATTTCTACTGGACAGCAGAGACTTAGAGGCATTTATCTCTAAATCAGAGATTTCCTCAGGACTTGTGAAGTTTCTCTAGCTTCTCTGCCCCCTCATCCATTTCTGATCTATATATCCTAAATACACTATCTTTTTAAGATTGTATCTCTACTCAGATATTCAACATTAATTCTCAGAATGTGTACTGTTGGTTAAACCAATAGTGTGTGATTCATGTCAACTTTAAGCAACACCTGTTTTATGCCCCAGTGATAAAGTACAAATCAAACAAAATTCCAATTTAAAACTATAGAGAAAATTCAGTTAAAATTGTTTTTTTGAAAAAAATCTTAAAATACTAGCAAGTACAATTGTGTCATATGACAAAAAAAACCTATCAAATATTTTCAGTAAGATTTCTATCATATTGGAAAGATGATTTTTATTAGGAAATATATTACAATTATGAAAAACTAAAACATGTAGTTTGATCATATTGTTTGTTGTGAGAAAAACACAAAATTCAATGTATATTTCCTGATAAAGCTATAAAAATTAGAAATAGATTACTTTCTTATAATATAGATAACATTTATCTTAAAAATGGGTCTAACATAATGAAAGTTAAAAAACAGAAAAGAAATACTAAAGAAATATTTTAGAAAAAGTAATATTTAATAGTAGCGGTACATAATTTTAATATAGAAATAACAATAGCTATCCTAAATTTTGACAATAACTATTTTCATTCTTCCAAATAACAAAAATTTAATATATTAGAAAGATTTAAGCATAAAGTTAAGAAAGTTCGGGAAGAAACTACAGTTAAAAATGAAGACAAAATGGTTCTCAAGGGCTACATGTAAATATTTTCAATAAACAGAAAATCAAATCTTCTTAATTATTGGAAATATAGTGGAAAGATAGATTATTTCCACAATAATTTGTAGGTTGATGAAAAATCTAGTAAAAATCCTTTAAAATTTTTTTAATCTGATTCTAAATTTCCTCTGGCAGAATAAATGGAGAAGACTAGAAAAAATAAAGGTGGTATTGAAAAGAATTAAGCAGACATTTTTCATACTAGACGTCAAAACACAAAGCCCCAGTAGTAAATTGGGTCTCTCTGCAGAGATGACTATTTTTCCTTCCAAAACTTATTCCCTGACTCTTCTTTAGCACTAAGAATTTTACTTAGGAACATCATTGCTCAGCTTAATTTGCATTTCACTGCTGTTGTGGCTAGACTTGTCTCTGTGATTAGATGTGTCCAGTGAGTTTCAAGCAGAAGTAAAATGTAAACTTCCTGGGTTGTGCTCTTAAAAGGCCAAAAGCTCGGCAGCTCTTCTTTGAAATAGTTGTCTTAGACTTTCAGTATGAAGCCGTTTGCATAGAATGGCAGAATAAGAAAATAACGAGCCTGCATATTCAATATCATAGAGATGTTATATCAGCTGTGAGATGCTTAGGCAAGGACTACTATATGAGAGAGCAATACATTTCTCCTTTTAAAAAATCACTATGACTTGCCCTTTATAACTTGATACAGTATCCTAATATAGTGTGACATTAAAAATGAAATAGTTGGAGTTCCCACTGCGGCACAGCAGAAATGAATCTGACTAGTATGCACGAGGATACAGGTTTGATCCCTAGCCTCGCTCAGTGGTGGGTCAGGGATTTGGTGTTGCCCTGAGCTGTGGTATAGGTCAAAGATGAGACTTTGATCCCACATTACTGTGGCTGTGGCTTAGACCAACAGCTGTAGCTCTGGTTCAGCCTGTAGCCTGGGAACCTCCATATGCTGCAGGTACAGCTCTAAAAAGCAATAAATATATAAACAAATAAATAAATAATAGATTAACTCAGAACTTTAATATATGATAAGACAGCCACACACAAGTGGAGTAAGATGATTATAATAATGTTTTTAAAATATGCGATTTACTAAAACAAGGAAGTTGAGTCCATGTATTATAGCATAAACCAACTAAATTCAGATAGTTCAAAAGTTAAAACATAACACAAGCAAGATGAAAGACGGTAAAGATTCTTCAGCTATCAAGAAATGACAGGGTTAAGTTTTAAATACATGAATATATATATAAATTAAAAACTGTTATTTAAGAATCATATGAAAAATTGAGCCAGAGAAAATACAAATGTCCCAGCAATTATTATCTTTATCTTCAATATCTAAAAATTAGATGTGAATGTTATTAAAACTCACATAAAAGGAGTCAAAATCCCTCTACACCCATCAATAGATATAGAAATTACCATTTGCAATAATTTCAAGAACATAGCTTGGCCATTCTTCTATAATCTTTCTTTGGGAATAAAAATATAGTTCACATTGAGGATTATATAAAATTAGTGTTTGAAAAGAGAGGAAAAGTCAATTTTGGTTTTATAATTACCCAGACAACATGAAAATGGCATATTATAAAGCTAAAAACATCATACAATGCTAGAATAGAATTTCGAGTGTTTCACTGTTTTCAGAGAAAAAAAAGACAAAATGGTAATTGTGTGCTGTCTGCTGCAAAAAATATATGATTTATTTTTATACAAATAAAATTGACATTCCATGTACTGCATTTTATCATTTAGTATTCATCTGTTTTTTGTTTGTTTGTTTTTTTGTCTTTTGTCCTTTTATGGCCGCACCCGCAGCATATGGGGGTTCCCAGGCTAGAGGTCTAATTGGAGCTGTAGCCTCTGGCCTATGCCAGAGCCACAGCAACACCAGATCCAAGCCGCATCTGCGACCTATACCACAGCTCACGGCAACGCCGGATCCTTAACCCACTGAGCGGGGCCAAGGATTGAACATGCAACCTCATGGTTCCTAGTCAAATTCCTTTCCACTGCACCACAATGGGAACTCCTCTGGCTGTTTTTTAAATCCCCTCACACATTAAAAATATCAACTTGTATTGAATAACACTATTTTCCCACCAGTGTATTAAGAGACTTCGTATTTAAACTAGGTCAAAAAAGATTGTAAAATAACTTTGTGCCACTTATAGAATAGGAAAGTTTACTTGACTGTAAGACATTTTTTCTGTTAATATTGTCTTAAAAAGAGGATATAGCTGAAGTTAATGCATTTGTAAAGTAGATGTTGGAATTTTATGTTTATAATATCAGTAGCAAAATTCTTCTTTAAGTGATCAATATATTTACAATAGAAAAAATTTAGAAAATGTCCAATGTCTTATGGGCTTCAAGATCATTGTGTGGAAAAATGTTCTTTCTACCCTTAAAGCTAAGGTAGTTTGAATTTTATTGCTTTTAAAAAGAGACAAACAGGGTGTGCCCAAGTGGCTCAATGGTAACAAACTCGACTAATATTCATAAGGATGCAGGTTCCATCTCTGGCTTCATTCAGTGGGTTCAGGATCCCACATTGCTGGGGCTGCGGTGTAGGACTGCAGCTGTAATTCCGATTCAACCCCTGGCCTGGGAACTTCCATATGCCATTGGTGTGGCCCTAAAATAAGCAATAAATAAATAAAATAAGTTTTAAAACATAAAATAAAAAGGGGCAAACAAAAAATCAAAATATAATCAGAGAAGAGCAGTTTGTTTTCTCTTGGAACGGAAAGCCTCACAGGCAAATGCTATAATTCAAGTTAGAGATTCATGTATTAACATTCTTTTTAAATGATGTTTACTCCCCATTCAGTTGTATATGATGTATAAATAGATGATTGAGGAAGTGCGGGAAGGAATGAGAGGTGCACAGTGAAGAAGGAAGATTGCGATTATTTTAACATCATCAGAACACTGAGAAAACCAGAGAATTTGGCTCTATTTTTAACACTAGTAATTAGTAACTCATAACTAGCCAGAAGGTGTTCTCTATGCTTTTTAGTAAGGAGTTATGGAGGTTTTGTAGAAATAGGCAGAACCTAACTTCTACTGTCACCTCAATGTTTTCTCAAATAGGCATACATATGAGTAACATTTTGTATCAGAACTTCTCATCATTAATGACTTGGGGGAAACCTTTTGCGTTAATACAAAACATAATGTAAGTTATGGTGGCCTAGTGGTTAGCTGATCTGGTGTTGTAACTGCTGTGGCTCGGGTTACTGCTGTAGTGTGGGCTTGATCCCTGGCCCAGGCATTTCCACATGCCATGTTCATGGCCACAACAAAATTTAAAGTAAATTTCAAGCTTTATAGCATTGTCAGATGGGTAATCTGAGGACATTAATAATTCAAGAAAATA
This sequence comes from Catagonus wagneri, assembly GCA_004024745.2. NCBI lineage: Eukaryota > Metazoa > Chordata > Mammalia > Artiodactyla > Tayassuidae > Catagonus > Catagonus wagneri. The sequence goes on from PVHT021183585.1 coordinate 4,067,793, forward strand.
TAGTGATTCGGTCCAAAATGTTTTTAAAATTACATACTTCTTGAAAAACTCTGAGCAACAAATAAATCTAGGTCAGTGTTCATTAGCAAACATTTTCTTGTATCATTCTAGTGTCGGTTTCCTTGAACATTATTTTACTAATTAGCAGCATTTCCACCTGCATGTTAATGACTTATGAAAAAAACATCCATTGTTTTCTTCTCAGAAATACATTACCTAATATTTTACTTCAGCTATTTATTTCCACTAACCAGTCTTCAAAAATCTGATACAATTTTCATTTACATGCAGAGTTACAGAAGCAGTTCTTAAATATTCTTCAAGACCATAATATCACTATGTTACCCAAGCAAATGACTAAAGTTAGATAAATTAATACAAATGAAAAAAATCAAACAGCAATAACAAAATAACTCCATGTCTCCTCTGGGACTCATTTACCCCCATTTTTTTTTCTTTTAGATAGGGTTTCTACTCCATCAATATTTTCTTTCTTAAAATGCAAATCTATAAAACAACAAAAAGATATTTTGCCATTAAAATAAGGCTGACTTTACAGCAGATAATTTATACTTCTTAACTATCAAATTCTCTTGAGTAAGTAATTACTCATTGTATACTTATTTCATCCATTAAGATAGAAGATAAAGGACTATATTGTTCCATATCATTAGTTCATCTAAAGAGTGATGGAGTTTATTAATTATGTTAATAAGATACAATACTCAATATAGCAAGATCACGATGGGAAATTAGTCAATAGAAAAATAAGTAACTATTATTTACTGGATATAGCAAAAGGATTAAAATTTTTGGTACCTAATTTCAGGGCATATCCCAGTAAATTCTCACAACTACCCAATTAAATTAATCCACTAACATATGGAGAATAAATATCTTGTCCATGATCACATTGCCAGCACAAAGTAGAGCTGAGATTCAAATCTGCATTTTTCAAAGTTCATACCCTCTATCGAAATATATATATGTACATGAGAAATATATATATATACACACACGTATATATATGAAAATAGATGCCAAATAAATATAAAATACTTAAATCCTAAATAATAAATTAAATATAACATGTGTGGCTAATAGTTTTTTAAGAAGTTCTACACTATTAAATTTATTTTGTAGGAAATCATTTGAGCCTCATTTAGACTCATAAGTATATATTTTAATTTTCCTTTTAATTCATTATTTACATGAACCCAATTCTATTTTTCTAAGTTTCTTTGCTATAAATAACTATTATAAAATTCAGTCTTCTTAGATTGATGAACCCATTTCTTTTCACCTTCATTCAATGTTTGGATTACTAAAACTTGGCCATGGTCCTTACAAACTTCATGATTTTACATGGAAAAGTTCTAATTACATTTTGTTCCATTTAATTTATTACAGGCTCAGAAAGAATTTAACAACAATGAGAAAGGACATTTTCCATCCGTCTTTAAGCATCTCTGTGTGTCAAGTGTCATTATTAAGAGTACTTGGCCTTAGGCTCTGCTGCACCATGGGATCTGATAAATAGGATTCATGAAGGCCGTGGGAAGGCTACCACTTAAAAAAGAAAAGTTTTGAGAGTGTCTCAAATCTCAGAAGCCAAAGCTTGGCTTAGGTATAGCCATGACTGAGTATTCTAATGCACTTCCTAAAACACTAGATTTTTAGCTTATTTTATAGGCAATCAAATGTTTTTCTCTGATAATACGCACCAAATATAACATTTTATTGGATTAAGTAGTATGCATATCAAAAAATAATCTGAAAACCAAAAGATAGGCTTTGTATGCTATAAAGAGTCATTTTTTTTCATCTGAAAGTCTTCAAAGGCAAACATATATGTTAAATTTTAGACTGGGCAAGAGGTTACTTTTTTTACCAGAAAACATTATTTTGTATACTCTGGGTATATTTTTAACTTCAATGAACATATATTACTATATAAATTTTCCTTAAAGATACTCACACGTATATACGAAATATATTGGACAAAATAAGACAAAATATTCTATGAAAAAAATCATGCAATTATATACTTAATCTCATTTTTAAGTATAACTAAGTAAAGATAATGATATATTTAATTTATGGTCATTTAATGAGAAAAATACCTGTGCATAAGAAAAAAATAGATAATCCTTTCTCATTACATTAAATCATTACAGATTATCATGTCTCTCATCATGACTATAACCTTGGAAACTGAATTAGGTATTTAAACTAAATTACAACAGTCTTCATCAACTAAGATTAAATGAGAGAGGAATAGAGTTTCAATCATAGCGAAGTGAGTTTATTCACCTAATATTTTAATTAAAAATTTGCCAAGTTACATTATAGGCCTAATAACCCTCAGAAGCTACTGCCCAACCCCACAGATACTTAATTTTTGTGAAAGCATTTCCACATTGTCTGATAACATAGCAGCTTCCATAATTAGCCCTTGCATGTGACTTTTGAATAATTCAAATGTTGGATATTTTTTGTTTGAGTAAGTTGGGTATAACTGAATGAGAAGTCACAGAACTAAAGGGTGAAAAGGGGCCTCAAATTTCCCTACATTATCAGAAACAAGAAGACCCTTTCAAGCATTTATCAATAAATTGTTTTTGGCCCTCACCCTGTAGCAAAAACTGTAGCTTTTATTGATAAATTAATTATATTTACTTTATTAATAGTAAATATCCAAGGAAAAGCATCCACACTTAGTGAGATTCACAGTTAAAAAGAGGATCTTAATTTATACTTTTATTTTTTTGATCATTTTGATTTTTCTTGAACAATTTCAGCTGGAGATTATATTCCAAGAATACAAGAAGTTTTATCTATGTTTTTGTTATAAGTTTATTTATATAATCAGTGTTAGTTTCTTGTATTATGTTCATTGAAAACTTATCACATAATAGAGCAGCTACCAATGAGAATGACCTGAAGATAAGCATAAAAGTTTCTACACCTGAAAATGCAAAGAAAGAACCATGATAAGATAGATGTGAATATCGGAGACGTCAACACCCATACCTCTGGTTAGACCATGCATGAACAGGAAGATGCTTAAAATTGCAGAGGTTTTCAGCAAGCAGCAAGAGGTCTGAGCCTCACATTAGACTCCAAAGCCTAGGAGTCTTATACTGGAAAGATAAGCTCCCAGACTATTTGGTCTATCAAAACATGACTGGATAGAGAAGATGTGGTATAAATACAATGGAATACTACTCAGCTATAAAAAATGCAATCTTGCCATTTGTGAAAACACAGATTGGCCTAGCGAGTGTTATGCTAAGTGAAATAAGTCAACAGAGAAACACAAATAAGAATACATTTAAGTATGATTTCACTTCCATGTGGAATCTAAAAAAAAAACAAATTTAGCAAATATACCCAAATAGAAACAGAGTCATCAACACAGAGAACAAAGGAGGTGTTGCCAAAGGGGGATTTGGGAAGAGGAGATAAATAGGTAAGAGCGAAAAGGTACAAAGTTTCAGTTACAAAATAAATTAGTCAAGTATACGAAATGAACAAAATCAAAATGCAGTATCTTTGTATGATGACAAATGAAGTCAATTAGATTTATCTTGGTGAATATTTTCCACTGTGTAAAAATACTGAATCACTATATTTCACACGGGGATTAACATGAGGTTGAGGGCAAGTTACCCTTCAAAAACAAACAAAAAAACTCATAGAAAAAAAGAGAAGATAATTGTTAAAAGAGTAAATCCTAAGAGTTGTCATCACAAGACAAACTTTTGTTCTTTCTTTAATATTCCCTTTATATGAGGTGATAGATGTTCATTAAAGTAATTGTGGTGATCATTTCATGGTGAATATGTCAAATTATTACATTGCATACCTTAAACATATAGCACTATATGTCAATTCTTTCTCAATAAAACTGAACAACAGAAAGATAAAAAATAGATAGTATGACCCTTAGCCTATTCACATTCCATCAGAATAAAAACAAAAGCCAAAATTAAACTGCTAGCTGCCACTAATAACATACAGCTCTTGCCTTCCTTTAAGATACTCCATAAATAGCATGTTTTTTGTGTTATTTTGAAATTTGGATCCAGGCACTTAGTATGGTGAACTGTCTTTCAAACATGAATAAAGCCTAACCTTATTTTGTAGAAAAAAAATATAAACACTTAAAATTCACTGGACTGTTCTGAAAATCCTGGGTTTTGGAAATCACTACTCTAGACCCAAGACATACTACCACTGCTTTATCCCTTCATTTATTCAATCATTCATTCATTCAACGACTACATATCTTTTATGTAACAAGCATTATTCTAGGCACCGGGCATAAGAAATGAAAAAAAAAAATCTAAGATAATGTTCTCTCACAGAGCATTTATTCTAGCAGGGGGTATATATATATATATATATACCAAATATCAAAATCCATGGAGAAAAATAATGCAAGGAGAGGACTCTATTTACATAAGAAAACTGTGATGACTTCATAAGGCAACATCTGAGCAGATCCTGAGTCAAGGAAAAGAGGGAATTATGTGGTTCCTTGAAAAACAGTGATTCCATAGAGAAGGAGGAAAATCAAGAACCAAGAACAGTGGTGGGTCAGAGCAGTGGGAGAGAGGAGGAGAGTTATAGAAGAAGAGACCAGACAACTTGGGAAGGGAAGTGAGGTCAAGTTGGGATTTGCAGGATATTATACGGAGACTGGGATTTCACTCTGAGCGAGATGGGGAAAATGGAAAAACTTCAGAAGAGAGTTAAAAGATCCATATTAGATTTGAAAAGGATTACCTTTTCAACTGTGCGGAGAACCATCTGTAGAGCAGTACCAATGCAGGCAGAAAACAGAAGGCAGATGATGATGGCTTGGCTGAAGGTAGTAATGACACAGGGAATGAGAATTTTTCCGACTGGAAAGAAGAGTTAATGAGAAATGTACGGGATGGTTTGGGGAGCATTAAATATTGAGAAAAATCTGAGACTGTTCCAAGGTTTCTCTCAAGCTTTTTGATATATAAAGTTTGAAATTGTTAATACAAAGGTGGAATTTCAAGTAGGAAGATCTAGTTGAAGGACGTGGCTAATGTAAAGAGTTAAGGAAGAGAAAAATTCATAAAAAGAGCTTGTGAGAACTCAAATGTTTAGAAATCTATGAAATAGTTTGTTATCAGCATTTCCCATTTCAACTTTTTCTATTTGGAATTAATAACATCTTTTTCCAAAAAGGCTGCTACTTTAGAACAATTAGAACCAAATACCCTCTTCCAGCTTACATGACCTTCGGTATTTTTGCAGTTTTCTTTGAAATTAGTGTACTTAATTTTTTAAAATAAAACTGGATTTACAGAAAAAACTGAGAAGATATTACATAGTGTTATCTATCTTTACCCAAACACACAGTTTCCCTAATATTAATTTATTGCCTAACAGTAAAACAATTGTTAGATATAATTGACCAGCATTAATGCCATATTATTAACTAAAGTCAGTAGTTCAGAGTTCCTGCAGTGGTGCAATGGGTTAATGATCTGGCTTGTGTCAGCGGAGACCCCAGTTTGATCCCTGGCCCAGCTCAGTGGGTTAAGGACCCAGTATTGCTGTAGCTGTGGTGTAGGGCATAGGTCCCAACTCCACCTGAATTCGATCCCTGGTCCAGGAACTTCCTTATGCCACAGGGGAGGCAGAAAAAGGAAAAAAATATATATGTTTATTATAATAAATTTATTATAATAACTACATCTTGTCTAAAAAATCAAAATAAAAAAATTAAGTCAATAGTTCATATTACATTTTCTTCTTTGTGCTTTATATTCTTTGGGCTTCAGTAAATGCATAATGATATGTACCCAACATTATATTATAATAAATCATTTCCAATCATTTCAAGTTTTAAACTTTGTTTTTCTTTAGATTAATTTTAAGAATTTATATTAAAACACTTACACTAAATATCAATAACAACACAAAATTTTCAATTTTTATCAATTCTGAATTTTGCTATTATAGTCTCATCAATAAGGGAAGATGTGAACTAAATAAGCCTGGATAGACACTTCTTTATATTGTGTCCACTGTTTGTAGGGACATAATTTGATCAGCTGTCCAGAATCCTAGATGCCAATATATATTTATATCTATTTTTTATAGTTCTGCCCACCAGTAATGGTGAGTACATATGCTCTAAGCATATTTCATTCTCATTTCTCTCTTTTTTTAATTTCTATTTTTTTGTCTTTTTAGGGCCACAGCCGCTCCATATGGAGGTTCTAAGCCTAAGGGTTGAATTGGAGCTATAGCTGCTGGCCTACTCCACAGGCATTGCAACACCAGATCTGAGCTGCATCTGTGACCTACACAATAGTTCATGGCAATGCCTGACCCTTAACCCACTGAGTGAGGCCAAGGATGAAACATTTGTCCTCATTGATACGAGTCAGATTCATTTCCTCTGAGCCAGGATAGGAACTCCTCATTCTTGTTTCTTAAAATGGAGATGTTCTTGTTGTGAGTCTGTTATTAGCTACCTGAACAAAGAAGACATTAAAAATATTCTCTGCATCTAAGACATTAGACAAACACAAATCTGACACTTTTCATTAGAACTGTTGTTTGGAATAGGTTCATTTTCATAATCCAGAGGCAAGCATACAGCATATACATATGTTTATATATATAGCATACATATATATGCGTGTGCATATATATGTATATATACATATTTATATAAATCTTTTAGTTCTCTGTCTAAAATCCTACCTTTCCTTTGTATGTAATTTCAAATATCCATACTACCTCATTTCCTTTGATTACATATATTTGACAGTAAGTATCCTCTGATTAGTTATTTGCAAGGTGACAGGTTTGAGCAACATATTTTAATATTTTCCATATTTCATCTGGAAAATTATTATAAACATTATTTTGCATATGAAATCCATGTTATTCCAAAAGTGTTTATGAATATTGAGATAATTGATAGATTTCAACTCTTGCCATGCTGCATCACTTTCTCAGTACAGTCAAAATAATACAACAATAAAATAAATACTGAAACATTTATCAGTATAACCACTTCATAATTCAGTTTTGAATTAGGACTGAGGAAAATTATCACCTAATAAAATATTTAAAAGTAAGCCAAAGGGCATTAGAAAAAAGAAGAGATGTCATACAAATAATAAAAGATAATACTTTTCCTCCAATAATGAATTACCTCATTCCATTAATTAAAATGTACACAGTCTAGACACCAGTATCAAGCTAGTTGAGAATCCAAGATCTGATGTATTGACTAGGGGAATAGTTTGAAGAATGTGATAAAAACACACTGAAGAGCACATCTTTACTAAGAAGAGAGTTTTTTTATCTCATGTGCATAATTTCATTCCCTTAGATAGTACTGGCCATATACACTCTAATTTTGAATCTGTAGCTCAAGATTCTTTAAGGTGATCATTTCTTTTGGTAACACTTTTTTCCCTCTAAAACTTTCAGCATACCTAAGAATAAGCAGGCTGACACATTACAAGAATTCCATTTTTAAATTACAAATTAGTATCTTTTCCCTTATCCCAGTTCAAATAACATTGTGTATTCCATCTATTTCTTACACTTTATAACCTTCTTTACTACCAAATCAATTAATTTTTTTGTGCTTGTAAACAGATGAAGCAAGAAAAACCTCTAATAATCTCTTTTTAAACAACTGTGACCCATCCCCCCTGTTGTGTAAAATAAATTAAAAGGGTGTTATTAGTTCCTGATTAGTCCTTTAATTATCTGGAAAACCTTAATTGAGGTTGTTAGCACTCCTACAATTGACTTGCAAAAACAGCAAATCTGTATCAGTACTTACATTAATTACTAGTTAATTGATTACATAAAATATACATATTGATGCTGAAGGATGACATAAATTGTTTCCTTTTTTTTGCTTTTTAGAACCACACCCATGACCTATGGAAGTTCCCAGGCTAGGGGTCAAATCTGAGCTGTAGCTGATGGCCTACACTAGCCACAGCCACATCAGATCCTAGTCACATCTGCAACAGCTCACAGCAATTCTGCATCCCCAACCCACTGAACAAGGCCAGGTATCAAACCTGCGTCATGGATTCTAGTTGGATTCATTTCCACCGTGCCATGATGGGAACTGCTGGGATAAATTGATTTCAATTTTTGTGCTTACACTTTTTTATTTATTTATTTTTTTGCCTTTTGTCATTTTAGGGCCACATCTGCAGCATGGGGAGGTTCCCAGGCTAGGGGTCTAATGAGAGCTGTAGCCACCGGCCTACACCACAGCTGCAGCAACACAGGATCCGTGCAGCGTCTGTGACCTACACCACAGCTCATGGCAACGCCGGATCGTTAACCCACTGAGCAAGGCCAGGGATCAAACCCACAACCTCATGGTTCCTAGTCGGATTCGTTAACCACTGCGCCACAATGGGAAGTCCTGCGCTTATACTTTTTTTTATTCCTTTAGATTTTCTTTTTCACAGGTTACAGTTTCTTGAAAGTAGGAATTGGAGAAAGTAAGAATATGAGCTAAAGAATGTACCTTTTCATAATTTTAGTTCAGATTTTTGAAATTTTTATATGCATTTGATAAAAATATCAATTCAAAAGTTTGAATGTTCACATGAATATTTTTTTTTAATCAACATATAGTTGACTTACAACGTTGTGTTAATTTCAGGTATACACCAAAATAAATCAGTAATACATATATAAATATCCATCCTTTTTCAGATTATTTTCCCTATAGGTTATTAAAAAATTATACAGTAGGTCCTATTTTATATAAAATACTGTGTATATGTTAATCTAAAATTCCTAATTTACCACCCCCTGAATGTTTGTCCTTTTGTAAACATACATTTGTTTTCAAAATCTGTGAGTCTGTTTCTGTTTTGTAAATAAGTTCATTGTATCATTTTTATTAGACTCCACATATAAGTTAAATATTTGTCTTTATCTGACCTACTTCAATTAGTATGATAATTTCTAGGTCCATCCATGTTGCTTCAAATGGCATTATTTCTTTCTTTTTATGGATGAGTAATATTCCATTGTATATATATACCACATCTTCCTTATCTATTACTCTGTTGATGGACATTTAGTTTGCTTCCTTGTCTTTGTTATCATAATAGTGTTGCAGTGAACACTGGGATGCATGTATCTTTTCAAATCATGGTTTTCTCTCAATATATGCCCAGGAATAGGGTTGCTGTATAATATGATAGTTCTGGAGTTTCCGTCGTGGCTTAGTGATTAACGAATCTGACTAGGAATCATGATGTTGTGGGTTCAATCCCTGGCCTTGCTCAGTGGTTTAAGGATTTGGTGTTGCCGTGAGCTGTGGTGTAGGTTGGAGATGTGTCTCGGATCCCACATTGCTGTGGCTGTGGTCTACCCCTCCTGTTAGACCCCTAGCCTGGGAACCTCCATGTGCCGCGGGTGTGGTCTAGATGAGGCAAAAAGACAAAAAAATAAAATAAAATAAAAAGTGATAGTTCTATATTTAGTTTTTGAGGGACCTCCATACTGTTCTCCATAGTGGCTGTACCAATTTACACTCCCATCATCAGTGTAACAGGCTTCCCTCTTCTCCACACCCTCTATAGACTGTAGACTTCTTGATGCTGGCCATTCTGACTAGTGCGAGTTGGTACATTATTGTAGTTTTGATTTGCATTTCTCTAATAATTAGTGATGTTCAGCATTTTCCATGTTCTTTTGGTCACCATCTGTCCAGATCTCTGCCTATTTGTTGATTGAGTTGTTTGGGACTTTTTAGATACCGAGCTTTTAGTATATTTTGGAGATTAGTCCCTTGTGGGATGCTTTGTTTGCAAATATTTTCTCCCATTCTGTGGGTTGTTTTTTTTCTTTTTTCATTTCTAAATGGTTTCCTTTGCTATGCAAAAGATTTTAATTTTAATTAGGCCCCATTTGTTTGTTTTTGTTTTTATTTTCATTATTCAAGTAGGTGGATCGAAAAAGGTATTGCTCTGATTTATGTCAAAGAGGGTTCTGCCTATATATTCTTCTAGGAGTTTTAAAGTATCCAGTCTTATATTTAGGTAATTAAGCCATTTTGAGTTTATTTTTGTGTATGGTGATAAAGTTCTAATTTCATCCTTTTACATGTAGCTGACCAGTTTTCCCTGCACCATGTACTGAAGATACTGTCATTTCTCCATTTTATATTTTTGCCTCCTTTGTCATAGATAAGTTCTGCAGGTTTATCTCTGGACTTTATACCCTGTTCCACTGATCACATGAATATAATATTAATTATTAACTGGTAAATTTTCTTAATCATAAGAGAGGAAATTTTTGGCTTGCTTATTTGTCTTATTTTTGAAAGGAAAAATGAAATGATTCTGAGGTAGTATGTGAATCTGTATTTTGAAAAGGAAGGAAAGATTATAAAAGTTGCTTATAATGGCCATACTAAAAATGAATAAGCTTTATTTCAAAAACAATTGAAATAAATATTTGCAGATTTCATTAAGTATCCAATTGTAACATGACTCTACCAATTTTAAATTGATATTTAATAGGCCTATAATAAATAGATGCGCAAGTGGTGAGAAAACAGAGAGGAGAATTAAGGAAAAGTCCAAGTTTGTAAAATCCTATAATAAGAGTGTATGCTTATTTTTTGAGTAATACATACTTTAACTGACATGAAACTTTTTTATATAATTTGGAAAAGTTAAAGAAAATCCTAGGATAAATTAGAAGTTTTGAAAAGGATAAGATGTATCTAACTATTAAAAGGTATTTTTCTTGTTATTCACAAAGGTCATTTTATTTGTGAAACATTCAAACAACTAGCCTTCTCAATATCTTTCTTAGTTTTTATGTTCCATAAAAATCTCTGCCATATTTGAAATCTCTTAAAGCTGATCTGACTTTGCTAAGAATGCATTATTTGTACTTCTACTTTTTTTGCCAAATGTAATCTTGTTTTCATTACTAGACTCTAAATGGCCTATTTTTATTTTGTTTTCTTCTTTATACATTCCTTGCTTTGGTAATCTCCTTTCTCTTTTTTAACAGTCATCACTTCCAGGCAGATGACTCCCACATGTATATTTAAAGTCTGAATAAAATCCCTGGTACACAAGGAAGTGTTCAATTATATTGTAGAATAAATAAAAAATTTTTAATGAATACAAATTAGTGCAGTCTCTGCTTATGAAGATTAATTCAAAACAGCATATATGCCATAGGTAGAATTTATTGAGTGAATCATTTTCTTTATATTAGAAAAGCTCTTTTCTATTTTATTTTAATTATCTTTTTTTTTTTTACTTTTTTCAGGGCTGTACCCTCAGCATATGGAGGTTCCCAGGCTAGGGTTTGAATTGGAGCTGTAGCCACCGGCCTATACCAAAGCCACAACAATGCCAGACCCTTAGCCCACTGAGCAAGGCCGGGGATTGAACTGACATCCTCATGGATACTGGTCAGGTTTATTAACCGCTAAGCCATGATGAGAACTCCAAGCTCTCTTTCAAAAGGTCATTTTCTATAACTTTAAATTTGTGCGTACTACTTCCTCTGATTTTAGGGGAATCGTTATAAAAATTAACTTGATTAATAATTAACTATTACTGGAGACATGAGTAATAAAAGGATACAGATATTTCCCACTGAGTGTTTCTCAGGATAAGAATTTTTCATTGCTTTAATTATCTGACTATTGTAAAAAACTGAAAGATAGGTATTTTTACTTTCATTTTTAAATATGTGAATACCAGGTACTTAGAGAGGAACAACTTGCCAAAATTTGCAAAATTTAAGTGACAAAAAGATGAAGACTACTGTTAATTTTTCCTTTTTAACTATACCATACTGCTTCCTCTGATATATAAAGAACAAGTTTCTAAGAGAACATTACATGAATAATGTACTAATTATCATTTTAAACTGTGAAATTTAATTACGGAATGTTATTAAAGGCATATATTAATTTTGCCAATTTTTATCCTTGTAATTAATTGCAAATTAGATATTTAATGTATAAATTATGTGAAAATTACTAAACTCATTATTCAATGACTTTTCTTCTGGGAAAATCTCTGAATATTGATTAACTAAAACATATCAATGAAATCTGTGATGGAAAATAAAAACAAAATAACTAAAAAAAGTTTATATTTAAACCACAAGTCTATTTGATAAGATCTGGAAGCTGTTAAAAAGGAATTCATTCATCAGGATAGGTTAATATCTATAACATACAGTTCCAATTTCACAGTTCCAACTTAGTATTAGAGCTTCACTAATGTTACAGCGTAGATTAAAAATAATTTCAGCTCCTTGCAGATAACTTCCATTTCCTGCCAACAGCAGTTTGTACATGGCCTCTAAACTTAACCATAAAATGGAAGAGAAAAAGGCAGGCAAATGTAGGTTGGCTTAGTCCATGAATCAGAGGAGGAAATGGGCTTGATTAAGCACCAGCAGTCTTTGTCCGTCTACACTGGGGCAACCAAATATACACCTCATTCTTTATTCCATTTATACAGTCCATTCACTCCTCCAAGAGGGAGAAAACCTAAAATACTACCAATTAGCAGCTGCACTTAGCATGGCCCAAGATCTATCTCTGGGAGATTGTTCAGTACTTTTTACTACTAAGTCAGAATGTGATACCTCTTGGTCTGATCAAACTGCAATCTAAAGAGCCCCCAGTCAATTCCCACTATGTAATAGGATACAAAGGGATGGGATAACTGATATAAAAAAAACTTCCAGTTAAAGAAAAGGCAGTGGTAACTGCTGGGATCTTGAGGGGTGAGCATCAGGTCCCTGCACTGGCAGTTGGGGGGAGAGTGTCCTCTGTTAATTTTGTTTCTATTCTTAGAAGCAAATACTTTTTATTTTTTTTTTTTTACTAGCACTGATATTTAGGGGAAGAGTGAGGCTTCTTGGATCAATTTTGAAATGGTTCTTGGGTGATGTAGATTTTTTAAAATCACTGGAATTTATATGGAACAATTGGCCAATGGAGACCTGCTGTATAGCACAGAGAACCCTACCCCATATTCTGTGACAGTCCATGTGGGAAAAGAATCTGAAAGAGAATGGCGGCTGTGTGTATATGTATAACTGAATCACTTTGTTGTGCAGCAGAAATTATCACAACTTTGTAAATAAGCTATTCTTCAATAAGACTTCAAAAAATGGAAAAAAATTAGAATTTTAGCAATTGGACTCATAGTTCCTTTGACAATATAATTCCCCCAAGGGCTTAATGAGCTTCTAATCTATTTATTTCTAGTCAGTTCTCAGTGCCAGTAACCATATTTAAATACTTTTAAAGCCATATTCCTTAAATCTGCATCATTTCATTGCATCCTTGTCCAATATTTATCTCTCTTAGCTTAATGGCTGCTACCTTGAGGCTATCTAGTTTGAGTGGAAAACTAAAACTCTGGATTTTAATAGGCCTTTGCTGTTTTCTCAAACTTATTTCCTTTTCCTTTGCTTAAAAATAAACAAATTTTCTAAGGCTTCGATGCCACAAATTCCCAGACTACTTCATCTTCTGGTTTCCTTGCTCTTTATTATTGCACTGTGTCTAACAGTCTCAGAACTTATCTCCTTCTTCCCAAATATAGCTAATAATTGTCAAGACACACAACAACTTTAATTCTTTCCAACCACTCCCCCTAGAGCTCCTGGCATGGGCTTTCTTCCAAATTGTTGCAGGTGATGTTGTCACGAAGGGTTTTGCGTCAATATAACATGGATTATTGATTTTCAAGGTTTTAAAATCAGTTTTTTCTAGAAGTTTGAAGTTGGTAGATGCAAACTGTTACATTTAGAATGGATAAACAATTAGGTGCTACCGTATAGCACAAGGAAATGTACCCAATCTCCTGGGATAGAGCATGATGGCAAATAATATAAAAAAATACATACATTTATATGACTGAGTCACTTTCACGTACAGCGGAAATTGTATATCTGGTATATTTTACTGAAAATATATTCATATATATAAGTTAAGAAATAAAATCAGTTTCTTCTCTGTCCCATTTCTGATCACAAAGTCAAAGTCATGCTGTCAATCTTTTTGTTACAGTAGGACACTTTTTCTAGTATCAAAACTCCATCAGTCAGGGTATGTTAAACATCTCCAGTAACCCCCAAATTTCAATGTCTCAACCAGTAACTTGCTCATGCGACAAACCACTGTGCTTGGCAGGGGAGCTCTGCTGATGCATTCATTTAGATATCCCAGCTCCTTCTATCCCATAGAACCAATATCTTCAATATGTGATGCTCAAGATCATTATGGGATGTGAAGAGAACAGTGCACAGCAGATTTTCATGGGTCAGGCCTGAGTTCACTTTTGCCAACATTTTATTGGCCAGTACTCTGTCCTATGACCCCAATCTTATTTAGGAGGAATGGGCAAGGCGTCTGATCTTTGTGCATGGGAATGAAAAGAAAGAATTGTATATCAGTGAACAATAGCAAACATTCCCATGAAGGAATCTTAGAATCTGATTCATATTAGGTATTTGAAAGTCATCTGGTGACTTCAGTAGATAAAATTAAAAAAAAAAATCAGGAGTTCCCTTGTGGCTCAGAGGGTTAAGGATCCAGTGTTGTCAGTGCTGTGGCTCTGGTTACAGCTGTGCTGCGGGTTCAGTCTCTGGCCCAGGAACTTTCACATGCTATGGGCACAGCCAAAAAAAGTAGCAAAATTATTTAAACAAATAAATAAACAGAATCAGGAATTTTATGAGTTGTTCCTTGTCATTTTTGTAAACTTATTTATTTGGAGGTTTTATAAAGTATGTATTCTTCCTAGCTTGTCTTTTATTATTGGGCATTTTAGTGGTGCATGTCCTGCATTATACCAGGATCCTCTGGAATTCAGGTCAAAGTACTCTGGCATTCTGCAGGACAGTTCTTCTAGTGTTACCTGTGTGACTTGTCTTTTAGGATTCCCTGAGTTAAAGACACAAGCATCCATTCAGATGCCCAAGAGAAATTTGGTGTCTTTTTTTATTGCCCCTTCTGTTTATATATATCAAATCTTATTAATTATTAGGTCCTTTTTTAAAAAAATAATTATAGTTAATTTACAATGTTCTGTCAATTTCTGCTGTACAGCAAAGTGACCAAGATATACACACACACACATATATATATGTGTGTGTGTGTGTGTGTATATATATATATATATATATATATATATATATATATCATTGGATACAGTTCCCTGTACTGCACAGCAGGATTTCATTGCTTATCCATTCCTCACATGTACTAACACCAAACTCCCAGCCCATCTAATTCCTCCCCCTCCCCCTCCCCCTTAACAACTACAAGTCTCTATATCCACGTGTTTGTTTCTTTTCTGTGGATAGGCTTTTGTGCCCTATATTAGATTCCAGATATAAGTAATATCATATGGTAGTTGTCTTTCTCTTTCTGACTTACCTCACTGAGTATAAGAATCTCTAGTTGCATCCATGTTGCTGCAAAATGGCATTATTTCATTTTGTATGGCTGAGTCATGTTCCATTGTGTACATGTACTGTATCTTCTTAATACATTCATCTGTCTATTGACAGTTTGTTTCTAATGTCTTGGCTGTTGTGAAAACTGCTACAGTGAATGTAAAGGTAATGTATCTTTTTGAATGAAAGCTTTGGATTTTTTTTGTTATTCCTAATACTCTTGAAAAGACTGACTTTTCTTATCCTTAGTGCTACATTCCTTTGAGTACTTTCTACGATTTCAGCATCCACTCCTTAGTAAATAGGCAAATAGGATCACAAAACTCTCTACCTCAAGATAAAGAATATGCTGTTTAACACAACATTCACATTGTTTTTATGTGGCCAGACCCTAATGCCCTCTTTCTTATTATCACTCCCCAAATTATGTTCCAACCTCTGACTATTGTTTCTGGAGGTTGACTTTCCTGTCTCACTTTCATTTTTACTCCCACAGAACCATTTACTTTTCCTTATTTCTATATTGTATTTTCCTTGTCTTCTTTGTCTCCTTAATAAAACATGCCAGATCCTTGGGACCAACAGCAGTGTTTTGTTTATTCTTTCATTGCCAATCCTTAATATAGTCCCAAGTACACTGAAGACACTCAGTACTCTCTGCTGACTGATTGAATGGAAACAAATATTAGATCCTAAGCACTTTCCGTCTCACACCATGAGTCACCCAAGTAGTAAAGGGACTAGTGGACACCTTTCTAACACAGGACTCTATAAACACACTCAAAATGCACTGAATGCACTGTTACCTTATTCTCATAGTCCAGAAAGAAGATTTAAGTACTCTAGAGTCTCAAGAGTGTTTTGAAGTATGTATTTGGACATCATGCTAGGAAGTATTAGAGTGCGACAAATAGCTGCTGAAATAGAAACTACATGGCAGTATCTGTCGGCAACAGGGAGACACTTATATTTTCCTTTGTCTATTTTTATTGAAGAAGAAGGGAGTGAGATGAGAGTGGTCTCCAACAGCTTGAAAGAACACAGATTTCTCTGCCTTCCTTTTTTCTCTTCTCCCTAAAAATTATTAATGCAAATTATTAAAAATAATTTAATTTTATATAATTAAGTAATTTAATTTTAAAAAATTATTAGGGGCTAGGGACATGTGAAATAATGCACCTGTGGGTATTACAAATGGTAGGCATGCCACCTGCATTTCTGGAGGAGACGTATATTACTAAAGAAATATCACAGCCAAAAAAAAAAAAAAAACAGCAATGATTCTGAGGTTAGTTCTCAAGATTCCTTCTGGCTAGGCTTGTTTCATGCAAGTTCCTGAATCCACACTTACCATCAACGCACACCAGGAGAAAAAATAATACAAAGCCAAAGCAGAAATTAAGGTTCATTAAGTCAGAAAGTGAGTTAGAATTAGTAGAGTAAAATAAGAATCACAGGTGATTTTAATGTAGTTGATTTAAATTGTATTTTAAATGTACCGGCATCATATACAGAGAATAGGAATGGAGTTATACTTGTGGAAATACAATACCTTAATTACTAATTTCTTTTTCTTTGGGAAAATACATATATAGTTATACCTTAAATGGCCTTTTAGGCTTATCTTTATTTGTGGCTTGGAAGTATTCTAAGTAAATTGATTACAAAACACATTATGAGCAACTGTATATATTTTATGATTCTTTATCAACAGATCCAACTTAGCTATTTTCTACCAGAATCTTCCAGGGAGGAAAGGCATGTTCCTCATTTTACTTGGCCAAAAAATTGAGATTTTGTCTCAATGAAGAATTAAAAAGGGGTCATAATTATACCAAATAAAATATCTCTTGGCCCACAAAGACCAGCATCAGAAAAGCAGAGCTAAGTAGGGCCAATTAATATTATCTTTTCTATCAACCAATATAGAGCAAGTTACAGTTCTTATCAGTCAGAGATTCTGAGACACTGATTAAAAATCGCCTTTTCTTTTTCTTAATCTAAATGGAACGATTTGGTCATTCTATTTCTCCTTTTTAGTAAAATAGCAGACAAAAAAGGAGTAAAACATGTCCCTTCTTACTTTTTTCAATTTCACACAGAAAACTGTGGATATTTATTAGCATATTCTTTTTCAGAGTCTCAAGTGAAGGTGTGACTCACCAAGACAAAGGTCCACTAGTTATCAAATACCCAATCATAATTTTTTGATTCTTCTCCATTTAGTAAGTTCAAATTGGATAATAAATTATCAAGTGCCTGAATTAGGACATGGTTAATTATAAAGTATTAGATTTTCAGATCAAATTGCCTTTGTTAAATATTTACTGATGAAATAAATACTGGTGAAATATGAGTGTGGATCTGCAGTCAGTTCCTTTATTGACAATTTCATCTTTTCTCAGCTAAATGAAAAGAAATTATAAAGTTTGCTTACTGGCACGTGGATTCCAAGAAGTTACATTAATATTCAGTATTTTTCCTTGATTTTTCAATAATTCATGCCATAAAATTATGGTGAAGTGAATGAGTAGTCTCAAATCTGTTTTTCTTCTTAATTCATTTCTTGAGTAATTTCTATGTGGCAAACTCAATACCAGATTTAGTGGTAAAGTTATCAACCAGCTATAGATTATTTTATGAGATTTCAGTTCAGTGAATACTCACTGTGAAACAGTGACTAAAATGAAATTAAGAAGTGAAACAATAAGCACTTTTGAATTTTTTCTTCATCTAGTTTCTACGGTGAGGTTTTAATATATTTTTGTTGAATTTTTAGATAAATATAGATTCACACACAGTTGTAAAAAAATATTACAGAGAGGTCTCTTGTACAATTTGCCCAGTTCCTCCAAGGGTAATAGTTTACACATTTGTCACAACCAGTATACTGACATTAATATAATCCATCAACATTATTCAGATTTCAACAATTTCACTTACACTAATGTTTTAGATTCAAGTAGATTCTAAACAGCAGTAACATCACAAGGATCCTTCCTATTACCCTCTTGTCATTTCATTCACCTCCTACCCACCCTCCATCCATTCCCAGCAAACACAAATCTGCTTACCACATCTATAATTTTGTCATTATAAAAACATTATAATGGAATGCTTTCACATAGCATACTTCCCTTGAGATCCTTCCAAGTTTTGTGTTATTTCCTTTTAATTGCTTATTAGTCCTCAATGGTATGGATATACCACAATTTCCTTAACCATCCACCAGTTTTAGGATATTTAGATTATTTTAAGTATCGGTCTATTACAAACAACATAAACAAGAACAAAATTTCCTATAAGCATTCCTTTGTAGGATTTTCTTTGGGCAAACAGTTTTGTATTAATAGGATAAATATCTAAGATTACAATTGCTCAGTGTATGATTACTATGTGTGTTTACTTTCTTGAAAGAAACGGTCGGTTTTCAAGTGGCTTCATTACTTAATATTCCCAATATTCCCAACACCAAGTATGAATAACCAGTTTCTCTGCATCACCACTCCCATTGGTGCTGTCATTATTTTTTATTCTTGCTATTCTGATAAGTTTGAAGTGATATCTCATTGCAGTTCTGGTTTGCATTTTCCTCTTCACTAATGATATTAAATTTTTTGATATGTTTATTTAGTCATCTTCTTCAGTTAAAGGTCTGTGTATGTTTTTTACCATTTGGTGACTATTTTGGTATTAAATTTTGAAAGTGTATACATATTTATGGCAAATGTCGTGTATAATTTGTGTATATTTGGTCACAGTCTTTTGTCACACATGTGGTTTTGAAAAGATTTTTATAACTATTTAGCTTGTCTTTTCCTCCTCTTCACATGAGCTTTTGCAGAATAAGAGTGTATTTTTTTAAATTTTGATAGAGCCAATGTATGATTTTATTTATTTTTTTTATAATACTTGGTTGTCAAGAGTAAGATCTCTTGCCTACCTCTGTTATCTGAAACTGTTTCCTATATATTTTGTAAAAGTTTTACAGGATTCAAAGATTATAATCCATTTTAATTACATTTTTGTATAATACAGAAGGTTTAAGCTGAGGTTAATTTTTTTAAAAAAATCTATGGATATCTAATTTTCCCAGCACTGTTTATTGAAAAGGTTTTCCTTTCTATATTGAACTAATTTTTGAAATTTGGTTAAAAAAATTCAGTTAATTATAAACAGGTCTACTTCTGAGTTCTTTATTCTTTCTCCTTGACCTGTGTCTATCCTCATAAAAATTCCTTACAATCCTGATTAATGTAGTTTTGTAGAAATCCTTAATATTAGGTAGGGTGAATCCCCCCATTTCATTACTCTTTGTTAAGACACATTTAACTGTATTATGACCTATGCCTTTCTCTGTCAATTTTGAAATAGGTTTATCTATGTCTACAAAAAAACCTTATGGAAATATTGGTAAAAATTGCAATAGACATGTAGATCAATTAACATTTCCTGTGCTAAAACTCCCAATCCATTGTCACATTGTGTCCCACCACTTATTTAAGTTTCTTGTATTTGTTACATCAGTATTTTGTCATTTTCAGCATGTAGACAGATTCTTAAATATTTTGTTAAGTGAATACTCAAGTATTTTCTTTTATTTGGAGTGATCACAAATAACATTTTAAAATTCTTAGTTCACTCTTAGTAGGTAAAAATGCAATTGATTTTTGTGTATTGATTTTGTATTCCCAAACTTTGCTAAATTCACTTTTAGAAGTTCTAGGAAGGGTTCACATTGTGGCTTAGCAGGTTAAAAACCCAGCTAGCATCCATGAGGATGCAGGTCCAATCTCTGGCTTTGCTCAGTGAGTTAAGGATCCAGTGTTGCTGTGAGCTGTGGTATAGGTTGCAGAAGTGGCTGGGATCTGGTGTTGCTGTGTCTGAGGCATAGGCCGGCAGCTACAGCTCCAATTCGACCCCTAGTTTGGGAACTTCCATATGTCGTCGGTGCCCCCCCTGCCCAAAAAAAAAAGAAGAAAGAAAAAGAAAACATGTTCTAGAATTTTTGTAAATTTTTGTGGATTTTCTAAATAAGCAATCACATCATTCAGAGAGTTTTTTTTTCTTTTTAAATCTATATGCCTTTTATTTTTACCCTACTGAAGTGGCTATTTGGATAAAAGTTTGAATAAAAATGATGAGAGTGGACACTCTTACATTGTTCCTGATCTTAGGAGGATGTCCAATGATTTTCTATATCAACAAATAAAATCATAACATCTTTCTTCCTTGTCTTATTAATACACTAGATTGCAATTGACTTTTTTTTTGTCTTTTTGCCTTATCTAGGGCCGTACCCATGGCATATGGAGATTCCCAGGCTTGGGGTCTAACAGCAGCTGTAGCTACCAGCCTTCACCACAGCCACAGCAGCACAGGATCTGAGCCACGTCTGCAACCTATACTACATGGCAACCTGCTCACGGCAACGCCAGATTCCTAACCCACTGAACAAGACAAGGGATTGAACCTACAACCTTACGGTTCCTAGTCAAATTTGTTAACCACTGAGCCACGACAGGAACTCCTGAAACTGATTTTTGAATGTTAAACAATCATTGCATTCTTGATCATCTGTATTATTCTATTTATACATTGCTAGATTCTGTTTCCTAACATATTGTTGAGGATTTTGCATGTAATTTCCAAAGAGATACTGTTTTTTTGTTTTTTGTTTTTTTGTACTGCTTTTGTCTGGTTTTAATAATTCTTCATTCCTAAAATGAATTGGTTAGTTTTCCATCAACTTCTATTTTCTGGAAGACATTGCATACACTGTAAATTATATTTTATTTTATTTACATTGAAGTAAAATATGTACTTAAATCTTTTTTATAATGTTTTATATTTTTTCCATTATAACTGATATACAGTATTCTGTCAGTTTTCTCTGCACAGCAAGGTGACCAAGTCACACACACATGTATATTCTTTTTTCTCACATCATCATGCTTCATCACAAGTGACCAGACATGATTCCCAGTGCTATACAGCAGGATCCCATTACTTATCCATTCCAAAGGCAATAGTTTGCATCCCTTAACCACAAATTCCCACTCCCTCCTCCTCCCTCCCCCTACCTCTTGGCAACCACAAGTCTCTTCTGCATGTCCATGATTTTCTTTTCTGTAGAAAGGTCCATTTGTGCCCTATATTAGATTCCAGATATAACAGAAATCATATGGTATTTGTCTTTCTCTTTCTGACCTACCTCACTGAGTATGAGAGGCTCTAGTTCCATCCATGTTGTTGCAAATGGCATTATTTTGTTCTCTTTTATAGCTGAGTAGAATTCCTTTGTGTATATATACTACATCTTCTTAATCCAGTCATCTGTTGATGGACATTCAGGTTGTTTCCATGTCTTGGCTATTGTGAATAGTGCTGCAATGAACATGCGGGTGCATGTATATTTTTCAAGGAAAATTTTGTCTAGGTATATGCCCAGGAGTGGGATTGCTGGGCTGTACGGTAGTTCTATGCATAGTTTTCTAAGGTACCTCCATACTGTTTCCACAGTGGTTGTACCAGTTTACATTCCCACCAACAGTGCAGGAGGGTTCCCCTTTCTTAACACCGTCTCCAGCATTTGTTATTTGTGGACTTATTAATGATGGCCATTCTGACTGTGTGAGGTGGCATCTCATAGTTTTGATTTGCTTTTCTCTAATAATCAGTGATGTTGAACATTTTTTCATGTGCTTTTTCACCATCTATATATCTTCTTTGGAGAAATGTCAGAATAGAGAACCCAGAAATAAACCCAGGGACCTATGGTCAATTAATCTTCAACAAGGACGCAAGAATATAAAATGAGAAAAAGACAGTCTTTTCAGTAAGTGGTGCTGGCAAAACTGGACAGCCGCATGTAAATCAATGAAACCGGAACACACCCTCACACCATGCACAAAAAATAAACTCAAAATGGCTAAAGGCTTAAACATAAGACACCATCAAACTCCTAGAAGAGAACATAGGTAAAACTTTTTCTGATTCCAACCTTAGAAATATTTTCTCAGGTCAGTCTCCCAAAGCAACAGAAATAAAAGTAAAAATAAACCAAAGGGACCTAATCAAATTGACAAGCTTTTGCACAGCAAAGGAAACCATAAAAAGAAACAAAAAGACAACTTACAGAATGGGGAAAATAGTTTCAAACAATGCGATTGACAAACAATCTCTAAAATATACAAACAACTTATACAATTCAACAGCAAAAAAGCCAAGAATCCAATTGAAATATGGGTAAATTCTATTTTAAAAGTTTGCTAGTTTGGGACATCA
The DNA here is from genome assembly GCA_004024745.2 of Catagonus wagneri. Classification (NCBI taxonomy): domain Eukaryota; kingdom Metazoa; phylum Chordata; class Mammalia; order Artiodactyla; family Tayassuidae; genus Catagonus; species Catagonus wagneri. The sequence goes on from PVHT021183585.1 coordinate 4,090,584, forward strand.
AAACCAACTGAATCTGAGATTTTTAAAAGAACACAAATTACAGATTACATTTTTTTATTGTCATAGGACTACTTTATTGCCATTATCATCTTTATTGAGTTTTGGTATTTTGCAGATTTTGAGAAATTGTTCATTTTTGCTGTTATCAAATTTAGGAGTATCAAATTATTCCCAGTGTCCCCTCACTATTTTTGTAATGACCTATGGATTTCTAGTTACCTCTTATTTCACACTTAATATTGGTAATCTTCTATGTCACTGGATATCACAACTCTATTTTTTCCAACCTTGACAGAGTCTTATCAATTTTGTTGATTTTTCTAAAAGAATTACACTTGTGTTCCATCAATTCCTTTATTTTATTGAATTCAGTTTTATTGATTTTTTATCTTTATAATTTTCTTTTTTCTGCTTGCCCTGGATTTATTTTGCTCTTCCCTTTCTAGTTTCTTTTTTTTTTTTTTGAAGTAGGAAGATATTACTGATTTGAAATTTTTATTTATTTCTAGTGCAAGCACTTTTTGCTAGAGATTTCCCTTTTTCAAACACTTCAGATGCATTAAATATTACCTTTTAGTTTATTTTTTAAGTTTCTGTGGTTTAAATATTCTTTGAGATTCTTTGTTCACAGACTGATTATTTTGCAGTGCATTATTTAATTTCTAAATGTTTTGAAATTCTCCTATTGTATTATGTTATTGTACTTTGATTTTGTAAATAAGAAATAAACAGATGATGACATAAGATAAAGGGGAAAATTCAATATTTTTCTCTCTATCCCTCCCCAGATATCTGTATTACTCTTTTTAGCTAAACTTGGCAGTGGTTAATTTGATTATAACTCTAGGAAAATGAAGTAGCAACATTCAGTAAATTAGCTCTGGAATCCCTAAGACTGATAATTATTTTACAGGTGAAGCTTTTAAAATTTCTGAATTTTAACCAATAAAATTTAGTTTTTTATAAAGAAAATGCTTTTATTCTTATAACAGTAATTCTGAATACTAAAGAATTTTTATCGATACCCTGAGAGGGATAAAATAATAGAAAGTAAGTATGAATAAAGCTCAGATTATTCTCAGTTCATGAAAAATAAACTACTCTTTACAAAAAGTATAAGTTCTATACAATTATCCCTAAGTTTGCCTAAATTTTAAACCCCGGAAAAGCAGAATATTAATCTTTAAGTGCAAGTCTATTAGTTAAATAGTTAAATTTGTAGTTGGATATTTTTTAACAGTTTCTACTGATTGTACTTGTTACAGCTGTAAGGTCTAGCAAAGGCTCTTAGGGCATGAAATATGATATAAGCCAACAATAAGCAATTTATATAGAAAATATTTCTGGAAAAGACAAGTAGAAGGATGTTTATAGAGGTGATATCACGTGACAACAATATATCTTAAAATGCTTTAGATTCATAGCAATTTCTTCTCATTTCAAATACTCCATTTTTACTCTAGTGCTTATTTTCAAACACCATCAAGCTTTTCAGTGCTTAAAAAAAGCTAAAGACTACTAAGGTAAGAATGTAATACTTCAGAAAATGTTATTTGTTAGACAGATGTGTTATCAACAAAGTATAGTACCAACAAAATAACGTCCAAATGAAATTTTGCTTCTATATTGTGAGGCAAATGCTACTAGTGAATTCTAGAGAAATATGACCTATTTACAATAAGAATGAATACATTAATCAAGGAATAATTAACTGAAATTTGCATCAAGTGGCTCGGAAAGTACTCAGATACTCTATAGGAATAAACCTCTGTTGCATAACCTACTGAATTTACAACATTTCCCTGAAATAAAAAGGGAACATTTTGTCTTTAAATACTGTGTTTTGCATATATAGCATGTATTTTAAAAGCATATATTGATTTTAAGGTATTTTTCTTTATTCTAAAATAGATATCCTCCCCCTATCCTATTATTTTTTGGCCTGAAAATTGCAAGGAAAAATTTTATCTCAAGGTCAAATACATGGCTTCAATTTTTTAAAATACTACCTCATGTTATTATTAGTACTATAGGGTCATGCTTTTTTGTAACTGAAAGAAATTTGAATGACAATTATAATCAGCCTCAAAGGGATTTTATATAAAATAACTACTGAATCTGCCATAATTTGATGGTATTGGAAGATGACAGAGATGTAGTATGGCCAATGATTGGCAGTGATAACTGACAGCTTCTGGCCAGGCATTCCATCATGTCGGGAACTCCTGCAGGAAGTAGGCAACAAAATCAACAATCACTTTTACATGTACAGTACTTTATCATTCAAAGACGTCTCTCAAAGTACCTTACAAGACTGTACAATGACTGAAAGAAACAGCTGGCGATACTAATGAGGCAAACAAAAGCTAAAGTGGAAGAGTAGGGGGAGTAATCCATATGGATTTGATTGAAGAGAACAGAACACCTTTACTTCTTTTTTATTTATTTATTTATTTTTTGTCTTTTTGCCTTATCTAGGGCCGCACCCGCGGCATATGGAGGTTCCCAGGCTAAGGGTCTAACAGGAGCTGTAGCCGCCGGCCTTCGCCACAGCCACAGCAGCGCGGAATCCGAGCCGCTTCTGCGACCTACACCACAGCTCACGACAACGCCGGATCCTTAACCCACTGAGCGAGGCCAGGGATCGAACCCGCAACCTCATGGTTCCTAGTCAGATTCGTTAACCACTAAGCCACAACGGGAACTCCGAATCTTAATCAGTGTCTCAGAATCTCTGACTGATAAGAACAGAACACCTTTAAGTATGCCGATTTGAAGGAAAAGATGTTAACTAGTCAAGACCTGAAGCCCCATCGTGGGATGTTTGCTCAGTGATCATTTCGGTTGAACTATGCAAATAACATAGCTTTTAGGTTTAGCAGAGATAGTTCAGAAAAAAAAGTAGAAGAAAAAACTTTACAGCTTTTTTTTTGGGCGGGAGTCTGTAAATAGTCTGTAAATGTAGGATGTATGTATTTGTTTTATACAGAGAAATTCCTTAAGGCTCTGATAAGCAGCATAGCAACTGAAAGGTAATGCATTGTTATGTAAAGGCTGAGTATAATGGCTAAATTTATCATCTCTGCTTCCTAAGCATAAACATCATATTATCCTCCTGAGGCAAGGAGGTATTAACTCAGGCCTCCAAAATTAAATAATTTCAATAAAAATAGATTGGTCATACTCATGCCGTTAGAGAATGTAGGAGTATACAGTTATAGGCATATTAACCTCTTTTATAGTGAAACTCACAGCATCACTGTGGGGCCAGTCAAATCATTTTATCAAGATTATAAAACATGGTCCAGAGGGAAGTGCTTTCAGTTTAATGTAAGCTTGCAAGTAAAACATTATAGAACTATATGTCTTCTGTGAGGCCTTAATTTCTTTGGTTTGTTTAGAGATAAGAAAAAGAAAAAGAATGAATAGCACATTTTTCTCTTATAAAAATGTAAAATACAGCTACACAATATAATGCTTTATTTTGAAATTAGACTTCCATTACAGTTAACCGCTAGGAATGCTGTATTTTTCTATAGACCTATTTTCCTTGAGTTGAATGAAATTTTAAGATAAGAAAGGATTTTTTGTGTGTCTTTTGATGGTAACTGAAAAAGATTTCTCTTGTATGGTATATTCTCTCAAGGATTACTCTTTTTATCCTAGCTTAACTTTAGGCAGGTAAATTTATGCCCTTCATTCTTTTGTTCCTTCTGATAGTTCTGCAAAGGTTGTGTGGCTAACAGTATCATTAAAACAACATATTTTCCCTGTACTAGTTGCGAACTATCTCAATATTTTTTATTGTACGTATTTTTCTCTGTTTCAGATTAATTGAAAACTGCCTTAGGCTGCTAAAAAAAGCAACCTATTTTTGAAACAAAATTGTTTAGCATTAAATAATGTACTAATTTGTTTTTCTCTTAATTTTTACTTAGTTGATAATTATCTACAAAAATCATTTTATACCTTTGTACCATTTTAGAGGTAAGGCAACTTAGGCAGTTGTTTCTGATTTATTAGCAAAAAAATTCCTTGTATTTTTTTAAGACATAATTTGTGGAACACATAGGGCAATATGATGCTGTTTTGTACAAAGACATAGTAAATATAGCCTTTGTCTTTCAGGTAGTTATATCTACTGGTTTATCTGATAATAAATATATAAATGTAATGGCATGTATTTACTAAACATCCAAATATACCAGGCACTACTGTGAATGTTTGATACATGTTAACAAACCTGGAGAATGTTGTAGCCGCTGCAGGATTATATTTCTCCTACATTAGAAGACAGGAATTATAAATAATGATCGTATATCATTTAGCTTTGGCCAGACTGAAAGTTTTAGGTCTTTTTGTCTATAAGGCCTCCTTGTAAGTTCATAAAAGCATCAATTAAATAGTTTGCCTTTTATCCAGTCTAATGCATTACCTAACACTACTATTATCTCTATAGGTCTATAGGGACTGAAATTTGGGGATTCTTAGTTATCTGGAAAATATAATGTCTATTTATTCACATATATTTCCTAAGTTTATTATCTATGCCAAGAAGATATGGTAATGTTATGTTTAAAGTGACTAGACTATGTGAATAAAAATTATGTTCAAGCAAACCAATATTAGGCAAAAAATTGTGGGAAACACAAAAAAGAAAAAAAAACTGTGGAAGCAGAAATTAGGGAGCAATGTTATGAAAAGTCAGGGGGAACTTCACAAAAGTGGTGATGTTGAAGAGAGATATGAAATATATAGGCCAAAGTCACTAGATGGGAAAGAAAAGAACGTGAAGATACAGAATGAATAAAATCAGAGGAATCTGAGTTCATGACCAGGTTTGGCAAAGAAAAGTAAAAGTTGTACAGGAAGATTTATAGGGTGTAAAGCCCTAAATATGGTGAATATTTAGAATCAAAAAGTCTTTTGAATTTCTTCTGCATAAATAATGTGGAGTTATGCAAAACTGAAAGTGGCATGATCAAATCAGTGTTTTAGAAAGATAGAGTGTGGTAGGTACTCAATTATAAATTGAATGGATTGGAGAAGAAAATTAAAGAATGACAATCAACAACAACATCTTCTCAGATCCACCTGTTAGAGTGCTAACAATAAAAAGAAAAATAAACAAATGGGACTTAAATAAACTTAAAAGTTTCTGCACAGCAAAGGAAACACTAAACAAAATGAAAAGACAACTCACAAAATGAGAGAAAATATTTGCACATGAATCCACTGACAAGGGATTCATCTCCAAAATTTATAAACACCTCCTACAGCTCAATACCAAAGAAACAAACAACCTCATCAAAAAATGGGCAGAAGGTCTAAACAGACAGTTCTCCAAAGAAGACATACAGATGAACAAAACACACATGAAAAGATGTTCGACATCACTCATTATTGGAGAAATGCAAAACAAGACCACTACGAGGTACCACCTTACCCCAGACAGAATGGCCATTATCAAAAAGTCTACAAAAAAAAAGTGCTGGAGAGGGTGTGGAGAAAAAGGAAACCTATTACACTGTTGGTGGGAATGTAAATTGGTGCAACCGCTGTGGAAAACAGTATGGAGATTCCTTAGAAAACTAAAAACAGAATTACCATTTGATCCAGCAATCCCACTCCAGAGAAATCCATGACTCAAAGAGACACATGTACTCCAATGTTCATTGAAGCATTCTATACAATGGCCAAGTCATGGAAAGAACCTCAATGCCCATCGAAAGAGGAATGGATAGGGAAGATGTAGTACATACACATAATGGAATGTTACTCAGCCATTAAAATAAATGAAATAACAGCATTTATAGCAACACAGATGGACCTAGAAATTATCCTGCGAAGTGAAACCAGTCAGACAATGAGACATCAACATCAAATGCTACCATTACATGTGGAATCTAAAAAACAGGCACAATGAACTTCTTTGCAGAACAGATACTGAATCACAGACTTTGGAAAACTTACGGTTTCCAAATGAGACAAGTTGGGGGGTGGGGGGATTCACTGAGGTTTTGCGATGAAAATGCTATAAAATTTGGTTGTGGTGATTTTTGTACACCTATAATTGTAATAAAATTCTTTAAGTAATAAAAAAAATCTGCCTAAAGCATGAAAAAAAAAGAAAATTAAAGAAGGACAGCAATTAATAGGTGACACTAACATTTGTTACTTGCCCATCCAGCATTCTCTGCTCCCCTCATCCTAGTGACATCCTGTTGTTTCACTGAGACATCACCTCCCCTCCATTCTGGAACAAACAGGTAATTTATACGGAATTCCTTCCTGCCTGATGTCCCCAGCAGGCTGACTGGTATAAGACCCACATTCTCTTGCACTGCAATGTTTCTGAAAAGGCTATGCCCCAAGCTAAATTAGTTAGTACATAGCGTTTCCCTAATCTGTGACTGGTTTTTCAAGATCAAATCCAAAGAAACTCAGGAGTTTTGTGCAGTTATTTTGCGAAGTAGATTGCTCTCTCTCGCTCTGTCTCTCTCAGTGTGAGAGAGGAAATATGCACTCTTGCAGCCTGAGTATGAATCTAATACCTAGATAAGTGCAGGGTCATAAGAACTGCTTAAAAACTGAGTTAAAGACATCATCAGCAGGTATCTGAAGTTTGACACTTTGTAAAACATATTGTGAGCTATTTTCTTGTAAATAAAAGTTCCACATTGATTTTGAAATTATTGCCATAATCTTGAGATAAGTTATGAATTCATGGAGAAGACAGACCAATAGTGCACAGATTCAATGTTCAGTTAGAGATTTAAAGTATTTGGGCCAGTTGTCTCAACATATAATAGTCAAATATATACAAATGTCATCTTATTAGCTCAAATATTTTCACTGAAGTATGACTTCTAGTGACTCTACTGAAAAAGGGAATACACTCCACTGAAACTTTTTAAAGTAGTATAAGACCAATGGATAACCCATGAACATTCCTGCAACATACATGATATATATAAACACACAGATACACATAAATTAAAGTCCAGGGAGTCTTAAACCTATTTGAATATTGTCTCATGTTCTGTTGTTCAAGCATATGAGCATTGTGATCTTGGCTTTGCATAAATTTATTACTTTGATACAAAACTACCTTTCCAGGAGGATTTTTCTTCTGAGGCTTTTAAGACCCCAGTATTTTTAATTTTATTTAAGAATGTCGAAGAGTATACACTGTACACTAAGTTCCAACTACAGAGAGTAATTTTAGAGGCGACAAGTCCAATAATGAATAAGTATAGATACACATTAGTGACAATTATTGTAATAAAAACAAAGTGTTGCAGACAAGATATCTAATTAACACAAAGTTGTGATTTCTTCCCTTGAACCCAGTCTCAGAGATGCTACAGATGGAAAAGATGGTTCAGTGGATACCAGAAATCAACTCAGAAAACTGAGAAAAACTTGCGATACAAGAGGCAACTAAATCTTAAGCAGAAGGACTGAGGATCCTAAAGTGGGGTGGGCCAGGGACAGAAATAGGGAATGCATTCAGTGAAGACATTCTCCCAGCATTTACCTGGATGCATGGTAGACTGTTCAATTGTTTCCGCTGCATGTGAAAGCAGTAGGGTCTGCAGGACGTGGTGGAATATCATCAAGGTAGTGCTAAGGGTAGAAAGCAAACGTTAAGTTTATAAACACCTGTTTGTTCTCTATAATTTTCTCACCTTCTCTTTTCTCCCAGGTCTAGGTTAAGTAAATCAAAAGAGAGGGACCATCATTGGGAAAGTGCAATGGTTTCCTAAAGGGCAGACTTCTTACAGCGATGGCACAAACTAGAAATGTGTTGACTCCATATAATAAGAGTATATACACTTCACACCAAAATGAACTTTGTCATCACAATAAAAAACAAACAAACAAAAACTAGAGAACTTTCTGTAATGGGAAAGTAAAATCATGCTGAGCAATATTAAGTGCTGGTGAGGAGTCAGGAAAAAAAAGTGCATACACTCTTGGTGGGACTGTAAACTAATGGTTCTATTTTTAGAGAGGGATCTGAAAATCATTGGTGAAATTAAGGATGTATATATTCTGTAAAATAGCATCTTACTCATTGTTTTCAAACAGTTCACAATGGACAAATGTAGGAGTTGTTCATCATTATTATATTGTTGAGGCAGCAAAAAATTGTAGGTGTGTATATATACACATATATACAGTATATACACACATTATATTGTATTTACTCATTTGCTTAATGCTTAGCTCCTAGGTTACCTACATACCTAGGAGATTAGATAGATAGATAGATAGATAAAAGTAAAGCCTTAGAATTAGGTATGGAACCATCAATATATCTTAAAAGTAACTTTTAAAGAAGAAAGCACATTTGAATAGATGAATAGAGTAGAACCTTACCACTTATATAAATTTAATGGAGTTCCCGTGGTGGCTCAGTGGTTAACGAACCCAGCTAGCATCCACGAGGATGCAGGTGAGATCCCTGGCCTCACTCAGTGGGTTAAAGATCTGGTGTTGCCATGAGCTGTGGAATAGGTCACAAACACAGTTCAGATCCCGCATTGCTGTGGCTCTGGCGTAGGCTGGTGGCAAAAGCTCCAATTCAACCCCTAGCCTGGGAACCTCCTAAAGACAAAAAAATAAAAAATATATGAACTTAAAACATAAAAACACCATCTTATGTATTTTAAAGGATATACTGAATTTGAATTGGCATGACATACAATCCATATATTGAAATGGACATTCATAAGCAGGAAAAGGAATAAAAGTTGGCATAGATAGATGATGGTAAGGACAATAAAATATTGTGTCAAGTATGATTACATCAACCATGTGCACTTAAGCCCAAAGGCTTAAAACTCAAAGCAAAATAAAATCCAGAGCTTATGGTAAAGCTCAAGAACTATGGGAACTAGGTATCATGATGTCCTTGTGATTTAGAGAAGGGTTTACTGAATTCTTGGATTTTCTTTTGAATAGTAGGAAAAATCTATATGACTTTTATAAAACAGGGAAACATCGTGTGCTAAGAATTGAGTCCCAGGAACTAACATATCTGACTTCCAGCTAGATGTTTAGTGAAGCCACTACTGCAATGCAATATTCTAACCATCCGGAGTTGACAGTGACTACAGGTTCCAGGGCACAGTCCCAGTAGGACTGCCTGCACTCAAACGACAGAAATTCAGAGGTCCAGAGGCCATCCATACTTCTGACTAACTGGCTTCAAACTCACTGCTTGCCTGACCCCTTCAAGTTTGATAATTCTTTAAAAGAATCACAGAGCTCAGGAAAAGTGCTATCCTTGCAATTACTTTTATAATAGAGCACACAAATCAATACCAGTCAGAGAGTGATAAGTATTTCTAAGCAGAATTGTGATATGGGTGGCATGTTGGAAGTTGGAATAGACTGGGGAGACTGGTGACATACCTCCCAGTGAGTGGAATTAAAGTTAGTACAATTACAGTGAGATAAAAAGTGCTACCAAGAGGCCTCAAAAGAAGAGGCTGAACACTAGAGATGTTTAAGGAAAAGAATGAGAAATTCAAGACACTCATAACATTTAAGGATATAATATTTGAGGATATTACTGTGATTCCTAGCTTAGGGACCATTCAACTTCACATCAAAGTGCAGGTTTATTCTAAAAAGAAGTTTATGGATGTCCACCTGTGTCACAGCAGGTGAAGGACTGTAGTGGCCAAGGTGGCTGCTGTGGTACAGGTTTCATTTCCTGGCCCAGGGACTTCCACATGATGTGGTGCAGGCAAAAAAAAAAAAAAAAGAAAAGAAAAGAAAAGGAGTTTATGCATAGGTCATAAAATTATTTGTTTCATAAGTAGATGGGCAAAGTTAAACACTTTGCACTAGTGATTTAGAAAATGATGCTTAGACTTTGGAATTTTAACTTGCCAAGAGAGTTTTGCTGTAGAAATAAACACACAAAGGGCAGTATATTTAACAATGATTTTTTCCCCCTAACTGTGTGATTAGGACACTACTAAGGCAGCCCCCTTTTGGCATTCTGCTTTGTATTCTGACAGCTTTAGCTTCTCTCTATTGCCAGCTTCTGCAGAGGGGCAGGCTTTATGGGTAAAAGGAAATCGCATACCAAATATAAGTGACTACTGGAAGCATAGCATAATGATTTTTGAGCAGGACCATAAGATTCGTTTTAGCTGCTTGTAGACAGCAGCTTATAGCCGGGAAAGAGTTCTGCAGAAAAAGCAACGGTGTTGCCCCTTCTTAGAATTCTTTAGCAAGAAAATGACACTGCACCACCAAAGATGGAAAGAAAGGAATTCTTCCCATACTAAAAGGAAAATCTAGGATTTGAATTCTTTTGAGGAATAATTTGAGACCTGGACGGAAAGTTTTCTTTTTCAAAACTGTTAAGAACATAAATAATGCCCTTAGCATATAACAGCTGCAGCCACCTATGTTGAGAATGAATGAGTTATATAGCTTTGGAGTGCAATTGTGTGTTTATTAGAGATCAGCACAAAAAATGAGAATGTTCCAAGAGCCAGACGTCTGGCAAGGGCCCTGACAGAAAGGGTAAAATTTCCTTTGGGAATAAACTGATAACAAATATGTGGGGGTGGTGGGGAATCCTAGCATTAATACCTTAAAAATATGTTGTCATGTTTGCACTTTTAAGAGCTAAAGACACAAGGGTAGATGCCAAGCAAATCAATGTCTGTGCTCATTTCATTTCACACCATCTCTACTTCATGTAAGTGAAAAAAGTGAGATTACCTAACAGTAGCATTTTAACTCAAAAATCAATAATTAAAAAAAATTATATAGAGATTGTCTTTAGAGCTCGGAACATGTTTTCAGATGTCTTTTTAAAGGCTTCGTTTGTTCCTGAGCCTTAAACTACATTGTAAGAAACAAAGAGTCTCTCTCAGAGGCTGCAATCCAAGCTTCCCCTCTGAGAATCTTCCAGGACACAGGCAACAAGATAAAGCCCCGACTTTTCCTGACTTGTTGCTTCCTATCGTTTCATCTTGAGCCTTGATAACACTGAGCAACTGTACTGATTACCCATTCTCTTTAAACATTCTTTTCCAGGACTTTAACCATGGATTGTAGCAATGTGGAGAAAAGAGAATCTTCAGTACCAGCTCAGTGCTGGGTGTGATAGCATTAAACCCACTAAAAGTCATTTTTCATGATTTATATTAAATTTTTGAGACACTCTTAGCTGCTACTACCAAACCATACCTTTATGTTAACAAAAAATAGATACATATGAAGGAAAATGAACCTTTTCTCATGGTCTGATAGAATACTACATTTCACAAAAGTTATTTACTGATTTGTTTATTGCAGGCAAAACTGATACATAATCATGATTTGGACCTATTTTTGTATATATTACAAATATTTTCATATATTTGACATTTGACCTTGGATAATTAATCGGCCAACTGCACATTAGATGGGAAAAAAGAACTGTATGAGCAAGTGATGGCAGACTTTCTATTTCAGGACAAAAATTGAGCAAGGTCATTTCTAATATCTTTGGAAATGAGCATTCAATTTCAATGTGTATTACATCTCAGCATTTTATAACTTAATTTGTTTCTTGATATTCTCCAAATGTCTCATGCATATTATCATTTTACCTTTACTTATGATTCTATCCATCTACAGAATAGCCTTTCTGTCTGGTACAATTCTATCAAGATATAGATCAAATATCACCTGTCACTGTGGATTTCCTTCTTACCAATCTTATCTCCAACTTTAAATATATAGCAATTAAAGAAAGTTATGTTTACTGTCTCAAGAAGGAAAAGGTCCCTACTTGGGACCCTGCTATCTGATGCATGTTATCATTCTTATAACACACCTGAGGCTCCAGAAGTTTCATATTGTTACATAAGTTGCCTATGGTGACACAGAGAGGAAATAGCAGGCTCAAAATATGAATTGATACAAAACAGAGCAAGCTTGTGCTCCTTCTATCTACAAGAGGGTAGTTTTATTTAGCCCTATCTCCAGATAACTAATTGTGTCTGCTTTGCTCTTATACTGTCTGTTGGTTAAAGGTTATTCATAGGCTTGTTTCTCAGTCTCTCTTTCTCTTTCTTCTCTCCAACTCTTAATCCTGGGTACTTTTTTTAGAAGATGACAAGAGAGTACTCGATTACTGTCCTCTTTAGACCACCTTGAACTCAACAGATAAAAGTGTGACAAGATTGATGTTCAGCTTTGAAATGAAAGCTCTTAATAGAAATGTAGGGAAATAAGAGGTCCCTCAACTCTTTTATAATAAAATCCAGTCAAGATTATCTTAATTTCCACCATTTCTGTATTTTTTGGAAGCCTGAATCTCCTGAATGATAAAATAATATGTTGATTTTCTCTGCCGACGTATCTTATTTTTACACCTCCCTCAAGGAGGGAGAAATGTTGATGAATTACTACATCCCTTTTCCAAATATCATCTCAAAGTATTTGAATCTGGCCATTATTGCTAACATGTCTGCTATTCAATACTAACCCTCAAGTGTACTTGTTTCCATCTTCTATTATATACCCTTTGTCAAGTTACTGAGGTTCTACTGATTTTATATTCTCAGAATATAACATAGTGACTGACAGATAAGTGTATGAATAAGTGAAACTAGAATAGAAGTAGAATAAATCATAAGGTCAAATTAATAAATTATAAATTTTATGTAAATTACTTATTAAGGGTATAGAGGAAGTATAATATAATGATGTGTTCCTTATGTGTCAAGATGATATAGTTTCCTTCAGAAAGGTGTCTTTAAATAGCTTTTCCACTAAAAGTGAGGATGAAATGAACACTGTATATTCCTTCCTTCCTTCTGCTTGCAGTCAGTTGTAATTATTTGAAACACATGGATAGAATAAGGGGTAGAGGGCAAATTCACGGAACAGAATGGCTGAATCCTGTATTGTATTTCCTTTACATTCTTATATATTCCCTCCTTTGTTCTGCTGTGGCAAGTTGTAATTATTTAAAACATATGGATAGAATAAGGGGTTCAGTGCAAAATCATGGGACAGAATGTCTGTCTCATATGGTGGCTGAACCCCTGACCTTGGCCTCATTAGCACCAAGCTCTAATGAGCTGAGATAATGGGTCCAGATTGTTACACCAGCAGGGATCAAACCTAATTTAATTCAGCTATTCCTTGATTCTATATAGCTGATTTTTAAGCGAAAGACGTCAGGTATGTATATTTTCCAATATTTCTTACACAGTCCATATTCACGTTCTGGTGATTGGGCCTTTTAAGTAAACCTCAGCTTATTAATCGCTTTGTATTTATTCATTTTAAGTGGGTTACTGAGCTCCTGCCATAAATAGTATAAATAGATTTTTGGTTAGTTGGTCAGGTGCCAATAGAACAAGGAAACAGACAAGTCTTAACAATATGGGAGACAAGTAGAAACTCTGATTTTGGAAACAAAATTCACTTAAGAGGACAAAACATAATACTCAGTGACTTAGACCTTTCTCAGCTGCCTTCAAGTAGCATAAAACTCCAAAATAACTTGATCCAATGATATGTGTGTACATGTGTGATGTAACATACCTATGTTGATATATATGATCTATTTATGATATGTATGGTATATATATATATATGTCATATATATAATGTATAAGATATGTGTTATATGTCCTGTGTTCTAAAGGGAGGGTGTGGCATGCTACCAGGTTCTGCAGAACTCGAGTCTCCTTTGTCATTACTGACTCTATATACTTTCTACTCATATTTCTTAGTGGTATCCATGAATTGTCTGTCATATGCTCAGCTTCCCTAGACTGCCCAGACATTCTCTGACTGACCATGATAAAAGATCCAACATTTTTCTATTAAGTCCTTTGCTATAGAACTTCAAATAGTCTATATCCATCCTCATAATATGAGATGACCAGCATAGGGTAATGCAAGAGCTTGGAATTTTTACCCACCTCTCCTTAACAGAGTCTGGTTAGGGCTGCTTCACTAAGGTTCTGATATAAGATTAGCATGTTTTCCTTCTTTATTCTTATGTCTTCTCTTAACAGTGGAATTGTATATGAATTAATGGAGATGAGGATGTAGTAATATAGTGGTGAATGAAGGAGCGTATTTATAAATATTATTTCAATTATTTTACACCTTAAAAAATTAACATGGGGGGGCTCCCATCATGGTGCAGCAGAAGCTAATACGACTAGGAACCATGAGGTTGTGTGTTCTATCCCTGGCCTTGCTTAGTGGTTTAAGAATCCGGTGTTGCCCCATGAACTGTGGTAAGGGGGCAGATGTGGCTCGGATCTGGTGTTGCTATGGCTGTGGAACAGACCGGCAGTTACAGCTCCAATTAGACCCCTAGCCTGGGAACCTCCATATGCTGTGGGTGTGGCCCTAAAATGACAAAATAAAAGACACACAAAAAAAATTAACATGCGAAACTGAATCACCTGCTAGACTATATATGAAGATTTTTACTACTTATGGGAATCAAGATACTTGATAAAATGTTGACCTTTTTTTTTTTTTTCAGTAAATCAGCCACTGCATTTCATCTTGCACCATTATCATCTTATGTATTTTTGCATTGGGAAGAATTAAAAACATGCAAAGGTCTCAAAGGCCTTGTCTTTGCTCAGATATCCCTTTCTTCCTAATCCTTTTTTCAAGCATCACCAAAACTTGTCTTTTACTGAGCAAGGACTCATGAGAGTTGGCTGTGGAAATATCCCAGAAGACCAAGTGAAAACACTTAAAAATTAGGTCACTATTTCTACCTATTTCACCATTTCCAACAATGAAAGGTAACCTGCTTCCTCTTGTCTATACAAACCACAAATGAACATCCTTTGGTTGTGGTCAGAATAATATGAGCTTTTTTTTTTTTAATCCTTAGGCAAAGGAAGTAAATTAATTCACAAAATGAATAAAATTTGTCTATGGTTTTTACATTTCATTTAATAAGAAATGACTTTCTCTCTTTCAGCTTCTTAAAATTTCTGGCTCACAGTGATTAAAAGAGTGAAAGTCCAGTCTGGATCAAAAAGTCGGCCACTACATTAAATACATTCCTGCACAGGTATTTATGAAAGCATGTGAACCTCTTTACTTAGAGAAGTTTAATTTTGAAAACACACTGATAGTATGAGATATTAAAACCATTTTTAAAACATGCTTGTTTGAATGAGTAAATTAATTTATTTGACCATTTTCTATTAAAATCCGTCTGTAAGATTAGTTGATCCTTTTTCTCTCTGATTAACTCAGACCTTAGAGTTTAGAAAGAACCATAGACCAGGAGCTCAGCCTTTCTAAAATTTTCACAAAAAGGGTCTTAATTAATGTATGAGATTGACGCCTGTGTCCCAGATAACACTTGAGAGCATAGACCAAGTCTAAAAGCAATATCAGTAAAAGATGAGTATTAATGAGAAGCATTGGCATAAAGAATCTGTATAAGAAGCTAGTCACAGAGAAACTGCAGAAAACAAGATAGGTAATGTCAATTAAAATACAAAAGCATAGAATAAAGTACTGGAATGGAAACAGGTCAAATTCAGAAAAGGACCCAGGAGTCCTGAAAAATACAAACATGTCAAAGTAAGACCACAGATCAAAGAAAAATGGGTCAAAAGTGACAAACAAAGATTCAGTAAAGCAGATGGCTTGGATAACGAGTTTGATTAAATATTTCATTATTAATTCCATATTTTTATTATTTAAATTTACAAACATTTTAATACAGTTCCTGCAGAGAGTCACCCACAAGATAGTAAGGCCTTGTAACCAGAAATAAATTTTTGTTTTTACTTTTCAATTGCATATAAAAAAATGTATTGACTCTTACTCAGAAGCATGGAATAACTAACAGAATCTGGAAAAATTTGAACGACTAGTGTGTAGGATGGACAATAGTAATGGAGCTCCCTGATCTAATCTGGGGAGCAAAAGGCCATTTGCCATTTCTCCATATGTCACTGAATTAGTTAGATCTGCACATTTTCACTCATATATCTGTGAGATTTAAATTCTTTAAATAAAAATTTATAGTGGCCTACTCCACATCTTAAGCTGATCCCATAACCAACATTATTGTCATTTCAAGAAAAAAGTTCATTGTAGCTCCCTAAGAGAAAGGGCAATAATATCAAAAAATGAAATATCCAAGGGTTTGGGGAACAAGAAATATGAAAGATAGAGTAACTCTTGATATTAATGTAACATTCTACCATAACCAGTATTTTCTTGAGCCCTTTACCCACTTGAGTGCAGCCTCCCATCATAACATTTTAAAAACCTAGCAGACTCTAAGGAAAAAAGAAATCAATGTCTGCATAGTGATATATTATTGTTTTATTTTAACAGCTTTATTGGGGTATGATTGATATATGATAAAAAGTATACATGCATGATTAATGTATACGATATCATGAATTTAACGTGTGCATGCATCAACCATACACCATCACCAAAATCAAGGTAATAAACACTTCCATCACCTACAAAATTTTTCTTGTGTCCTTTTGTGTGTGTTTTTGTGTATCTATTTGTGTTTGTGGTAAGAACAGTTAACATGAAATCCAGCCTTTTAAAATTTTGAGTAGACAGCCACTTCCTGTGACTCATGCCCTGTTTCCCATCTCATTCCCAGCTAATGCTCTGCAACTCTAGTTCTAAGACAGACAGTGGTAAATCTAGAGTCAACATTCAGTAGATTTTGGAATCTTTGATACTGTCCTTCCCAGGACAAAATGGACATATTGTACATACATAAATACACTGTTGAAAATGATGCGTGGGTATTTATTTTCTTACTTGGCAAAGGAATCCTATGGCTCATATTACAATGCACGATTATTTTTTATTTGGCTTTTGTCTTTTTAGGGCCACACCAGCAGCATATGGAGGTTCCCAGGCTATAGGGATCGAACTGAAGCTATAGCTGCTACAGCAATGCAGGATCCAAGCCATGTCTGCGATCTACACCACAGCTCATGGCAACCAGATCCTTAACCCACTGAGTGAGGCCAGGGATCAAACTCGCGTCCTCATGGGTGCTAGTCGGGTTTGTTAACCACTGAACCGCAGTGGGAAGTCCACAATGCACAATTATAATGGGGAAATTAAAAATAAACACAACATAGTGAAGTAAGTCAAAAAGAGACAAATACCATATGACATCACTTCTATGTGGAATCTAAAATATGGCACAAATGAACCTATCTACAAAACAGAAACAGAGTCGTGGACATAGAGGACAGATACGTGTTTACCAGGGCGAGGGATGGAGGAAGTGGGATGGTTGGGAAATTTGGTGGTGGTAGGTACAAATTATTACATTTAGAATGGATAAGCACTGAGGCCCTACTGTACAGCACAGGAAACTATATCCAATCTCTTGGGGTAGAACATGATGGAAGATAGTATGAGAAAAAAAATGTGTATATGTATGACTGTGTATGTATGTATATGCATCACTATGTTTTACGGCAGAAATTGGCACACCACTGAAAATGAAATATACTCTAATAAAAAAATAGAATTTTAAAAATGAAAACACAGGAAAAATAAGCGTTTTAAAGCAGACACCCCATTTACATGAGCTACAGTCAAGTATTATATTCCATACTAGTTGTGTTTCTAATTTTCAACAACACATCCAAAAGACTGATTTAACAGAGAAGAGAAAATTAATTAGATGACAGAAAACAATTTGAAATTCTAGATACGAATCTATCACGATGATCACTTTTCTTGTATATTTTAGTTCTGGTCACTAATATTCTACAACTTTTGTTTTCTTGTCCTTTACTGTATTCTGCATTCTAAAACCTAAATAGAGCCCTCTCAAATTTGCATGTGAAGTGTTTAATAAGGTAAAATTTCTGAGGCATTTCTAGGTAAGGAAATGTATGGTGCTTCACAGGAAGAGCCATGACGCCATGCAAGAGCAGTGGATATGAAGGCCCAACAGTCTCTCTATCTTTGGACATAAAGCCTACATGCATTAAAAGTGGAGACCCACAAGAGAGCCATTTTTCCACTTTGGGTGCACAAAGAAATGGCAAAAGATCTCAGTTTGTCGCTTTTTGGTTCTGTAGGTCATTTACATTTTCTCCATATTATTGTCTTGAGACCGAATGAGAGCAATATCATAACACATCATTTTCCTAAATGATTTAAGATTGTGTGTGTGTGTGTGTGTGTGTGTGTGTGTGTGTGTGTGTGTATTTGCATGTGTGTGTGTGTGCGTAGGGGCTATGGGGGTAGATTTGAGAATTTAAGAGATGTAGTGAATCAATACTCAATATGGATCAATAGAATCTATACTCCACACAATGTTTATATAATATTGAAGATCAGATCTTATGAGAATGATGCATAATTTTCTATTTTATCTTGGTTGATTTTCATCAATCCAAATAATTTTGACAAATTTCACTTTAAAATGCTTCATTAGGTATATTCTTATTTCATAGTCAGGGCAACTCTTTTTATATTTAATTATATGCTTTATTTAATGAAAATTAATTGTTTCTACTGCCTTTACAAATATAAGCTTCTTACAGTCATTCGCAATTTACTACTTAGTGTACTTTAATACACCCCTTTTCTTATTTCAGTGAGCCCCCAAAGATAAAATATATAAGGCTGTTTATTTTTCCTTGTTTGCTCCTGTTTAGACACGCCAGCTCTGTGAACCCCTAACATGGCGAGTTAGACATAGGAAAGCTTACTGTGCAGATGTTGTTAATATTTTACATATTAGAATAATCTCCATAGCCAAGAGGAACTAAAGTGTTAATGCAATTAAATTCTTAATTTCAAGTCTAAATATCTTACTTCCCTACAGTAAATCCTGCTTATTAAGTACATGGCCACATATGGGTAGAAGTAATGCCCTCTAATCTGAAATTCTCTAGAGTCCTTACTTGACCTTTATTTATGCTGATAATCAAAATATTGTAATAGGTAAAAACCATGCATTCCTACATCATTATTACTGGAGTGGCCCGCTAATTAGTAATTTTATAATATTTATCAAAGTGATAAAATCATTGTTAAGAATTATTGAAATAAGGCACAAGCCCTGAAATGACCCACATGTACATGCATTAATACACACACACACATACACATACACACAGTGATTTATATATTCTTTTCTATCATTTACAGACTTACTATTCAGTGTGATAGCAATTTCCTAACTGGTACAATCAAAAGAATAGGTTGTTTATTTGAGGGATAGGGGTGGTGTTCAAGTTCGGACCCTAAAATATAAGATTCTTGGATTCTAATTTGAATGTTCTATTATGTTCTTGCCTAAATTGTCTGTCCTCACTTCTCTGAGGTTATTAGCATATTGTTTTAAGCACTTAATGTGACCTGCTGAGTATTTCTTGGCCTCTTTTTTATGTACTTGTAAAGAAAATTTTTACTCCTCGTAATGTTGAGGCTCTGTGTCTTTAACTGTTTTTAGGTCATTTCCAGCAACTGAGCTATTTTCACCCTGGTTAAGTAATTTAAATGTCATTTCAAAAGAAGAATCAAAATTTGTTTTGCAGCATGAATGGACCTTGAAGATATTACGCTACGTGAAATAAGACAGGTAAAGAAAATGTTATATAACCTTATTTATATATGGAATTTCAAAACAAGCAAGTCTTATGAAATAGAAAAAAACAGATCAAATTAGTGATTACTAGAGGTGGAGGGTCTGGGGTGGGGGAGGATTGGAAGAAGGTAGTCAAAAGCTACGAGCTTCCAATTATAAGACAAGTTAATGCTAGGAATGTTATGTACAACACAGTGATTGTAGCAGACATTGATATGATATATACGAAAGTTACAAAAAGTAAATCCTATGAATTCTCACCATAGGGAGATCTTTTTTTCTTGGTTTCTTTTTATTCTATCTATATGAGAAGATGGGCGTTAACTGAACATACTGTGGTAATTATTCAAAGTAAGAGACTTAGAAGTTCTTGGCATTCTTTACACTGCACCCAAAGAGCTTCCCTTTCTTTGATTGCCCAGTTCATTCTGTTCTTCCAGCTGCTGGATCTTCCTCTCAAATGATTCCTGCTCACGTTTTAGTCTTTCTTCTGTCACTTCCTTTTCCTCACTTACTCTGGCCTGTTCTTTAGTTAAGTTTACAATGCATCTTTGTTCTCAAGACATAAATCCTTCAATTTTTATCCCTCTTTAGTCCTTCCCTGCAGAGATTCTGTTCATCTGCTGAATCTCCTGCACCATTTAAAGACCCCACAGAGACTGAAGCAGCAGTCACTCTGGAAATCTTAAGTTGAACGTCAGGTTTTGGATTCACCAATTTGTGTCTTGATCTGATATTTCCTTCTGTAGAAATTCCTGGAACATAGACTACAGATTGTTCTTCATCAGAAAATAATGATTCATATAAATCAAACCATCAGGGTGTACACCTTAAAATTATACAGTAATGTATGCCAATTATTTCTCAATAAAATGGGAGGGAAAAACTTTTTTGGGATTTAGACTACAAAACAAATTATTTCAGCAATGAATGAGGTTAAAATAGTCCATGTGACAATGGATTCGATTTGGGAACACTAGGCCGAACACATGTTTAGCTTTATAAAGAAACATATTTATGGATCTGAGTAAATAAATATCAAAATATTAATTGTAAGGAGCTTCTAAGATTAAATTCTTCCAGAAGAAACCCTACAATGATCAAGCCATTTAATTCCAAAAGCAATTACCAGGCACTGCTCTTTGAAAGGTACCCCCCCAGTTGCAGTGAGGAGAAGGGGAGAGAAAGAGATAGGGAGATAAATAAAGCAGCCTCTTTAGCCTCAAAGAAATTGTTCCTCCAAAAGGAGAGACAGACATGAACTTGGAGGGCAAAAAAAGATATGGAGTAGAAATATATAGAGCCACAATTTTCCTAATTCAAGACAGTGATGACAAGCATGATTTGACCTCCTGGGTCATATGTAGCATTGCTCAGGACATGACACCTTCAGTGAAGAAGCCCTAAAGAGGAATCAATTCATTGAAGTTTGATGCAGGCACTCCCTACCTCATATTTTATTTCCCTTTTCTCCTTATATTACTTATTTTCCTTTCTATACATTCCCCCACACCCAAGTAGTCCACAGTCCCTCATTAAATTCCACCTGTACCCCAATCTCTGGCATAATCACATGAAACTACACACAGAGGTCAAACATAAATTATCTGTGCTTCCCTGGATCAGCTTTCATGGAGATATGTACAGGAAAGAAGATTTGCATTACCTTTTTTTTTCCAGTTTGTCAAAAACCTATTACAGGTCTACTTTCAGAATGTGGTAGTCATTCTTTTGCCATAATTAAAGTTAATTCAGGAAGTATCTTATTGAAACTAAAGTGCACCCACAAATAGTGTGGCAAGAGCAGACACATAGAAAATCTCCTAAAAAGAAGTAAACTAGAGCTACCTCAAAAGAATTAGGACCATAGAACACACGGTATACTCGGTCTGCCTTAAAGCTGAGGGCTATGTTTCACCTCTGTGCCTACTTCAGATCAGCAATTTCAGGATAGGGCTCTACTTGAAACAAATTTTGCTGCTTGGATACACTGACCCAACATAAATATACTCAGTGCATACACACATACCTACACACACGTTTATAAAAAAAAAAAAAAAAAAAAAGATAGTTTTCAGAGTTCCTGTCATGGCTCAGTGGAAATGAATCTGACTAGGAACCCTGAGGTTGCAGGTTCGAACCCTGGCCTTGCTCAGTGGATTAAGGGTCTGGCATTGCTGTGAGATGTGGTGTAGGTTGCAGATGTGGCTCGGATCCCGCATTGCTGTGGCTGTGGCGTAGGCTGTCAGCTGTAGCTCTGATTAGACCCCTAGCCTGGGAACCTCCACATGCCACAGGTGCGGCCCTAAAATGACAAAAGGCAAAAAAAATAAAAAATAAAAAATAAAAAATATAGTCTTCTCTTGCTTTCTATGGCTTCCAAATGAAGAAATGCAGTACAAAATAGCATTTGATAACTACTCTTGGATCTGTGAAACCATAAATAAATGTAAGGAAGTGATTACTATAAAAGTGAGGATAGTGGTTACTTCTGGAGGTATCAAGAAATTGTTTTGGGATGAGACACATGGAGGGGGTACATGGGTGTGTGGCTAGTGTATTTCTTGATTTGGTTGGTGGTTATAACGATATTCACTGTATAACTGTTCACTAAGCCCCAGCTTGTTTTGGCCTGGTTTTCTGCATCTGTGTTTAATTTTACAATGTATTTTTGAAATCAAGATTGACGATTAATAAAATAAAATTTCTAAAAGTAAACATGTTTCATGGGTTGAATTTTACTGCCCCCAAATGTAGAACTCCTAACACCCCCCGCCCCAGGCCCTGTGTATATTCCCTATGTGGAAAGAGGATCTTTGTAGATGATCAAGTGAAGATGAGATGAGCCTTGTTACAGTGTGCCTTAATCCCATATGATGATGTCATGATAAGAAGGGGAAATTTAGACACAGAGACAAGTAAGTACGTAAGGAGAACACCATATAAAGATGAGGACAGAGACTGTAATGATGCAAATACAAGCCAAGAAATGCCAAAGAATGCAAACCACCAGAAGCTAGGAGTGAGACATGGAACAGAATTCTCCCTTCGTAGAATCCAACCCTGCCAGCCCCTTGACCTTGACTGATTACTTTGGAACTATGAGAAAATGCATTTCTGTTGTTTCAACCTCCCAGTTTGTGAAACTTGGTTTTGTCAGTCCTAATATGCATACAGATAAATGATAAGTACAGGACAGGAGGGAAAATACAAAAATAAATGAAAAAGACTTTGAGACAGCTTTTTTTTTTTTTGTCTTTTTAGGCCTGAACCCATGGCATATGGAGGTTCCCAGACTAGAGGTCAAATTGGAGCTGCACCCTCCAGCCTATGCCACAGCCACAGCAACACACGGCAACACAGGGTCTGAGCTGAACCAGCGACGTATGCTGGCTGCTTGAGGCAATGCTGGATCCTTAACCCACTGAGAAAGGCCAGGGATCAAACTTGAATCCTCGCGGATATTCGTCAGGTTTTTAACCCAGTGAACTGCAATGGGAACTCCAAGTTCTTAAGCTATAATTTAAGCAATGTTACTAGAAAATAAGAATCCAGAGTCAGGCAAAGTAGACTTACAATGTACTCATTCTTCATTCATTCACTCATTCAACAATTGTTTATTAATAATACACCTGTCATATGGCAGCTACGAGGTGAATGCTGTGTATGTCCCAGAGGGACAGGCATTGTCGTGAGATGGAGAGGGGCACGCATTCAAGTTCCCCTGGGACATCATTAATCATGTTATACCTTCATAATTTTCAGTGTTTTTTGTTGCTGTTGTTCTTCTTCTTCACTCCAAGTGCACTGGTGTAACTGATGAATTATGTGGTTGCTCTACATCCAGGTCCTAACAGGAAGTGTAAATCATTATACTTGAAATCAGAAGTTAGAATCTATTTTAAGAAAGAGAGTAGAATGACATTCCATGCGTTAAAAGAATTATTCTATGAGCTATATGGAGAGCCTGATAGAGAAGGAAAGGGTAGAAATAAGAGTTGGAAGCCTATGTAAGACATTTACAAATCTGTCATGGATTCTAAAAGAAATAGAAGACTCCCTTTCAGCCCTGTGGGACGTAACAGTATGTTCATTGAAACAAGCGCCCCTAGAAAAGGAAAAAAGTCAAAAAAAAAAAGAAACTTTTTTTTAAAAAAGCAAACTTAATTAGGTTGTAATAGAAGTATTAGCATACATTTCCGTCATGATAAGGAGTTCTAGGAAAACATAATGTTTTTGAATTGTCTCTGGCAGCTCATGCAAATATTTCCTATCTTGATTTATGAAGTTGGTCATTGCTCTACATTTGTGGGAACTGATCCGTGTCAATATAATGCCTATTAATGTTTGATTAACTGTCCTCATTATAGACACTAACTATTCTGGAGTCAGCACCTC
This sequence comes from Catagonus wagneri, assembly GCA_004024745.2. Classification (NCBI taxonomy): domain Eukaryota; kingdom Metazoa; phylum Chordata; class Mammalia; order Artiodactyla; family Tayassuidae; genus Catagonus; species Catagonus wagneri. The sequence goes on from PVHT021183585.1 coordinate 4,114,603, forward strand.
TTCATCCTAGAGATTATTCAATGGTTCTGAGACCAAAAGTGAGCTGTCCCTTCACTGCTACATTATAATTTATCTCAGTTTGATACCTCTTAGACTACCCAGAGTATTTTCTTAAAACTCTTTCTAGACCCCTTCTCAGTCATAGTTTGATAGTCATCTGCCCTGAATTTGAGCCACTTTTCCTCTGTCCAATAGCAGAAAGTTTTCAACGAAGACTTCACCTCAGGATTTTTTTTTCTTTCTTTTCTTTCTTTCTTTCTTTCTTTTTTTCTTTTTTTTTTTTTACCCTGTTCCATTCCTGTTCTTGCCCCTTGTACTTACTTTTGCCTTCTGATCACTAGTCTTAGAGAGCAAAGCCTTTGCTTCAGGTCTCTGCAAAACTCTATAGGCAGCATTTGATCAACATGTACTTCTCCCCTGCTCCAAACTATGTATCTGGTTTGAAATTAAGCAAAGTGTGTTTTCACTGTACATATTCTATATATATATATATATATATAACTCATATAATAATGAGCAGTTAATCTTTGCACATATGGAATAAAAAACATATATCCTTAAAAATCCAATGTAAAAATTTTCAAGTTAGTGTAGATGATCCCCAACATCAGATGGTATGACTTATGATTTTTTAACTTTATGATGGTGCAAAATCAATATGAATTCACGAGTAAACTTGCTTTAAATTTTGAATTTTGAGCTTTTCTGGACTAGGAGAATGGGGTAGGATACTCATGATGCTGGACAGGGGCAGCGAACTTCAAGTGTCCACCAACCATGTGATTGCTAGTGTAAACAACAATATTCTGTTTTTCCCTTTCAGTACGATATCCAAATGAATTACACGAGTTATTCAACACCTAATTATAAAATAGGCTTTGTGTTAGATGATTTTATTTAACTGTAGGGTACCATAAGTTTTCCAGGCTAAGCTATGACTTGCAGGTTAGGTGTATTCAAAGCATTTTGACTTAATGTATTGTTGATTCAAGATGGGTTCATTGGGATGTAACCCCATCATAAGTTGAAGAAGATCTGTAGTGAAAATTAGAAGAAGAAATGGTACAGTATCCATAAACCAGAAAATGTTTGCAGAAGATGCTGACAGTGAAGTCTACTTCAACAGGCTTTCTATTTAATGATTAATCATTTTCTTTACTTATCTTTCCCAATAAACTGCTATTTGCTTTAGGATGAAACTCTACTAAAAATCAACTATGACAGGATATGGAATATAGTAGGACCTTAATACATATGGATTAAATGAAAGACAGGAAATAAAGCTAAAAGGAAAGAGATTCACTCCTCATTGCATATTTTCCTGTGCTCTGAAAACCTCCATTCTATAAAGTTCATACTATAAACAGCAGTGTAATATAAAGTTTCTACCAGGCTATAACGAGGGACAGCTTTCCTGATTGCTTTGTTCACAGCTGTATCTTCTCTTAACACAAGATCTGTACCAAATAAATACTTAGTGAGTGAATGTGTCCATATGGATTGGTATAGAAGGCAATACATAAATGTTAATTCTGATGATAACACATTCAGAGGAGAATAAAGGGATCAAATTAGTTTCACTTTATTTCCACTGACTGAATTCTTAAAGAATAACTCAATATAGCAAGGACAATTTTAAGCATATAGACTAGAGTCATTGTATTTTACTCACTTAACTGAAAATTTTTGACAGAAGACTTGAATTCTATTCCATTGCATATGATTAAAAATCACATTGAAGTACAACTTTATAGAACAATGAAACTGAGGGGCACAATTTATAGTTTTACATTTTTTTCTCTCTCTTTTTTTATGGCCACATCTGCAGCATATGGAAGTTCCTGGGCTAGCAGTCGAGTTGAAGCTGCAGCTGCAGGCCTACATGAAGCTGCAGCTGCAGGCCTACATACAGCCGCAGTGATGCCAGATCCTTAACCCACTGAGCATGGCCAGAGATTGAACCCACATCTTCATGGACATTATGTTGGGCTCTTAACCTGCTAAGCCACAGTGGGAAATCCTAGTTTCGTATTTTAATACAGTTTAAAGAAGGAAGATATAACCCTGTTGTGGCTCAGCAGCTTAAGAACCTGACTAGTATCGATGAAGATGCAGGTTTGATCCCTGGCCTTGCTCCATGGGTTTTGGACACAGCATTGTCATTAGCTGTGGTGCAGGTCATGGATACAACTCCGATCTGGTGTTGCCATGTCTGTAGTGTAGGCAAGCAGCTGCAGCTCTGTTTCAGCCTCTAGCCTGGAACTTCCATATGCTGCAGGTGAGGCCCTAAAAAGTCAAATAAATAAATAATGTAAGATATTTATAGACTACCTATAACCTTTAACATACCCCACTCTTTAAATATGTTTTGGAATCCAAAGATAAAAATAGTGTGTAATTGATTATAGTTATGAGATGCAATGACTGATGAGATTGCTAAATAAATGAAGCACATTCTAAGTTTCTTGAGGGAAGGTTTTGCTACTCATATTAGAAAATGTGTGGTCTCCCCTAATTTTCAGCATATGTTCTCTTTGTAGATCAGTAAGCTTTAGAAAATGTTAAAGTCAATGAGATAAGCAAAGGCATCCAGTAAATATATGTCGGATCTATTCATTAGAAACAATTTTTCAATTTTTTACCCTCTTATATTGGACTACTAGCCTTTGGCCTTTGGGGTAGTCAGCTAAAGGGAAAAATTGGTCATGTATCCTGTAACTGCATTTCTTTGGAAAACTATTGTCTTCTATTTAAATCTACCTTACTTTGAAATGTTTCCTCCATCTTTGTATTTTAAGTCCTCACAATTTTAAGAGCTTAGAGAACAGTGATTTGGTGAAATGCCCCACAATTTGGATATGTTTGGTATTTCTTAATTATTATATTTAAGTTATGTATTTCTGGCTTAAGCAACATCAAAATGGTATTCGATCATTATCTGGGTATCAAAAAGGTAACAATACCAGTTAATTCTATTACTAGTGATATTACACTTGATCTATTGGTGAAAATAGTATCTGCCAGATTTCTCCTTTGTGGTGTTACTAGTTTTCCTTTGACATTAACAATTAATTTTTGAGGGGACAAACTGAGTCAGCATAATTATCCTGTATCTCATCAAACTTTTACCTACACATAAATGATTACTGACATAAATTGATATAAGCATTTAATATATTTTTGTGCCCAAGACTAAAATTGTGTATCCAAGAGTACAACAAAAGTGAGGATTTAAGGATATAAAATAATGATATATTCTATAAATATATATAATGATAATCTTTAAAAAAAATGATGTCATGATATCTTAGCAGGTAATAGATGAGTTAATAATTCAATGACAAGATGGACACATCAAGCAAAATCTAGGAGCAGAGATTTTTAAGCAGAGAGAACAGCAAGATCAAAAACTGCACAAATGAACCTTTATGCAGAAAAGAAAATCAAGGACTTGAAGAACAGACTTGTGGTTGCCAAAAGGGTGGGGGAGGGAGTGTGATGGTAGGGGGGTCTGGGGTTAATAGTTGTATACTGTTGCCTCTGGGCTGGAAAAACAAGGAGATCCTACTGTATAGCACTGGGAACTATGTCTAAGCACTTGTGATGAATCCATATATGTATGCGTAACCCTGTCACCACGCTGTGCAGCTGGGTACAATGGAAAAGAAAAAAAAAAAAACACTGAAAGGAAAGATATTGGCATGTTCATCCTATAGAAAGAAAGTCATTGGATGAACCATAGGGATGTAAGAGAAAGGAGGAGAAAGGTGCAATTAGAGATGCAGGCAGGTCACATCATGGGATGCAAACATTGTAGATCTTGGTAACGACTATGAATTTTATGCTAAATGCCATAAAGGAGCACTGGAGTAGAGAAATATGGACAGTAGTTAACTGTTTTTTCCTGTATGTCCATATATATGCAATCTAGTACTAGTGTTTTTATTTGAAAGTTTTTCCTAAATTTCTCCTAAATATCCATTTTACTGTTGGATCTATCTTAACTTTAGAAAAAGATTTCTTTAAGTTTAGAGATTTGCACTATAAGTAATTATCAAGAACAGACAAATTTGTGTATTATATTTTTACCTATAAAAATCAGTAAACATTTGGAGAATAAACATGTTCCTCAATTAATCAATGATGCAGGTATAGGTAATAGCAAGCAACAGTTTTTTAGAAAAAGAGATGAGACAAAACCTCAGAGCACTCAATTTTAAAACCCTTTTCAATTCTAGATTTGACAGTGTCTGGTAATTTTACTGTTCTTTTTTGAAGTTTCTCCAGAGACACATATATTACATATTAGTTAATATAAGATGAAGAATGACAGTTTCCCATATATCCTAAGAGCTATCATGTTTTCCTAGGTCCACCAAGGTGAGTCTTTCTCATCTATCATATGCTTTGCAAATCTAGGACACAGTCACTTCACTAAAATTTTGGTGCTCGCTCTTATCTTGTGATCACATACTTCACAATTAATTGGAGGGATATTATCAGCTTAAGTGAAATTTTAGAATTTCTGGTCTGGTGCCTCATCCCAGGAGAACAGATGTCATATTGTACAGATAATTTTGTAATTATTTCAATTTACCATAGCACAATCTTTACAGCATGTAGCAATTACTGAGCATGACCACAAAATAATGTCCTCCCTTCCCACAGTTCTTCCAGCATAAATTAGAACAGAAAGCCTAGAGTTATCATAACCCAGTGTATAAATTAAATAAGGCCTGATATCAAATTTCCATAAAATTACATAGTATACTACAATATATTGTATATTCAAACTTCTTTCCAAAACAAGGGCAATCTTCAGGGATTTTTGTTCCTTCCTTTTTAGCAAATAATCTGCATATTACAAAAGAGTAAATATCACACAGTTTAGCAGCATAATTTAGAATTTATATCCCAAGAGAAAATACACCAGGGATCCATAGATTTTTCACATCTATGAAAACTTTGTTTTTCTAATTAGGAATTCAGAATGTTTTATTGAAATTTGATTCCTGAGCAAAAAGTAAATAAAGGAAACATTGCTAAGCATGAGCTGGATAATGATGGAAATTCTTTCAGAAAATATTACCAAAATCTCATTATTTGACTTATCTTTACTGGACTGCAGAGATAAAAAAAAATCATTGTATGTGATTCTGTGAAAGGTAATCATGCCTTATCAGCAAAGCAAAGCAGAGAGAGTTAGGCAGATCCAGTTCTAAAAGACAAGTCTGATTTTCTGAACTTCTACTTGGAACGCTAACTTGGTTATATCTACAAATGTAAGTCCTCCATATTAGCAAAATAAGAAATACCTACAATGTAGGGAGGACCAAAATGGGCATCAAGGACCCTAGCCACCCACATTTTCTAAAAGTCACAGTCGCCCAGAGGAAACTTCCTTTAGGCATTGCGTGGAAATGAAAGCATGCCAGAGAGGAAAAGAAACACTTTAACTCCTATAAATTTGTACAGAATAGTTGGAAAACTATTAAAAAGCCTTGGATCCAGATCCTGATTCTTCCACTAGCCAAATGTGAAAGCTTAAGCAAATGACTCAACATATAATGTGAGATTCAAAATAACCAACTCATTGTTTGTAAGGCAGGCTGAATGCAGTGATGCATAAAATGTACTTGCAAAGTCAGTAGATGTTCAATTTAATGCTGTCTTCCTGGTCTACTTCATCATCTTATGCTTTACTAACGTAATGGAGAAACCAGCACATCAAATTCTGATTTTTTCTTTTTTGACATGTCTTGGGTACTCACTGGCAATGTCCATACTAAACTGTAAAGATAGATAAAGGTGGGAAGAATAATAAAAATAGAATATTATTTCTGAAATCCACAAAATACCAGACTCAAGGTAAATTTCATATAGCACATTTATGATTACTAACCTTTCTCAATATAATAGAGTATTAGTGCTCGTCTGTTTTGTCTGTGAATTCACGAACTTTGACCAATAATATTTCTTTTTTTTTTTTTGTCATTTTAGGGCTGCACATGTGGTATATGGAGGTTCCCGGGCTAGGGGTTGAATCAGAGCTGTAGCTGCCAGCCTACGCCACAACCACAGCAACGCCAGATCCAAGCCACATCTGCAACCTATACCACAGCTCACGGCAACGCCTGATCCTCAACCCACTGAGTGAGGCTGGGGATTGAACCCGCAGCCTCATGGTTCCTAGTCAGATTCATTTCCGCTGAGTCATGATGGGAGCTCCTGACCAATAATATTTCAATTCCACATATGTGTTTTCCCTACATGTAATAATGTTTGTAATAATAAGTATAAGAATTCTGAAGTCAGGACTGACTTTAAATAAAATCCTGCATCTTAAGTGCTGATAAACTTGGGCAGTTTCCTCAGTTTCTGCTTCTGTAAATTGGGAAGTATGTGTATCATTTTGGTATTGAGATAATGTATGCAAAGTCTTTAGAAAAGTGTGAACACACAGTAAGTGCCCAATAAATACTGGCTACTGTTATCATTATTGTGGTTATTTTTATAAGTACATATTAAGGAATAGAATTTATACATTTTTGCAAGGGTAATAGTAAATTTTTTTTTTGTCTTTTTGCCTTTTTATCTAGAGCCGCACCCGTGGCATATGGAGGTTCCCAGGCTAGGGGTCTAACAGGAGCTGTAGCTGCCGGCCTTCGCCACAACCACAGTAACGCGGGATCGGAGCCGCGTCTGCAACCTACACCACAGCTCCCGACAACGCCGGATCCTTAACCCACTGAGCAAGGCCAGGGATCGAACCCGCAACCTCATGGTTCTTAGTCGGATTCGTTAACTACTGAGCCACGACCGGAACTCCAAGATTTTTAACATATAAATAAGCTTCATTTACTTTTCTCAAGAGTTAGAACAAAAATTCTCAGAATTTTTCCAATATACCATTGCATTATTTTGGGCAGTGAGAGAGCATTGCAGAATAGCAACAAAAGGAAAACTCTTTATAAGTATTTTTCCCTAGAAATTATTCCACAAATAGTAGAACTCAATAAAATAGTATCTACCTAACCACTGAAAGGTTTATGCCATAGAAAGACAGGAATAAAAAGAAAATAAAAAACTAAATGTGACAGTTGTAACAAAATTCCTCCAAGTTTTTTAAATAAGCAGTAATATTTTACAAATAATATTCATTTTTATAACCAGTAAAACACGTTTGCTCTGAGTACAGAAAAAAGCAAAAAAATAGCATTACAAAGTATCGAATAATGGAAACTGAAGGTTCCTTCGTCACTTGGAAAAATGCTTGATAATAGTAATTAAATGTTTATGTTTATTTGTTATTGAAAAGAACTTTCATGATCCAAGTTGTTTTCACAACATTCCTATGTTATGATAATAATAAAGTTATGGCAATTTGAGTTGCTCCACACAAACAGCTAGTAGCTGATGGACTGGGTGCTTAAACTCAAGCCTTCCAGTAATTTTTCCATTTTTTCATGCTAATGCTTCCTGACTGCTGCATTTCCTGTCATAGGGAAATAGATGTAGGATAAAGTACAGGTTGTTTTTGGTTTGTTTGTTTCCTGTTCTAATAATTCTATCCTGAATACACTTTGCTATTTCAAACACTGCATATTTTTTCCTGAATTAATACATAGATGCTTTTCTGCAGAGTTTAGGGGAGTTTAGGGGAATAGACGTGGCTGATAAGTTTAAATATTTTACTGTATCTCAAAATAATTCCGTATATTAGAATAAAAAGTACATATTCTTTTAATGGCAGGCTAATACATTGAAAGTGATAAATCAGAAAAACTTTTTTTGTGAACTCTGAATAAACAGGAATATGCTTGTCTGGTTTCAAATTAATCTGGTCACATAAACTCTCAGAACACAATGCAAAGTATAGTTTTTCTCCCAGAAAATTTTCTGAGTTTCAAAACATGCCAAAATTATCTCAGATAGTCTGTGATTAAAAGAACTCAAGCATTTAGCTAAGACTTCTTATCTACATTTTATTCTGGCCAATTTAAACTCAAGTGTTAGAGCTAACAAAGCCTTCTGAAACCAAGTTATGGACGAGATTCTCAGTTTTGCAGATATCCCCGAGGCCTAGAAAATGATACAGCTAAACTATTATTGCCCTACCTTTTTCCAGCTAAAATCTGTACTGCCTACACGTAGAGAGAGTTTCTGGCACCATTAATTGTATCTTATCTCCAAAAATATTCTTTTTGGAATATTCAACACAGCTGGAAGCAAGATGTAATGTCACAATGTCAGAAAAGTCATAATAAGTTCTATTCTAAAGTGTATGCCATGTCAAGACTAAAGTTAAAGGGACAGGAAGTTAAATGTTCTTAACAGAGCACTATATCTTTGCAGCTATGTTATGTGCCATCAGCTTTTCTCAGGCAGAAAGAAAAAATGAGCTGTGTTTTGCTCACCTTTCAATAATAGCACTCACCCATGGAACCCAATTTATGTGTGTATATACTAAACCCCATTGCTTTAACGAACACTGTCTCACAATTACCCAAGCTCTTATTCAATGTGTGGTTATCTAGGTTTTTCATTTATTTTTCATTTGGCTCTTTGGGCCATTTTACATGTCAAGGAGTAGAATCAAAGACTAACACAATTGTCATTTTTTTTTCCATACTGAGAGTAACATTAAAAGGACTGATAGATGAAGAGAATGGAACTCTTGGGTGAGTAAGATTTATTGGTGAGCTGATCCAAGTTTGTGAAGACTGCAGAGACCCTTTATGCTCAAAGAAACAGAACTTTTCTTCATATAAACAGCAAAGGATCCCCAAAGTAAAACTTTCCTGCTCTCACGCTTATAATAGAAGAAACAATTTAAATTAGCTTCATCTTGGACTATATGCAATGGTGTTTCATTACAGAACTATAAGTATTCTTATTTAGTTAATACAAAATTATAGCATTTAGTCACCTCTTCTCTATTTTTAACCTTTAAAAATTAGACACCAGGAGGTTCTCCTGTGGCACAGTGAGCTGAGAATCCAGCATTGCCACAGCTGTGGTGCATGTCTCAGTTGCAGCATGGGTTTGATTCTAGTCTGGAAATTTCCACAGCCAAAAATAAATAGATTACTTAATACAAAATACAAACTGGGACTCTATTTAAGAAAGTAAGTTTAGGTTATGAGGCCTGATGAAATAGCAGGATCATCATAAAGAACTAGAAAGTATATCTGAATTTCACCTGCAACCACAAAGCTCAGATTCAATCTGCATATGCTACAGATATTTATAATGATTTTTATTTTTTCCATTTATATTCATACTCAACAAACAAGTACCCTTTGCTGATGAACCTCATCTTTTCGTATTCCCCATTTAAATCATAGCACCCTTATCCATCTGACAATCCAAATTAGAAACACAAAAAACATTCATGCTCGTCTCTCTACGTTTTTTTCATAATTGTTCGTGGAATCATCGTGATGAATTTACAAATTTTTTTTCATAAATTAAACCCATTCTCTCACCGCTCTCTACATTAACTCCAAATTTCTTCATTCGTAGATTTAAGTAATCTCTTTGCTTTAATTCTGCTCCCCTGAGACATCAACTGATAATATTGATCTACTTAGTCATTCTCCCTCAAACAATACCCACGAGTCTACTCGTTGCCTAAAGACAAATCCTATTCTTAATGTTCAGTGTGTCAGTGCATCTCAGGTGTATCTACTATAGAATCAGACCTCATCAGGTATCCTCTGTGCAAGTCATGCGCTCCATAAAAGGCCATGTTATTGAAGGTCTAACCACCACTTTTTCTTGGTTGCAGTAGCAGATAAAGAGAAATAGACAGCGGTGGATAATGGATGGTGTTAAGCTGTAATGTTAAAGGTTGTCTTTGTCCATTCAAGCAAATAGCATAAAATCATACTGCCTGGTTAGCTTATAAGCAACTAAAATGAACCGCCTACAGTTCTAAAGACTGGAAGTCCAAGATTAGAGTGCCAGCTTTGTGAGATTATCTCCCTGGTTTCAGACTTCTCACTGCATCTTTATAAGGCTGAAAAGATGAGGGAGCTTTCTGAGGCTTCTTTTACAAGAACACTGGTCTCATTTTTAAGGCTCAACCCTCACAACTGATCACCTTCCAAAAAACCCATCTACTAATACCAGCACATTTGGGGGGGTTAGGATTTTAACATTTGAACTTTGGGGGACACAGACATTCAGACTTTAAAAGGGTTCTGAGGAAAAGACATTACAAGAAACTTAAAATTAAAAAAAAAATACATTCATCTCTTGTCAAGATGGTAAACTGGGAAATGCTACCATCTCTCTCCTCTAAGGTAATCCTAGAAAAACGGTTGAAAAAGAGTATGTATGGGTATGAAGAAATAATAAAACACTATGAGAAATCTAAAAAGATTCACAGTGTTAGATGAATGAACAGAGCCTGGAAGGAAAGGGTAGATTGGGAAAAGCTAGTTCTAGTTTGCTATGCTTTTCTCTTTTTTTGTCTTGAGATAAAAATTAATTTTCTCTTTATCAAAGAAATTGCCTTCCCTAAAGAACTGCTTTTGTTCTGCAATTGCTTGAAATAATCTTTACCTACTTTTTATTACAGAAATTAGATATATGTAATACCCTAGATCTAAAGTGCTGATGAAGAGGAAAGGCAATATTAGATCAGCAAAAAAATTTTTTAACATGAAATATTCATAAGTACAGGTGAGAATTGATCAGTTGCTACCAAAAAATTACCTCTACTAATTTTTCTCAAAATTCTCAATTAGACTTCCATAAGTGATGAACTACTAGATGGATTGTGCTGCCATTGTAAACAGATAGAAAACAATATATATTATCCAATAGTTTTCGACACTGACTAAGAAGCCGTGGAGAATGCTGACGTTTGAAAGAAAGTGTCCCATAGGGAAGAGCCAGACAACCGCCCCAGCTAAATGACTGAAGGCAACTTCCAGGCAACTATAGAGGAGGTGGAACCAAACAGCCTGATAATCTCATTGGGTTAATGAGATAGATATATGCGTTCAGAGAGACTGAGGTAACTGGAATTTGTGGAGCAGAGTCATAGAGAGGAGAAGGATACACAAAGAGTATAAGATCCTAATATCTACAGGTGAAAACTCTCAAGGATTTAGCTGAGTAATGATCTCTATGTACTTGTAAAGGAGTAAGAGCACTAGAAAGCGTTAGGTCAAATAACTCCTAGAGCTTACAAAAAACTTGAAGTAATCAATGTTCTCATTAATCAAAGTGGAGGAAACTTGTGATGCTTGTAAGGGGACATGGGATTTATTTCTCAAAAGATATTACCTTATTAGTGGAGCTAAACTAGTTCCAGAATAAGTGATGCCCTGAACTGGCAAAACTCAAAAGGACCAGATTTATCTGTGTCACTTAATTGTACCTTTGGCCAAAATCGAATTCTGTTTAAAGAAATAGGTCAAATTCTAGTACCAAAGAATACAAAATTCACAATTTCTGCCACCCAGTTTTAAAATTATTAGACATTCAGTGAAGCAGGTAAGTTTTATTATAACCAGGAATAAAATTGTGCATACCAGATGAAAGATACTGGATTTAGTAGACAAAGTCCTTCAACAGGATATAAGGATATTTATTGTTCTATAAATAATATGTTCAAATATAAAAAATGCTATTCTTCACCAAAGAATTTGGCAACATATTATATCTTAGTTCTAAATTTCTGACTGAATGGGCAATATCTAAGTAGCATAAAACTTAAGAAGACTAAATATGGAAAGAAATTTATACAGGGCAGATAGAACATGAAGTGGTATAATATATATGTATAATTGGAGCTCTCTGAAAAATGAAATGGCAGAAAAAATATTTTAGCAAAGATGATTAAAAATTTATCATTTCAATAAAAACAGTTAACTCATAGATACTAGAAGTTCCACACGCCAAATCAGAAGAAGGGTAAAGGTATGTCATCATAAAATTGCTTGAAACCAGTGATAAAAACATAAAAGCTTCCAGAAAAAAAAGATTTCATATGCAAAGGAACAAACCTAAAAATTATAATGTGCTCATTGTTATATTATGTGCAGTTAGAAGACACTGGAATAGAATTTTAAATGCTGATAATAGGGGGAAAAAATCTGTCAGACTCAAAACCAGAGAAAATATCTTCTAAGAATGAAGACCAGAAAGACTGAGTTAACTATTTCTTCCAAATGCTGTTTCTGCCAAAGTTTGCTCACTGATATGTTGACTGAATGATGTACCTTAGTTGCAACAAAATGAATGATTAGCAGGGATTTTGTGGTACACAGATCACTCTATACTGAGATTTGTATCAATTCTTTTTCTTAAATCATTTTGACTATTAGAGACACGGACCTCATCTTAAATCTCTCCACAAGACACATTACCAGGCAGAGTAGAAGGTTTTCCCAGGAGAAACTGAATTTACAGGCTAATAAATAGACTTTTGAAGAATAATACTATTTCAAGAAATCATTCAAAAGAAAATCAACACAATGGAGAACATATATCAAGAGAACCAAAATTAAAGGAAAGAAAAGACTTGTAATTAGAAATAAATGCAATAAGAGTTCCCGCTGTGATGCAGTGAGTTAAGAGCCAACTAGTATCCATGAGGATATGGGCTCAATCCTTGGCCTTGTTCAGTGGGTTAAGGATTGGATGTTGCCACAAGCTGTGATGTAGGTTGCAGACACAACTGGGATCTGGCATTTCTGTGGCCATGTTGTAGGCCATCAACTGAAGCTCCAATTTAACCCCTAGCCTGGAAACTTCCATATGCCACAGGTGTAGCCTTAAAAAGAAAAAAATATATATAATAAAAATGTAAGGAAATAGAGGAGATGTTATCACTATCAAATAAGAACAATTTTTTAAATATGAAAATAAATCAATATGGGAATTTTTTTTCGTAAAAGATAAAAAGCTGAGTTTAATAGTATAAATATCAGAAGAGCACATCAGACAGAGGAATATCAAGAGGGAAGCAGAAAGGGATAAAAAATTATAACATATATATTCTTGCACAGCAAAGGAAACCCTAAGCAAAATGAAAAGACAACCCACGCAATCAAGAAAATATTTTTAAATGAAGTTCCTGATAAGGGATTGATATCCAAAATTTATAAGCACCACATGCAGCTCAATATCCCCCCCAAAAAAAAAACATAAAAAAATGGGCAGAAGATCTGAACAGACAATTCTCCAAAAAAGAAATACAGAGGGCCAAAAAACACATGGAAACATGTTCAACATCACCAATTATTAGAGAAATTCAATAAAAAATACTATAAGTTACTATACACTGGCCAGAATGGCTGTCATCAAAAAGTCTACAAACAATAAATTCTGGAGAGGGTGTGGAGAAAAGGGAACCCTATTACACTGTGGGTGGGAATGTAAACTGGTGCAACCACTCTGGAAAACAATGTGTAGATTCCTCAGAAAACTAAAAATAGAATTACCATGGGTATCTATCCAGAGAAAACTATGACTTGAAAAGATACATGTGCTCCAGTGTTCACTGCAGCACTATTCACAATAGACACAAAAATAACCTGTATCCAGTCTTCTGTTCATCAACAGAGGAATGGATAAAGACATATACACAATGGAATATTACTAAACCATTAAAAGGAAAGAAGTAATGGCATTTGCAGCAACATTGATGGAGCTAGAAATTATCGTGCTAAGTGAAGTTAGTCAGACAGTGAGACCCCATTGTCATAGGCTATTACTTACACATGAAATCTAAAAAAAGGACACAATGAACTTCTTAGCAGAACAGACACTGACTCAGACTTTGAAAAACTTATGGTTTCCAAAGGCGACAGGTTGGGGGAGTGGAGGGATGGGCTGGGGTTTTGGGATGGAAATGCTATAAAGTTGGGTTGTGATGATCGTTGTACAACTATAAATGTAATAAAATTCATTGAGTTAAAATAAAATTCTGAAAAAATAAACTAAATCTAGCTTTAAAAAAAAAAGGTATAACATGTATAAAAAACAGAGGATATAAAAAGTAGCATCAATTACCTGGTTGACAATTTCCTAGAGGAAAAGAAGGAGAGGGTCATGGTGGTGAAAGAATAATTTTATTTAAAAAAAAAAAAAGGAAGAGTCTCCATTTTGGTTCAGCGAGTTAAGAACCCAACATAATATTCATGAAGATGCAGATTTGATCCCTGGCTTCACTTAGTGTGTTAAGGATCCAGCGTTGTGACAAGATGCAGTGTAGGTCACACATGAGGCTTAGATCCTGTGTTTCTGTGCCTATGGTGTGGGCTGGAAGCTGCAGTCCTGATTTTCTCCCTAGCCCAGAAACTTCCAAACAAAAGAGTACAAATTTCCTTAATTAACCAGAAAAAAAATTAAAGGTAACAGTAGTTAAATTATGGGATTAAATAACTATTTATCAGATGGTAAAACTAAGGGATTATGACTCATCAGAGATGAGAAAAAGACATCGTTTTATCTGGTATTTCAAGGACTGAGCTAATATTCTAACAAGTGATATTATGAAATACTAGTAGACCATAGTCTTTAAAAAAATTATCTGCTCTCCATATATGTTTTTCAAGGTACATGAGGTTTTAAATGTGAGTATATAGGTATTTGTCATTGTTTGCCTTGATGGGAAAACTGGTTCAAATATTCTGAAGCAGACAGATATTAATTGTAATTCTTAGAAAACTGGAAAAACCTGCCTGTTATGTCTGGTGCCTTACACTGCTTGGATCCTGTAGGCAGTTAAAAATGTTTGTTATTATAAAAATTGTAATTTTATTTTTCTTACATCAGAATAATTACACAAATAATTTTAAAAAATGAATGAGTTAAATAACCGTAGATACAGATCATTGGTTATTGAGTGTATGCAGGATATTTCCCAAAACACTGAACATTTATATTAATGGATTGCGTTCTAATCCACGTTAAAGGCCAGAACAGAACAGTAGATTCACTTACAGGCAATTCTACAATGTATTATCCTACTTCGATATTTTTTGGTATAAAAGCTCATCTACCTGTCTATATTTTCAAAATATAGTATATTGTTTTTCCATATTACTTAATAATTATTTTATTTCTCACTGATTATTACCATCTTTTATAGAAAGCCCACAAAATCGATTTGGTCTTTCCTAAAATATAATCTATCCATGAGGCTGTAGATATTAATCACATTGCAAGATTCCTTTTCATCTCTTTTTCTTCTGTCTTAGACTGATTTGCCATAAAACAGTACTTGCCAAACTATTTTAAACTTTATGTTTACTATTTTGTGTCAGAGTTCAGCAAAGTTATATATTTGGTATATGGGAATAGGTGGGAAATACTGACCTGAGAAGACTTGGTGATAAAGAAGGTTGTGAAAGGATACTAAGCTTGGCTAGTAGAATTATCCAGTTAAAGTAGCAAATCCAGAAAAAAAAATGTTCGGAAAACGGAAAACTAGAGAACAGGAAGAGAATTTGAAGTGAGAAGCAAAATAAGGAGAGAAAATCTTAAAAACTGGGAAATGGGTTATGTTCTTTTCCAGGATGGTAAGGAGATGGTCAATTTTATAGGGAGATTTGACCAGGCAGAGTTAATCAAACTACTATCAAATTAGATATGTTCCACTTCTGGTGGTCCTGGTAATAGTTATGGTTCTATAATGATTTCCATATAATGAGAAAACCACATGAAGTTAAATAAACAACATTGCGAGAGCTCCACAATGGGAGACGATATGAGAAGGAATTTAGGTGTGGTATGCAGTGAACAGAGAGAATATCATGAAAGAAAAAACTTATTTCTGAACAATTACTTTAAAAATAAATCTGTACCTACAAGCTTCAGATTAAAATGCAGAAAGTTTCTGCTACCCATGACCTTCTTCTTCGCACTGACCCTCCTTAAAGTCAGTGTTAAGTAGTACACCTCATAGTAATTTAAATGGGCTATTGTCTAATCTAATCCATGAGATGGCCTCTTAAAGTGGAATTCAGGAAATCAGGGAGCAGGAACTGCTCCAGGTAGGAGGGTCAGAGTTACACATAAACTGGCTGCTTGGTTTGGCCTCTTTGCCACTGACATCTTGGATCTGGATTCACTGAGGTGAAGAGAAGAAAAGCATTCAACATAAAGAATATTGGTTGTTATTGTATATAATATTCATAATTTATTTGTGAAAAACTAAACAAAACATTGAAAAACTAAATAAAATAGATGAGGAAATAAAATATATGATGCTTGCTTGTTTTCCCCAAACACATGCCATCAATTACTTTTTACTGATGAAAAAAATCTAATTTCTAATAAGAGAACTCTTCCAAACCTCACAGAAAAGAAGAGAAAATCCTTAAGTTTAAATAATATCATTTGAAGCATAATAGGAAGTCAAAGAATTGGGGATAATGATATTAAGCTTTTTTTAAAATATAGATAAGATTACATTCAGTTGAATAGCTAACCCATCAATCACAAGTAAAAACTCAGATACCAATAAGGAGTTTATCATATTTTAAACTCCCTCATAAAAGTGGATGAACAATGTGGTTATTGAGGCAGTTTAACAGATTTCGCTTTGTGAAAGAACATAAGCATTAAGTTTATATTTTCAGTGTGCACATCAAATATTATTAAAAATACTTTTTGACATAAATAGGTGGTATGGGGAGACAACGTTCACTTAGCCTGTTTTTTAATAGTTTTCAGTCAGCTCATGTTAGGAAATATCAGTTTGAGCTGTGCTTACCATTTATTATTAGCCAGTCACTAATCAGTGTGTGAAAAATGCTCTCCCATAAAATGAAATTTGGACGGTGCTTCCATTCTGTTTGTGAAGAGGTGAATTGATTTTTTAAAAACGTATACACATTTAATTCAGAGAACCTTTACAGTCAAGTGAAAATAAAACATTTTTCTCCAATCAAATAAGAGATATTAACAGAATATCTTTAATGATTCCAATACAGTGGTTTGTGTCTGTTCTTTCAGGGATAAAAAAAAAAAAGACTTCCCTAAATTAAAGTTGAAACTTGCACATGTGAAATTTGACAGTATTTTAATTTTTAACAGTACAAAATCTAAGAACCTTGTGAAGTCACTATAAACTGTATAAAAACGAGTTCTGAGGGGAAACACATGTATATACACAAACATATAAATGTACATGTATTTTTAAATTATTTTTAGTATGCACTTAATAAAAAGCATGTGACACTCTTTATTACCTTCATCTATGGTCCATTAAGAGTGAGGAATGACGTTTTGGGTTTTACAAATTAAAATTTTTAGACTTCATTCTTGTAAATCCAAGCAATTAAATAATCACTTTTCTACATTACAACCTTCTTTCTCTCACCTCTTACCATGTAACGTGTTTCAGTCTCCCCTATGTAAAAATCCAATATCATTCTATTCTGTACCCTCTTCAAGATCAATTTTCGTACCACTTTCACTTCCAAATTTATTGAAATAATATATATATATATATATATTCATTCATTTTAGTTCCTCCTCAATATCATTGTAGTCCCTGCCTCTGCACTGAAAGCTCTCCATTTGCAGACTGATACGATGTTCTAATTCCTGAATTCCTAGGTCCTATCTTGTTTCAATGCTCCTTGGCCTTTAAGTAACAAGTGACAATTTCTTCTGGATCAACAATTCTTTTGCCTCAAAGACAATATTGTCTTTTCTAGCTTTCCTCTAACTTTCAGAACATGTAATACCCTTAACTGGTTTATTTTTGTTTGTTCATCACCAATGACCTGGTTCTTTTTCTGATATACTTTACTCTAAACCAGAATGTACCATAGCCTCACACTTCATCAATAGATCTGAGTATTTGCTTTCTGGTGTTGGAAGAGGAAGACTTCCACATTTCCACTACAGTGCTAAAAACCCCACACCACTTTTTCCTGCTAAGTCAAAGCAGAAACCAAGGCTACTGGGCTTTGGCTCAGGAGATGCAAATAGAAAAGAATAGGGAGACTAAGAAAAAGGCCAATAGTCTAGCTACTATCTTGCCAGAATCTCCTTGCTTTACTCCTAGCGAGAGTCCTCCAGCAGACTTTTCTGTTGTAGGACAGTTGCTTCAACTCCTCTATATTCTCCACAGGGATGCAAGCAATGTATTTCTGAAGAAGGAGGAGAAGAAGGAGGGGAGAGAAGTACGGAGAGAGGAAGGAAGAGGAAGGGGAGGGCAAATGAGGAAGGGGGAGAAAAAGATCATAAAAGTTGCCACCCTCTATTCCTCATATCAAAGACCTGAATCAGTTGCTGCTGATAAAAGAACAGGAACAGCCAAAGTCCACTGACTTTCAAGGCATGGAACTTATCTCTTGAACGCTGGATCATCTCACACACACTCTATGCCATCTTTCTCCCAAATCTTCTTATTCCTTTTGCTCTTCCAGTTGTTTCATTACTGTTTTGCCTTTACAGATTTATCCCTTTCTCCTCTCAACCTAAAAATTCCCCCATAGACACCTGGCTTTTTTTTTACTCTCCTTAACCCTACAAGAAATCATTACCCACAGGTCTCTATGTGTTCTCATAGTATTCATTTTAAATAGATATTCAGTATATACTTAGTGAATGAATGAATGAATTCACACTTAAAGCAAAAGGAGACAATATTTTGAATGGGAAAATAGTTTGAGATAGAGTTGATTAGCATTACATTTCCTAAGTGGTATATAAATGAAGCTTTTCCAATTATATTTAAAAATAGTCATCAAACATGACTCATATAATTCAAATAAAAGTGACAAAGTCAAGCACTATTGCAATCCTGTCTCTGACATGTCAGGTTCCATGAAGTGCTAAGGATATGACAAAATATTTAAACTCATATACTCAACTTTCTAGCAATTTCTATACAATATTAATTGAACTTTCAAGTTCAATGTTTGAAGAAAACATTCATCTTTAAAATAATAATATAGAATGAACCATTGTTTTAGATAACTGATCTAAAATAAAGTACAAATTTCTCATAAGTATATAATACTGCTGGTGAGGGAAATTTTTCATCGGCCTTCAAAATTTGCAGATCGATACTAAAACATTTTGACATATGTTAGCGTTATACCCAGAAAACTAAATATATCTGCGTAAAAGTCACAATAAAAAACAAATCTTCCACTTTAATGAATTAACTTAGGGAAATTTTGTTATTCTTTCTCTTGCCAAGAGATTAGGAAAGACTTCATTAAATACTGGATTTGAGCTCTGGGAGGTATCATCAACTCAGCAACATTTTTACTGAGTCATCAAAATACACACAGTTAAAAGCATTAATTTCCCCTTAAAAGTATTCTTGAAAGCTATGCTGTTTCAGAAACAGAAGCAAAGTCAGCTGAAAAAGTACAGTAGAATTCACCTCTAAGTGGAAATATATTTAAAAAATCAATTTTGAGTAAAGTGTTTTTATTTATTATAGGACAGAATTTAATCCAGCTACAATTTTGTTAAGGAAATTTAATATATTGCTCAACCCTACATACCTTTCATGTTGAAATGTTAGTCCTGTTTTTACTGTTTGAACTGTTGGAACTAATCCTTTGTCTCAGAGGGTTTAGATAATGCATTCCAAAACCCTGACTTGCAATATGTTGTAAGAAATAACTTTAAAAGGACCAGGCAGCGAAACCTGCAAAGTTGCTCCTCACTGCAAATTCGAAAGTTATCCATACCTGATATAAAAGATAATCAAAGCCCAATTTGTACTAAAAGGAATGAGCACCTTCTTTTTCTCTCTCTCTCTTTAAGGCTACACCTGAAACATATGGATGTTCCCTGGGTGCTAAGGGTCCAATCAGAGCTGCACCTGAGGCCTATGCCACAACCACAGCAAGCTGGATCTGAGGTGCATCTGTGACCTACACAGCAGTATGTGGCAACACCTGATCCTTTACCCACTGAGCGAGGCTAGGGATGGAACCCACATCCTCATGGATACTAGTCAGTTTCTTAACCCACTGAACCACAATCGAAACTCCAGGAAAGAGTCCCTTCCAACAGGCAAATTGTAGACAACCTTTCTTATTTGCTGCAATTTCATATGAATTGAGATCATAATGCTTCTCATTCCTTATTACTTTTAAAAAATTTTATGTCCTTAACAATCCAAACCTAATTAATTTTATGACATTTTTCAAAGACTGACATGATGGATTGCATGATGACAACAGGACTGGCCAGCCAGTTTATATAAGTACCAAGAGGAGACACCAAATCATTGATATAGGCCTGCACAACAATCAAAGTAATCAAGATGATAATATTTTGTTAATATTAAATAATGAGATGTTGCTTTCTGAAAATGTAATGTCCATTCTTTACAGATGATACTCTTGCAAGATTACAGGTAGAGTTTTTTCAGACAAGTTTTGGTCCAAAGAAGTCACTGCAAAACAGGGAAATCCTAATATCTACAACTTACAGAAAAAATATTTTAAGTGAATCTTTAATATTTCTCTGGTTTGATTAGATAACAAAGATGATTTTGTGAGTTTTAATACAAACCTAATATATATCCAACATCCACTGTTATCTGATTCGGTTGATACAAGCAAAAGGACAAATGTATATATATATTTAATCTGATAAAGGGAATATATAGTTCAGAAATTTTTTCCTGCATTCAACTAAACTACCTCTCTTAAAAACAAAAGCTAAATGTACAAGCACAATCTTTAGTGAAGTGAAACCTAGAAAGCTACTTAAAATACGGAAAGATTTCTTGAAAATTTTAATAACAAAGGACATCTCAGAAAACATATCTTGACTTTGCTTGGTTTCGCTAAAGCCCTTTGCAATTTCATAACATTTTATACTGTAAATATTTATATTAAACTATAAATATGGAATTTTCCCCATTAGATTATTTCCACAGGAGTTCCCATTGTGACTCAGCAGTAATAAACCCACCTAATACACATGAGGGTGCAGTTTCAATTTGGGCCTCGCTCGGTGGGTTAAGGATCCAGCATTGCCATGAGCTGTGATGTGGGTTGCATACCATGTTGCTGGGACCCCCTAGCCTAGGAACATCCACATGCCACCATAAAAATAAAAAAAAAAGAAGAAGAATTTCCACTGGTGAAATCAAGACTTTTGAAATACACCTTACTTCACGATTTGGAAAGAGAGCCAGGAGAAAATACCTTTTTCATTGCCAAAAAAATTTTTTAAAGTTTAGTACCATTGGGGTCTCAAAATTGCTATATATTTTTTCATAATTCCTGATTCTTATCAGAACTAATTATGTTACATGTATTTAACCTCTTGTAAATACAATCAGTGTAAAGAGTTAAATGATAAAACTATTTTAAATTATATTTAACTTTAGTTTTTAAACTGGATACTATTATTTAGTTAAAATATCTTTGAAAACCTTCATTCAAACTTTGGAAATTTCTTCAGAGTAGGTAGTCAGTACTATGACTCTAATCAAAACAGATTATTTCATTATTCTTAGTTGCTTTATAGATGTGCTTTCAGAAATGTTATTATTTAACTGAAATTAATAATATTGAATATATATACATATATATGCTATTTAACATTTGTGTTAACAAGTGTACATATAATATTGCATTTCAATATACATATAATGAAACCTGTTTGCACAAAAAGTGTTTATAAAGCACCTCCTCTGCACTCAGAGCTGCACTTGGTATTGTAGATATTCACTGGATCTGAATGTGCATTTTGGTCTGGGCTGTGCTTATTTTGGGGGTTTTAAAATGACTGCAGTTCCACCCTTCATTCTCCACTTTCTTTCTTTTTTTTTTTCTTAATGGATTTTATTTCAATTATAGGAAATCCTCTTTCTTATTTTACCCTCCTGTTTCCTTTAGAATCTATGAAACTATAGCTATATACATCCCTTCAGAAATACCATATATGTGTGTTCAGAATCTGACTTTATTTTACTTTATTACTGCTTGGAATTAGATATTTCCTATGTTCCACTGGTCTCTGAAAAAAAAATTGTGCATATTGAGATAGTACACAATTTTACGTAGTATCCTTTAGCATCTATAAGCAAGTAAATTATATTAGATCTTATATGTCTTCACTAAAGTTTTCTTTAATTTACTTGATATAAATTATTTTAAATTTCACAAAAATCATGGCATATGTAAATTAATATTTGTGACAATTGTTTGTCATATTTTATTAAAATTAATAATCACTCTATAACTAAACAAGTCATTTCAGGAAGAGGTAAGACTTACCCTGAGAAATATACAAAACACAGTTGCAGTTCAAATTCTTACTTCTTCCTGCCTTAAAATTTCATAATGACTCTTCTTATCCTTTGTAGTATTTTATTGGTGATTTTCTCTTTTGTTTTATTTTTGTATTTTTTTCTTTTAATGTTGCCTGTTTTTAAGGATATCTGGCCAATAGAGGAACAAATCTGTATTAAAAAATAAGTGCCTTTGGATGGCCACAATATACTTTCAAGAAAAGAAAGGGAGAGATTGAGTTAACTAATGGCAACAGGCAGGAGTTATAAACAACTATATATATATATATATATATATATATATATATATAT
Organism: Catagonus wagneri; assembly: GCA_004024745.2. Taxonomy (NCBI): domain Eukaryota; kingdom Metazoa; phylum Chordata; class Mammalia; order Artiodactyla; family Tayassuidae; genus Catagonus; species Catagonus wagneri. Next base: position 4,137,164 of record PVHT021183585.1, read on the forward strand.
ATATGTTTATATATATATATATTTATTTATATTTATTTATTTATTTATTTATTTTCCAAGCAGTTATTGCGCTGAATTTATAGCACCTGGTTTTGAGAATGACCATCCTTAATCTTTTTCCTATAAAGTCCAGAGCATTCCTCCAAATACACTCATATACACATACATGGCAGATGCAAATTTACAATAAAGGCTTAGTTATCCTGACAACATTTCAAAATGTTATTTAATTTAAGAATGATATTTAAAATGTTTAACAACTGGTATGAAATTGATTTCAACGATTCAGAACAGAGGCTATAATACAGTTGTACTGGTGCAGACAATCTTGGTCATCTATGTAAGTTAATACCTACTGCCTTCTGAATATTAATGTAAAAAAATGCAGGTCTACTTGTCAGCATTTTAATTACGTTCTTATAAAAGACATATCTTCTTTAACATTTTTCTTAAATCATTATTCACCTTCTGCCTGTGAAACAGTATGCAGCTAGGAGTTTTTATGCTCAAGGCAACTAGGGAAAGGTTGAAATAAATTGAAGGAAATGGTGAAATGGTGGAACTATTGCTTTATATCCATTGGTTCATAGTCACTGGTTGTTGATAGTATCTACCTGAACAATAATTCTCTGTTGTTATTCCTTTGATTTCCAGAATTAGAGAAAGATACTGAAATTAAGAGACTAAAGATGGTTCACTTGTAGGATTCTAATGCCTCTACCGCCCTTATGCTATGGTATTTTCTAAAGATAGAAGCACATACATGAATGTTATGTTAATATGGTCACTTATAAAATGTATTACAAATAAAATTTAATTCCATTTAAATATAGCTATTTCATTAAGAAATTTGTAAATATTAGACCCTCGTTTATGTTGGTGCATGCATAATACACATGTATGTACACATATACAGTATTTGGTAAATGCAAGCAATTAATTGCATCTTCATAATTATATATATATATTTGAGGTTTGAACCTTAAACTTAAGAAAAATTAATAATTATACGTAAAATTACTAGAAAGCTATTCCAAGAAGAAAATATTTCTAGAATGTTTTGTTTCACTTTATGCAAATATATTACAACATTGAAAAACACTGTTTTTCATTTCAAGAATATGAATTGCTAGAACATGAATATTACATTTTATTTCTAGAATATGAATTTCTAGTTTGTGAATTTCTAGTACTAAAATGATGCAATTTTAATAATTATGCAATTATGATAATAAGGGTAATTAATTTTAACTGTTACTTTTTTGGGTGCTTTCTCTTGAGATTCTCTGACATATATCAAATTTATTCAATCACTGAATGAATGTTTACTGAAAGTACTATGTGAAAGACATTGCTCTACGTACTTGGACACACCAGTGAATAAAGGATCCAGTTATTGTGGAGTTTGTGAGCTTAAAAAACAAAGGAGAAAACAAATTTGACCCACACACTCAGACCATGTACAATCAGAGTGTGTAGCTGGGATTAAGGCTGTTCATTTTATAAAAATGGTGATCTTTCCTTTTATCTGCTAACTACTCCATGAATTTTTGAGAAAAACATCTTCACTCTTCCATCTGTGACAAGAAGTTTATTTATTTATTTTTTTTGGGTTGGGGAGGGCTACACCAGGTCATAGTGTAGTTCCTGGTGCCAGAGTTGCTGCAGTGAAATGCTGGATCCTTAACCAGCTGCATCACAAGAAAACTCCTGTGACAAGAGTTTATAAACTACTATTGTTAACATAAATTTAAAAATATCCTCAGGTATTAACTAACAATAGCTATTGAATTTCTAGTAATTCAAGTTAGCAAACTGGAAAGTTTATAAAAAGCAAAAGTGTTTTCCAGATTTTAACTTTTCAAAATCCCACCTTCAATTATAAACTAGACGTATTTTAAATTTGTATAATTTTCTGATTTTTATAGAAAACATGTTTCATCAGTATAATTTTAAAAGTGCCTCTTTCAAACATTTATCAGTTATCCAGCCCAATGTAGAATGCATTACCTTGAGGTGCATTCTACACCTATTGGAATGGAGAAAAATAGACATCTGTTTCTCATACAGGGACTTTATCCTTCATAGGAAAATGGAACTCATACCTGGCTGAGAAATTATGACAATCCACACCTTAATTTACAAAGGGCAAATTACAATCCAAAATAAAATTGACAGTTCCTTCTTTGACTGACTTTCAGAACATGTACAACGAACACTGAAAATGCTGCCTAGTGTTGCTAATGATGAAAAGAGGACAAGGATTTCTTATTTCTCTCCAGGCTAGCTCTTAATGTTCAGAAAATTTGAAAAGGTAGAGATTTAGAATGAAAGGAATACAAAATGAGAAAATATCAATTGTATACAAGAACTTTGTTCACCATTTTATCTCAATTTCCACACGCAGTTAAATTAATATTTTTGGTTGGGAAACAGATTTTTTTAAATACAGAACTATTTTTTTTCTCTCTGAACTATTTTTTAAATCTCTGATGCCCATGTAAAATAAACATATTTTATAGTAAATACCAGGAAGAGATTTCTAATATTTTGTTTATTACCATGTTCAAGACTATTCAGTATTCTAAAATTTTCTTGCTTTCAAAAGTTGCTATCAGCATTTTATATCATTTCAAATGTGGCAATGTGAAAAAGATACTCACCTTTTTCATTTTTTTTTTTACCATTTCTGCTTACTAAAGGTTAGGAAAACATGTTCATGTTTATGAGTTATGTGTTAACAAGCTTTTATGTGAGAGACCATGATAACAAACCATCCCCAAAATCTCAGCAGCTTACAACAACAAAAAATTATGTCCTACAAATGTCAGCTTTTATTTGGCCTTGGCTGTGACTCTGCCTCAGGATGTGGCTCTGTTCTTTGCTTTAAGGTGCCAGAAATCTATTCCAAATATCATCTTCATTCCAGGATTTAGAATGTAGGAACAGCTCTTATTTCAAGCACACTCTTATTGAACAGGAGAAATGTAAGAAAACTAGCATAAGCACTCAATTTCTAGACTACATAACTTATATATGGCATAGATTATGTCCAATCAGCTATCAGTGGCCAATGCAAGTTAAACAGCCAAATTCAAAAGTAGTGGCAAGGGAATATAAACCTACTAATTCACTTGGCCATGAACCTGAATGTGCAATACTATTTCAAAGAAGGGAAAAGTGCAGACACTGAAAACAATGTAATCAATGACAAGCCATATATATTCTTTTTGAGAAATGACTGCTTGCTTATATACTTTGGCCTTTTCACCTTTTTTGTTTTTATCTATTCTGTATACTAATCTTTTGTTGTTTTTGTATTTTATATGTCTTTTTGCATTACTGCAATTTATTTTGCTGGAAAAAACTCTTTAACAAGAGACAACACTATTTCATGACAATTTATTTTACCATTTATATGCCTTATATATATATTATTTAATATTCCATTTGCTAACTTTAATTTATAAATAGATGTTCTTATAGATTCTTCAAGAGATTATGGAATCATCTTTAAATTAAAATTTATAAAATTGGACAGATTTTTGTGTATGATATCAGGTAAAAATAAATTTCCATTTTATTTCTCATAAATAATAAGTGTTTTATAATTTATGTAGAAAGCTATCATTTTTCCTCTGCACTGAAAGGATAAAACGTCCAACCAAGAAGCTGTCTTTCAAAAATGCAAAAAAGGTAGAATTTTTCAATCATATGAAAACTGAGAGACTACGTCAACATTAGACTACCTTATGGGAATACTAAAGGGGGATTTCAATTTGAAACAAAAATATGCTAATTAGCAACATAAAAACCTTGAAATTATAAATCTCATTTTAAGTATATAGTAAAATTCAGAATGCCCTAATACTGCAATGACAGTGGGTAAATCATTTTTAACTTCAGTATAAATTTTAAAAGACAAAAGTATTAAACAAAAATAACTGTAATAAATTAATAAAGAATTCAAAATTTAAAATATTAATTGTAATACCAATAACATAAAATGGCAGGGAGAAGAATAAAAGTGTAGAGCTTTTCAATGTGATCAAAGTTAAGTTTTTGGCTTAAAATAATCTACCATAGCTATAACATGCGTTACATAATTTTCATGGTAATCATGAAACTTATGATATATATATATATAAATTTCTACTCTCTGTATTACATACAAAATATAAGGAGAAAATAATCAAAATACACTAGCACAAAAATTACTAAATTATATGGGGAAACAGCAAGAGAAAAAGAATTGAACAAGGAACTAGAAAACAGAAAAAAATTAACATAATGGCAATAATAAGTTTCTAATCATCAGTAATTGCTTTAAATATAAATGGATTAAAATTTCTAATTAAGCTACATAGAGTGCCTTAACTGTAATTTAAAAAACAAGATCGAATTATCTATAACATATAAATGAATAAGTTTAGCATTAATCACACACAGAAGCTGAAAACAAAGGGATGAAAAAAGATACATGGTAAACAAAAGAGAGCAGGTGTAGTTGTATTTATACAAGAAAGAACAGATTTTAGGTCAAAACTGTCATAAGGGATGAAGTGGTCAAGAAGGTATAACAATGTAAATCTGTATTTCTGCAAAATTTAAGCATGTATATAAGCACCTAGTATATAAAGTAAATATTGGCAAGATTAAAGGATGCAATAAACTGCAATACAATAATTGTAGGGAACTTCACTATCCCACTTTCAACTGTAAGTAGATCATCCAAACAGAAAATCCATAAGGAGAACTCAGACTGAACAATATTACAAACCAAATACAACTAACAAACATATATATTCCATCTAATAGCAGTCACTTTTTTCCTAAGTGCATGTGTAACAGTCTTCACGATAGCCTAAGTCTTAGACCTGAAAAAAATGTTAACAAATTCTAAAGTTTTAAATCCTTTGAAATACATTTTCCAATAGTAATGGTAAAACCTAGATATCAATATCAGTAAGAAAAATAGAAAATTTACAAGTATGCGGAAAATAAACCACTCCTGAACAACCAACAGATCAAAGGAGAAATCAAAAGTGAAATTAAAAAATATGTTAGGACAAATGAAAGAAGATAAAATGTACCTGAACTTATGGAATGCAGTAGAAATTGTTCTAAGAATGAAGTTCACACCAATAAATATATCAAATAAACAACCTATTTTTACAGCTCAAGGAACTGTCCAAAGAAGAACAAACTGAGCCCAAAGTTAGCAAAAAGAAGGGATAAATACTAGAGCAAAAATAAACAAAATAGAAACTAGAAAGTGAAAGATCAAATAAACTAAGAATTAATTTTTTAAAAGATAAACAAAGTTGACAATTATTTAGCCAGACAAAGAAAGAGAGAAAAACAGAGAATCCAAAGGGAAAAAAATTTGTGTGAAAAATGAGACATACAACTAGTAATCACCAAAATTCAAAAGATCTTGATACTGTTGTGAGTAAGTGTATGCCAATATACTGGGTATCCTAGAAAAATTGAGAAATTCCAAGCGACACATAACCTGTCAAGACAGAATCGTAAGGAAACAGAAAATTCGAAAAGGACATTAATGGGTGAGAAGATTTATTCAGTTATCAAAAACAGCACAACAAAGAGAAACCTCAGTACCATATTGCTTCCCTGGTAAATTCTATCAAACATTTAAAGAAGCAATAATTTCAAACCTTCTCAGATTTGTACAAAATACTAAATAGGAAGGAAAACTTTGAAACTTGTTTTAAAAGCTAGTACCAACCTGATATCCAAAGCCAGACAAGGACATTTCAAGAAAAGAAAATGACATGCCATTACCACTAATGAACATAGATGCAAATATCACAACAAAATATAGTAGACAAAATTCAAAATCATATTTAAAGTAATATACACTATAGTCAAGTGGGATTTATTAATGGGGTGCATGACTGTGGTATACCACATTGAAAAAATGAAGAAGAATCATTTGATCATCTCAATAGATTCAGAAAAAGACATTTGAAAAAAAAATTCTTCAACTTAATAAAAGCTACACATGTAAAACTCACAGACAATTTAGATTCACAGGTGAGAGGCTGAAAGCTTTTCCTTTAAGGTCAGAAACAAGAAAAGAATATTAATTCTTGCCCTGCTCTTCAACAATGTACTGGAAAAAACTAGCCAGAACAATTAGGCAAGAAAAATAAATAAAAGATATCAAAATTGGAAAGGAAAAGTTAAATTGCCTCTATTTGCAGCTTACCCTCTATGGAGAAAACCCCAAAGACTCCACCAATAAACTATTAGAACTAATAAACAAATTCAGAAATACTGCATACAATATACACTATAGTGAAATTAAGAAAACCACCCTATTGATTATAGCATCAAAAATAATAAAATACTTAGGGATAAATATGACCATGGATGTGGAAGACCTACTAAACATGAAGGAATAAATTGAGAATGACATAAATAAGTGGAATGATATATTGTGTTCATAGATTCGAAGGCAATACTTTTAATTTTCATATAATCAGAGGTCATCTACAGATTCACAGCAATCCCTATCAAAATCTCAATGGCATTTTTCACAGAATTTTTTTAATTCATCAAATTACTATAGAACTATAAAAGACCCTAAATAACCAAAGAAATTTGGAGCAAGAAGAACAAAGCTGAATATGTACTTCCTGATTTCAAACTCTGTTACAAATCTACAACATTCAAAATACCTTAGTACTGGCATTTAAAGAAAAGACAAAGACAAATGGAAAAAAGAACGAGGGACTAGACTTAAAGCCATATATATATATATATATATATATATCACCAACTAATCAATAAAGGGTGCCAAGAACATAATCCTGGTAAATGATCATCTCTTCAATAAATCTGAAAGCTGATGTTGTGGAAACTGGATACCTACATGAAAAGAATAAAATGGCATTCTTATATTTCACCATACCAAAAAAAAATTAACTCAAAATGTATTATAGACTCAAATGAAATCTAAAACTTTTTATAAAATTCCTATATGAAAACATAAGGAAAAAGCTCATTTTCAGGGGTCTTGGCAATGATTTCTTGACTATGACACTAAAGCTACAGGCAACAAAAGACAAAGTATACATTGGGATTACATCAAACTAAAAAATAAATTCTGCTCAACAAGTTACCAACAAAATAAAAGGAAAATTATTGAATAGGAGAAAATATTTGCAAACTATATATGTGATAACAGATTCATATCCAAAATGCATTAGGAACTCTGCAACTCAAAAACAAAAACAAAAAAATCCCTAGATCCCCAAAACCAAAAAATTAAAAATTGGCAAAGGACCTGAGTAAACATTAATGTAAAGAAGATGACATACAAATGGCCAACTGGTATACAAAAAGTCTTAACATCCTTAAATGTCAGATAAACCCAAATCAAAACCACTGTGAGATATTACCTTACACCATGATTTAAGAAAAAAAAAAGATATGAAATGTTGCTGAGAATGTGAAGAGAAAGGAACCCTAGTGCAATGATGGTAGGAATGTAAAGTGGTGCTGCCATTATAGAAAGCAATATGGGCATTACTCTGAAATTTAAAAATAGAGTTGTGACCCAGAAATCCTGCTTTTGTGTACCGATCCAGAGTTGTCAAATTCAAATTCTTGAAGTGATATCTGCACTCTCATGTTCATTGACACATTATTACAGTGTTCAAGATTTGGAAATGTTAATGTTCATCAAATAATGAATTGAAAAATGTAATGGACTATTACTTAATCTTTAAAAAAGAAAATCTTGCCATTTGCAACTACATGGATCGACCTGAGAACATCATACAAAGTGAAACAAGCCAGACACAGAAAGATAAATACTGTATGATCTCAATTTTGGAATAAAAAATAGTTAAACTCATAAAATCACAGACTGGAATATTGGTTGCCAAGGGCAGAGAAGGCAGGGAGAAGGGGACCTGAGGAAGTAGTGGTCAAAGGGTGCAAAGTCTTGTTGCACAATATAAATATATTCTGGAGATCTACTATGCTACAAAATGCCTATAGCTAGCATACTGTATTGTATCCTTAGAATTTGCTAGGAGGTTTTAGCCAGCTGTATTTACTACTTAAAAATAAATAGTTAAGAAAAGAAACAAATAAATAAAAGGGATGAGAGGAAATTTTGGGTGGTGATGGTTAGGTTTAAGACTAAATGGTATTGATAGATTCACAGGCGCACACTTAAGCTCAAACTCATTCAGTCATAAACATTAAAGTACATATTTTTCAATATCAGTCATATTCCAAAAAAGGAGCCTAATTTTTTCATCAATATTATTCACCACATCAAAATGACATTTTAAAAATATTATCATCTGACTAGATACAAAGAAAAGCATATGACAATATCCAGAACTTATTTATTCTTTTTTTTTTTAAAAAGAAAGACATCAACAGCAAAACAGAGCTAGAAAAGAACTTTGACAAACTGAGGAAGGTCATGTGGGAAAATCTTTCAGCTAAAATTATTTATTTGGTGTGAAACTAGCATTTCTACCTTATTGTTAAGATAATAACCAAGTTCCCACCTCTACTTAGCATGGAAGTCAATACCAGTGTAAAAAGGCAACAGAGAAAAGTTTATAAAAATGAGTAACAAATGAATATCTTCATACACAGTCAATGTGATAGTTACACAGAAAGTCTTTAGAAAATAATAAAAAATTAGAATAAATCATAAACAATGTCCAAGAATAAAAATTCACAAAAAAAATTCACTTATAAGTACTAGTAGGAAAGATTTAGAAAACAAACATTTTTTAAGCATTTTTTACAAGAATTTCTGAAAATGTATACCATGTAATAAATTTAATTCCCAGTTAAAAGAACAGGAGAATTCACGTGAAGCAGCAAACAATGAAACAGAACTCTGCAGTCTGATAGACACTGAGTTTAAAAGGGAGATAGTGAAAATACTGAAGGAATTAATGGTGAATATGTAGGAATTATGAGCAGATATAAACAGTAACATATATTACTTTAGAAGAGAATTAGAAAACATAAAGAGAAACCAAGAAAAATTAGAAAATTCATTTGCAGAGATATAAACTGAGCAAGAGGCACTAAAGAGCAGGATGAATAATGCAGAGGGATGAATTAGTGACTTGGAAGACAGAATAATGGAAATCACCCAATCAGGACAGCAGACAGAAAACCAAATGAAAAAACATGAAAGCAATATAAGAGATCTATGGGATAATATAAAGCAGGCCAATCTACACATAATAGGAATTCCAGAAGGAGAAGAAAAAGAAAAGGGGGTTGAAAGTATGTTTGAAGAAATTATGTATGAAAACTTTCCATATCTAAAGGAAATGGTTTTCAAGATACAAGAAGCACAGAGGGATCCAAACAAGTTGAACCCAAATAGGACCACACGAAGACATATTATAATAAAAATGGCAAAAGTTAAATATAAAAAAAAAAGGATTCTGAAGGCAGGAAGAGAAACACAAAGTGTTAATTATAAGGGAATCCCACAAGGCTATCAGCTGATTTCTCTACAGAAATACTACAGGCCAGAAGAGAGTGGGAAGATATATGCAAAATTCTAAAAGAGAGAAATTTTCAGCCTAGAACACTCTACCCAGCCAGAATATCATTTGAAATACAAGGCAAAATAAAGAAATTCTCCAACATAAACTAAAAGAGTACAGCAATACTAAACCCATTCTAAAAGAAATACTGAAAAGGCATCTCTAAATAAAAAAGAAGTAAGAATAAAGAGGATGGAAGAAATCACATTTGGAAAGCAATTAATTAAATAATGCAGTATACAGATCTAAAAGGGGGGGGGGACCCTACTATAACAGTGATGAAAAACACAGGAACAGCAAAAGGTCATGTTAAAAAAAATATGTTAAAAAAAAGACTTCAAAATCAGAGAATGTAGGGAAGAAAAGTAAGAAAATCTAGACTTTTTTTTTAATAATGAGTTTGAGCCTATATGACTATTAGACTAAAGCAATCAGATATAGGAAGGGGTTAACGTACTTAAAAAAAAAGGGCAACCACAGATCAAAACCAAACATTACTTTCACAAAAACTAAAAAGAAAAGTACTCAAGCATAAAATAAATGGAAATTATCCAACCAAAAAAAAGAAAGGAAGAAAGGGGAAACATAAAATCAATTGAAAAACAAGGTTTAAAATTGCAATGAAAACACATTAATCAATAATTGCCTTAAATGTCAATAGAGTGAATGTGCTAATCAAAAGATACAGAGTGGCAGATTGGATAAAAAAGCAAACGCCTACAAAACACTGTCTACAAGAGACTCAATTTAGGCCAAAGGACACATATAGATTGAAAGTGAAAGGATGGGAAAAGATATTTCATGCCCAGGGATGAGACAGGAAAGCAGGCATTGCAATACTCATATCAGACAAAATAGACTTTAAAATGAAGGCCATAAAGAAAGACAAAAAAGGAAAATGTTTAATGATAAAAAGATCCATTCAAGAAGAAGAAATTACAACGGTCAGTATATATACCCCTAATATATAAGCACCCAGATACATACAACAAATACTAACAAATATAAGAGGAGAATACAATTGGTGGGAATAAAATAACAGTAAGAGATTTTAACACATTACTCACATCGATGGACATATCCTCTAGTCAGAAAGTCAATAAAGCAACAGAGATCATAAATGACAGAATAGAAAATTTATACTTCATTGACATTTTCAGGACATTACATCCAAGAAAAATCAGACTATACATTCTTCTCAAGGGCACATGGAACCTTCTCAAGGACTGATCACATACTAGGGCACAAAACTAACATCAACAAATCTAAGAGTATAGAAATTATTTCAAGTATCTTCTCTGACCACAATGGCATGAAAATAGAAATCAACCACAGGAAAAGAAACAAGAAAAAACTAACTACATGGAGACTAAACAACATGCTACTTAAAAGCCAATGGGTCAATGAGGAAATCAAGAAGGAAATTTAAAAAAAAATGCCTCAAGACAAATGATAATGAAGACACAACTACTCAAAATCTATGGGATGCTGCAAAAGCAGTGCTCAGAGGGAAATTCAGAGTGATACAGGCCTTCCTCAAAAAATAAGAAAAATCTCAAATCAGCAACTTAACCCATCACCTAAATGAATTAGAAAAAGAACAAACAAAACCTAAAATCAGCAAAAGGAAGGAAATCATAAAGATCAGAGTGGAAATCAATAAAATAGAGATTCAAAAAACAATACAAAAAATCAATAAAACCAAGAGCTGGTTCTTTGAAAGGGTACAAAAAATTGACAAACCTCTGGCCAGTCTCACCAAGAAGAGGGGAGAAAAAAAGAAAAAACCCAAATAAACAAAATAAGAAATGAAAAGGGAGAAATCTTAACGGATACCACAGAAATACAAAAAACAAAAAGAAAACACAACAGAATATTCTAAACAACTACATAGCACCTATTTGACAACCTAGAAGAAATTAACAACTCCCTAGCAACTTACAGCCCACCAAAGCTGAATCAAGAAGAAATAGATCAACTGAACCGATCACTATAAATGAAATCGAATACGTAATTAAAAAAAAAACACCCTACAAACAAAAGTCCAGGACCAGATGGTTTCACAAGCGAATTCTAACAAACATATAAAGAGGAACTCATACCCATTCTCCTTAAACTTTTCTAAGAGGTTGAAGAAGGAACACTCCCAAAGACATTCTGTGAAGTCACCATCACCCTAATACCAAAACCAGACAGAGATACTACTAAAAGAGAAAATTATAGGCCAATATCTTTGATTAATATATATGAATTCTCAACAAAATTTTAGCCAACTGAATCCGACAACATATAAAAAAGATCATACACCACGACCAAGTGGGATCAATCCCAGTTTCAGGATGGTTTAACATATGCAAATCAATCGACATCTTACACCACATTAATAAAAGAACAGTCAAAAACCACATGATTTTCTCAATAGAGGCAGAAAAAGCATTTGAGAAAGTGTAACAGTCATTCATGATATAAACTCTTTCCAAAGTGGGTATAGAAGGAACATACCTTAACATAATCAAAGTCATTTATGACAAACCCACAGCCAATATAATACTCAATGTAGAAAAGCTGAAAGCTGTTCCACTAAAATTTGGAAAAAGACAAAGATGACCGTTCTCACGACTTTTATTCAACTCAAAACTGGAAATCCTAGCCACAGCAATCAGACAAACAAAAGAAATAAAATGTACCCAAATGGGAAGAGAAGAGGTAAAATTGTAACTGCATGCAGATGACATGATACCATATAGAGAAAACCCTAAGGACTCCATACAAAAACTACTCAAACTGATCAACAAATTTAACAAAGTAGCAAGACACAAGATTGACATTCAGAAAGTGGTCACATTTCTGTATACTAACAATGAAATATTAGAAAAGGAAAACTAAAACACAATAGCTTTTAAAATCACACCCCAAAAAACCAAATACCTGGGAATAAACCTGACCGAGGAGGTGAGAGACTTATGTGCTGAGATTTAAAATATTAAATTATAACATATTAATCAAGGAAATTAAAAAGGATGCAAAGAAGTGGAAAGATATTCCATGCTTCTGGGCTGGAAAAATTACTATCATAAAAACGGCCACACTACCCAACGAAATCTACAGATTCAATGCAACCCCTATCAAATTATCCATGACATTTTTCACAGAACTAAAACAATCCAAAAATTTATATTGAACCACAAAAGACCCAGAATTGCCAAAGCAATCCTGAGGAACAAAAACAAAGAGGTGTCTATGATCTCTATGTATCAAACAGTTTTTTCTGGAACCTGCATTTCTTTCCAATGATTTCCACTCACCTTGATAAGACCTTTTCCATGTTTTCTGCAGCTTTATAGTGATTCTTGAAATCAGATCTTATCGGTCCTCCTTATGTCTGCTTATTTCCCAATTTGTTTCAATTTCTTTGCATTTTCAGATTCAACTTAGAGTACAGTTTGACAATTTCTACAAAAAATGATAAATAGTGATATTTTGTTTTAATTATGAATTTACACCTTAATTTCTGAAGAAATATCATAAATATTGGATGTATTGGAATATAAGCAATGTTATTCCCCTCTTTTATTGAGAGTATCAGTTTTTCACCACTGTATAGCATAGCGAATTATATCTATTCACTTTGCTGTACAGTAAAAATTGACAGAACACTATAATTCAACCATAAAATTTTTTGAAAGAAAATTTAATAGAATTACCACTAGAATTAAAACCAAAATGAGTTACCGTTTTATATAGACCTGGATGGATGAAATTAAAAAGACAGCAAAATCTGATGAGAATTTTGAGCAACTCCACTCTTGTATATTGAACTTACTCATGTTTTGATATCTTTGATAGACTCTTATACAGTTAATCTTATACCCACGCTCCTTTTTCCCTTCTCTCTCTCTCCCAGTCAGGTTTGATTCTATTACTTTTATTCACTAGAGAGCTTTTGCTGTACATCATCTCTGTTTTGTGTATGTTCAGCCCAGAAAGTTCAACTTGAAAGGATTATTGTCTTTATGCCTAAAGACATAAGATCCTAACTTAGGATCAAATTTTGGGCATCTGAATTCTGCATTTTGGTTTTTAAAGTAGAAAAGCTATGTCAGTCTCAAATGGCAGCGACAGTGTGTTAAGTATTGCTTGCTGTTATCTTGAAGGTTCAAACTAATCCAGACATTTTAAAAAATTTTGAACCACTGGAATCACAACTAAATGAAGGCAGGTAACTTAATTACAGTTTTGAGTGACTGGCTTTTGAAATAACTTTTTTTTCAATATAGAATGTTGACCCCTTGAATAAGCAGACCCTATAAAAAAAATCTAGATGTTTAGAAAATCGTTATATTGCTAGTACTTTATATTGTGATATAACAGTATTACAAATATCCTATGTTTGAGTTCAATGGCCTAGGTGTAGGTTTGGGTTCAATATTAATTTCATGTATTCATTCAGTCATAACTTTTACTATTACTTTCAAGAGTGAAGTATTTACATATTAAATAGAAAAGGTATATACATATATTCATACTGCAAAATTGTTAGTAAAATAATTTTAAATTATTTTATTTTTATTTATTTTTTTGCTTTATAGGGTGGCATCTGCAGCATGTGGAAGATCCTGGGCTAGGGGTTGAATCAGAGCTGCATTTGAGACCTATACCCAGTCACAGCAATACAGGATCTGAGCTGGGTATCCAACCTACAATACAGTTCACAGCAATGCCAGATCCTCAACCCAGTGAGTGAGGTCAGGTATTGAACCCACATCCTCATGGATACTAGTTGGTTTCGTAACTAGCTAAGCCAAAGGGAACTCCTAAATTAATTATTTAGTAAGAAACAAAAACGAGGTGCTTCAAAGTTTCAGGAGAGAATGTAGTTTCCAGTGCAAAAATTTAAGTCGGTGGTAAAATAAAAATAATTATTTAAATCTTAAAAAAATTTATTCAACTTAAGGAAATAACATATTCTTCAATGACTTATCATACAGCAGATGGTCTGAGCTATTTTTACTTTATATATTTGACTTACCAAACATTATGAATGTTTTCTCTGACTCTGCAAACAGAATGTTTGTTATGAAATCAGTCAGCAAGATTATTGAAATTAAATACATCAAAAAATTGGTGAATAATTTTGCTAGGAAAAAAACAGGGCTCTTATTTATAGTTAAGACCAGTCTGTAGAGAAATTCTACATTTTTCATTGGACTACTTGGACTTGATATTTTACTTAAATCATAGGATACTCATTTAAAAGGAGAATACAGTGTCATTCTAAAATTGTCTTCAGGCATACTTGAAGGAAGAAAAATGCAAAGTACCTGGCAAAAATTCTGACATGGCACAGAAACTGGATAATTGGTAAATATGAGGATTAGTATATTTATAATATTAAAGTCATGATATTTATTTTAAAACACATTATTTTGCTTTTCCTGAATTTGTACACATAAAACTATAGAAAGTAAGGAAATATTTAGTTATACCCCAACATTTGTGCTATTATTGTTCATGTTGCTTTTTTATTCTCAAAACTCCGCCCTCTAATCCTTCCAATATTTCTGTAAGTCATAAAACATAGCTATTCTTCAACACAAACCTTACCTTCACAACATTTCTCAGTTCTTATTAAACAGTTCTCTTTTCTAAACTTCTAACTCATATTTTTATAGGTATTTGCATACATTACTGCCTCATTGTAAGATAATACATGGGCATAGTGCATTCAAGGAAAATATACTATGGTCTCAACTGGAAGGATTCCCTCATTTTTATGGCTAAATAATGTTCCATTGCATAGAGATACCACAAATTCTTTATCCATTCATCAATCAACAGACACAGGTTGTTTCTCTATCTCGGCAATTGTAAATAATGCTGCTATGAACAGGGAGGTGGTCCAGATATCTTTCTGAGTCAGTGTTTTTGTTTCCGTTTGTTATATGCCCAGAAGTACGATCAGTGGATCATATAATGTTTCCATTTTTAATTTTTTGAGGCTCTTTCATACTGTTTTCTACAGTGGCTGTACCAATTTATAATCCTACCAACAGTGCACAAGGTTCTTTTTTCCCCACATCCATGCCAGCATTTGTTATCAGTAATCGTTTTGATGGTAGATTTTCTAACAGGTATGAAGTGATATCTCATTGTTTTAATTTGTTTCCTTATGAGTAGTGATGTTAAGCATCTTTCCATATACCAGTTGGCCTTTCATATATCTTCTCTGAAGAAAAGCCAATTCAGGTCTTTTGCCCATTTTTAATTGAGTTATTTGGGGCTTATTTGCCACTGAGTCCTATGAGTTCTTATATATTTTGAGTATTAACTCCTTATCAGATATATAATTTGCAAATATTATTTCCAGTTTCCACAGATTATCTTTTCATTTTGCTAGTGGTTTCTTTTGCTGTGTAGAACTCTTTCATTTGATATAGTCCCACATGTTTATTTTTATTTTGTTGCCTGTGCTTTCATTGTCATATCTAACAAATTACTGCTAAAGCCTATGTCAAGGATATTGGATCCTATTTTCTTCTATGAGTTTCATGGTTTCAGATATTCCATGTAAGTCTTTAATTTTAATCCCTTTTAATTTTTGTGAGTAGTATGAGATATGGGTCCAGTTTCTTTCTTTTACATGCAAATGTCCAATTATCCCAGCATCATTTATTGAAGAGACTGTCTTTTCTCCATTGAGTAGTCTAGCTCCCTTGTCAAATTGTTGACCCATATGCTTGGGTTTATTTATGGACTCTCAGTTTTGTTCCACTGGAACACCATAGTGTCTTAATGACTATGTACTTATCATATAGCTTAAAATACAGAATTTTGATATTTGCTGCTTTGTTTGTCTTTTTCAGAATGTCTTTGGCCCTTCCAGGTTTCTTTGGTTTCATATAAATTATTGAAGCTTGATTATTTTTTTTCTACTTCTGTTAAAAAATACTATCAGAATTTTGATAAAGATTGCATTAAATTCATAGATTGCTTTTGGTAATACTGAACTTTTAACAATATGGATGCTCCCAATCCATGAATAAAGGATATATTTTGGGGGTTTTTTGTATCTTTGAATTATTTCCTTGACATCCTGTAACTTTCCAAGTAGAGAACTTCCATCTCCATAGTTAAAAATTTTCCTTAGTATTTTACTGTTTTGGATGCTATTGTAAATGGATCGTTTTTTTTTTTTTTTTTGTCTTCCTTTCAGAAATTTAACTTAGTGTATCAGCAGAAATGTCATCACTTTAGGAAAAGTTACTTGACATGTCTGAGCTTGTTTTTGGTTGTATCGAGGGGAATAATAACATTCCCTTTGTAAGACTGTTATAAGGATTCTATTTAATAGACATACATTCAGAAATCAGATGAGAGCAAATCTTTCTTTCCTGTAACTCTTTTTATCTTTGACTTTTAGTTTCACTAATGGCAGGAAAGTTTATTCTTTCCAATTAAACATATTTGTGTTTAAAACAAAGTTTTCTTTGAAGGCTTCCTCCTTTCAAGGGGTCTGTCCTGTCTCTTTTTCTTTTATGGCAGCTAGAAGGAAAGCTTCCATTTCCAAGTGGGTATTTTCTAGGGGGTATTCATTCCCCCTGAGCTCTGGTTAAAGTGTCTAATTCTACTTGCCTACATCCTTTGGTCCCTACAGGGATTTGCTCCTTTGAGGTTTTTTCCTGTTTTTTATTTTTTTCCCTTTGTTTCTGTTGTTGTTACTGTTCTCCACCCTGGTAGAGCTTGGTCCAGTGGGTCACTGGGTGTCCTGTACCTTACATGCTACTAGATAGTTTGCACGTGTGCCCAGACATCTCTAATTTCTGTAGACTCACCATTGGCTACAGTTGAGAGAGCCCCGTATCCTTCAGTCACCTCCTTACAAATCTATGGCATTTATGATCCACTGAGCCCTTCTCCTTGGGAGCCCTGGCACAACATTCTATTGCTTTCTCTACACTGAGAATGTGTAACCCCGTGATACGTTGTCCAGGCCAATCTGCTTCGTACTTTTCATAGCTATTGATTTTCTGTCATAAATATGTCATGTAAGAGTCAAGACAAAACTATGAACATTTTGTGGAAATCTTGTAATGTTTCAGGACACTAAAATTCACTACCTAACCCCATAAATCTACCTGGATATTTCTACCATCTGCTCTTAACCCTTAACCTGAGGGATGTCAAAACCCATGAGTCTAACTTTTTGTTTTGTTTCTTATTCCCCTAGATCTTTCCCAGAATTTTTCCAGGGAAGCAAAAATATCTTCTGTATCATATTATTTACCTCTCCAACATTATGGTTTACACATTCATCCTCCTTTCATGTTCTGGTTCTTAAGATTTAAAATCTGAATTTGAAGAATTCCAAGAAAACATTACTCTCTCTCCTTTTAATGAAATTTCAAGACTATTGTTTTACTAAAATTTAATATATATATTTATATGAAAACCAAAACCAAAGAAAGACATTTTTATCTAGAACACCATTCCACTTTCCAGTCTCCATGGGAATAAACTACAGCCTAAAGGCCTTATCTCACCATGACAATGTCCTGAAATGTTGGGAAAAATTTCCAGAGCAGAAAACAATTTAGATGCTATCTTAAAATATTTCTTTCCTATACCCTTATGAAATGGAGCACATCTGGCATATTGAACATCTCTAATAAGTTCAAATTTAATTACTATTAGCTATAATTAAAATAAATATTTATACATATATTCATAATATAAATATGCATCTAAATATACATGTGCATTTACAATATGCATTTAAATCATCATATACAATTATACATGTTTATTTAGACATAATAGTTTATATTGTGCTCTCAAAAATAGTCTTTACTACATTTGCTAATGCTGTAAATGTTATTCTTCTGATAAAGCAGAGTAACTTTTCAAGTTTTCCCTTGATTGAAACTATGGACATATAATCAATGTTGAATTGTCATTCATATGTGTGAAACAGCAGAAAAATAATTACCCTTCACCGTGCAACAGGAACAAACTAAAGACAGAGGCTGACCCTGGGATTTAACAAGGCTCCTTCTTAGGCCTGAGGATAGAAAAGTTTAGATACATCAAGAAGTTGATATTGCTGCATAAAAACTGATCTTTATTTTTTACCATGTTTAAAACATAAACATTCCTACCATTAGTGAAAATGAAAGTCAAAGATAAAGAGTTACAGGAAAGAAAGTTTGCCCTCATCTGATTTCTGAATGTATGTCTATTAAATAGAATCCTTATAACAGTCTTACAAAGGGAATGTTGTTATCCCCTCAATACAACCAAAAACAATCTTGTTGCTATAGAGATTCTAGGATACCTCATAAGGAGTTAAAATACCTTTTGCATTTTTGCTCAGTCATATATGTTGACACTGAAGTAGACTATATTTAAAAATTGTATTGTTTTAACAAGGGATTGGAGATCCTGTCGAGGCTCAGTGGTAATGAACTAGGAATCATGAGGATGCTGGTATGATCCCTGGCCTTACTCAGTGGGTTAAGGATCCAGCATTCCCATAAGCTGTGTTGTAGGTGGCAGACATGGTTGAGATTCTGTGTTCCAATGGCTGTGGCAATACCTGTCAGTTGTATCTCCAATTGGACCCCTAGCCTGGAAACTTCCATATTCTGCAGGTGGAGCCCTAAAAGGCAAAACAAACAAACAAACAAACACACAAACCCAAGGGATTAATCTCTAAAATGTACAAACAGCTGATAAAGTTCAATATCAA
Source organism: Catagonus wagneri (assembly GCA_004024745.2). Classification (NCBI taxonomy): domain Eukaryota; kingdom Metazoa; phylum Chordata; class Mammalia; order Artiodactyla; family Tayassuidae; genus Catagonus; species Catagonus wagneri. The sequence continues at coordinate 4,156,472 of PVHT021183585.1, forward strand.
AAAAATAAAAAACTTGGGATTTTGGGACTGTCATGTACACAATAACACAATATATGTAATAGGTAGTCAAGCAGGACATGCCGTAGAGCACAGGGAATTCTACTCAATATTCTGTGTTAACTTTTATAGGAAAATAACCCGAAAAAGAATGGCTATGTGTATGTATATAACTGAATCAGTGTTTTACAGCAGAAACTATCACAACATTGTAAATCAACTATACTTCAATAAAGCTTTTTTTAAAATGGAAAAAAAAAACAATAAAAAAATGGACAGAAGATGTAAACAGAGGTTTCTCCAAAGGAGACATTCAGGTTGCCAAAGGCACTTGAAAAATGCACAGTGTCACTAATTATCATAGAAATGCAAATTAAAACTGCAATGAGGTATCACCACACACCAGTCAAAATGGCCAACCCCAAAAAGTCTACAGGTAATAAATGCTGGTGAGGGTGTGCAGAAAAAAAGAACTCTCCTCCACTGTTGGTAGGAATGTAAATTGGTACAATCACATATAAAACTCTTTCTCAGTGTTCCCATCATGGCTCAGTGGTTAATGAATCCGACTAGGAACCATGAGGTTGCGGGTTCAATCCCTGGCCTTGCTCAGTGGGTTAAGGATCCAGCGTTGCCAAGAGCTGTGGTGTAGGTTGCAGACACAGCTTGGATCCCGTGTTGCTGTGGCTTTGGTGTAGGCTGGTGGCTACATCTCCAATTCAACTCCTAGCCTGGGAACCTCCATATGCTGTGAGCACGGCCCTAGGAAAGGCAAAAAGTCAAAATAATAATAATAATAAAAAAAACAGTATGGAGTTTTCTCAAAAAAAAAACTAACAGTAGAATTACCATAGGATCCTGCAATCCCCGCCCGGGGAATGTATCTAGAGAAAAATATAATGAGAAAAATATATGTACCCTGATGTTCATAGCAGCACTATTTACGATAGCTAAGATAAGAAAGCAACTTAATATCCATTAACAGATGAATGGATAAAGATTTTGGTGTGTGTGTGTGCGTATGTGTGTGTTTGTTTATGTATATGTATATGTATATAAATAATGGAATATTACTCAGCCATTAAAAGAATAAAATAATGTCAGCAACGTGGATGGACCTAGAGATTATCATACAAAGTGAAATGTCAGAAAGAGAAGGACAAATGTCATATGATATCGCTGATATGTAGATGCTAATAAAATATGTAAATGAACTTGTTTACAAAATAGAAGAGGATTCACAGATATAGAAAACAAACTTATGGTTACCAAAGGGGTAGGGGTTTAGCTTATAGAGCAGAAATTATCCCAACATAGTAAATCAACTATACTAAAACTTTTAAAAACTATTAAAACTTTTAAAAAATGAAAAAAATAAGAGTTTGGGATTAAAATATGTACATTACCAAATAAGAAATAGACCAACAAGGATAACCAATGACCTTGGTTATTGTCCAGCATGGGGAACTGTACTCAATATCTTGTAGTAATCTATAACAGAAAAGAATGTAAAAAAGAATATATTATATATATATATTTATATACATGTATGTATAACTGAATCACCTTGCTATACACCTGAAAGTAGCATAACATTGTGAATCAACTACATTTCCATATTTTTTTTAAAAATATTATTAATGTAAAATATTTTTGAAATGGGCTTTCAAAATTCTTTATTATAGGTGGTTGACTACACACCTAACTACTGTGACCTATATTATCAGTTATGTCTAATGTGTTTTCTAATTCTTTTCTGGAATCTCAGTCATTCATTTCAATGAGAATACCATTATATGCTAATGGAGACTTCATTCTCTGAATTATTTACTCTCCAAAATTTTACACTGCCAGGAAATTCTCCAAAGATGGAATATTTATTGCCAGGAACCTTCCTATATATAGACATTGCAAGATAGATGAAGTGTATTTATTTTAAAGGACAATCTAGTGAGGATTAATAAAACTTTTTTTAAAGATTAAAGTAAATATAAATATACCATAACATAATTGTGAGTCTGTTGCAGCAAGCATACAGGAAATAGTACAGAGATGATAAGGAATGCTACGTGAAGGAGGTAATTTTTAAAAATAATAACACCATCATTATTGAGGTAAATTTACATAAAATTTAATTCACCAGTTTGAAGTAAACAAGTGAATGACTTTGAAAATTGTACATAATCATGTGGATAGAACTGGTAATGATATAGAATATTTGTTTATATCATTTACCATAGGAAAAAAAAATCTTGGAGTTCCCTTCGTGGCCCAGTGGTTAACGAATCCGACTAAGAACCATGAGGTTGCAGGTTCGATCCCTGGCCTTGCTCAGTGGGTTAAGGATCTGGCGTTGCCATGAGCTGTGGTGTAGGTCGTAGACGCGGCTCGGATCCCGCGTTGCTATGGCTGTGGCGAAGGCCGGCAGCTAAACCTCCTGTTAGACTCCTAGCCTGGGAACCTCCATATGCCGCGGGTGCGGCTCTAGATAAAGGCAAAAAGACAGAAAAAAAAAAAGAAATAAAAAATCTGCTTTTTTTCAGTCAATCCCTCTCCTCAGTCCTCATAAATAAGAGGTTCATTTTTCTGTTTCTGAGGGGTATTTCATCCTGTAAGATATTGCAATGTTTATCCTTTCAAAATCTGATGGACATTTAAATTATTTTTAATTTAAAAATATTATAAATTAAGGTTTTAATCATTGATATTACTCTCACTTGTATTAATAGTTTGATCACTGAATTATTTCTTCTGACGAATTTTATTTGTTATTTCAATATTTATAATACCATTGTATATGTTATACAACAGTTTCTTGAATGGTTCATCACTCAGGAAATTCTCACAAAATTGTGCTAAATTAAGAAGGCAGTTTACAAAATTACTGTGCATGCATATAGTTATATAAGCATTTATTATATATTTATTTCTAATTATATAAATATAAATTTACATATAACCTTGTGGTGTGAATTGAGTCTACATAGCCAATAGTAAAACAAAAGGTTATTTGTATTTCCTAACTGATATTATATGAAATTACTTTTTCTAATGATTTTCCATATTTTTAATAACATATAAATCAAGGGATAAAAGTAAAAATAAAATTAGAAAGTACTTAAAATTAGAAATAATAGCCTTACGGTTATCATATTGTGTTCAAGTATTAGTTCCTCAAGTTCATTCATAAAACAATATGTCTTTTGTTATGATATATTGTTTTTTAACTTTTTGATGTTTACAACGTAAATTAACATTAAAATTTCTATGAACTTTTACAGGACTGATAAACAACACTCTCAAAATTATTTTTGGTTTGAGCCCTACATCGACTGTACATGACTGGTAAACAATATTTTGTACTGTGGTACATGTATCAGTGAGGTATATAGAGTAGTAGAAATGCTTCTTGTGCTTATAATGGCAGCGGATAAAAATTGTTAATGTGAATTTTAAAAAATGAATAAATTAATACCATTACTGCCACGATAATAAATCTCTTTTGAGAATTTATCACTTAAATTTTCAAAGTTGTTTCTTTTTTTTTTCTTCTTTTTACAGCCACACTCATGGCATATGGAACTTCACATTGGATCCGAGCCACATCTGTGACCTACACCACAGTTTATGGCAATGCCAGATCCTTAACCTATTGAGCAAGGCCAGAGATTAAACCCACATTCTCATGAAGACAATGCCAGATCCTTAAGCCCCAAGCCACAATGGGAACTCCTTAAATTTATTTCAAGTTTATCATAAATCAAGGCCTAGCTCCATAATATTCTTTTCTTTTCATCACCCTTTGCTAAGTAACATTAAACTCCACTGAGCTTGAAATATATCTACCAATGTAATTTAACGTGTATGTTCCTAATCTTCAAGATAAAAGAGAAAATATAAACAGATTAATTCATCAAATATTAAATCCAGACCTTTCAGTGTAGATTTGCAAGACCATTTCTTCAAAGCAGTGACTGTATAGAAATTAAGTTCTAATAGAGTAATAAAAACAATTTAAGTTAGAGACTAAACAAGAAGATGGACTTGTCTATAATACCCTGTTTATCTTCTAATCAATTGTCATTTGCCTCAATATTTATTGGATGGAATTAAACACTTCCCATGTTTAGATATGATAGATCTATCAATCTATTAAATGAGACCCTCACAGAGAAGAGGATTTGCTTTGGTTTATCAAAACTCTCAAAGTGTCGCTCATTGATCTAATCAGTTATTTATGACTCAGTTTTTAATATGGATTAAACTGTATTTTAAGAGTGTAGGCTTCACTGAATAAAATGCCAAATGGCCCATATTGCACTTTGTCTTTTCACACAGACCCATACTTTAAATTATATGTGCTGTTTCAAAAAGTTTCTGTCCACTATGGAGCTTTTAGAGATTGAATGAAAAAAAAAAATCCCCAAATTGTCATTAGTCTCATCCATTATCATTACCAACCACATATCACTGACAAAGAAACTTATCTATTGATTTAAATGCTAAGTATGGACATGGGGAAACAACTGTACCTTGGAGCAAATGAATGTCATGCCATTTAGTGATTAAGAAAATGGAGTTTATTCAGACAGATCTCATAAACATGTGTACTCTAACTTGCAGTCTTTCTGTTATTCCCTGATCATGAGTGTAGTCCCTTAATCAAAAAGTAGACAACACAAATGTATACAAAGGAACACAGATAGTAAAAATGATGCTTTGTTAACATATTCAAAGTAAGCGTAGGACAGCTGTCCATGGTGTACATAAAATACCAAAAATAAAGAACAAAGTGTTGTCTATTTCTGTCTAGTTAAAGACACTTGGTAATGACCGTAAGGGGAAAGAACTGCTACATGATTAATACTTTTTATATTTCACTACACCAAAAATAGCCTTTTTGTAACCTGAATCAGAGACAACTACCTACTTCTTGAATTACCTCTGTTATTCTGGATGGAAGTGGAGGAAGTGTGAAACTGGGTGACTTACTACCACCTACAGCAGACATTCATTTAATGGTACTCCTTCTTTTACCGGATTCCCTTATTGAAGAGCTTCTAATGTATATAGTTGGAAAATATCAGTACTTATACTGAGGGGTAAATTAGGAGTTTGGGATTAACAAACACAAAACTATATATAAAATGGATAAACAAGGACCTACTGTATCAGACAGGAAACCACATTCAATATCTTATATTAACCTACAATGGAAAAAAAAGTATGAAAAAGAACATATATAAATACATACATGTATGTATTGTTGTACACCCGAAACGATTACAACACTGTGTAAGTCAACTATACTTCAATTAAAAAAAATTATATATATAATTTTTTCTTCCGTACGTCACCTGTTAAAGGGAAATTTACAAAGGGTATCACTAAAAATCTTAATGAATGATATGAGTCAATAATTTTTAGGAATTAAAATGATTTTCATTATCAACAATAAATCATTATTTTAATGCTTTGGTTCGTTAGCCTGTTCTGCTTTGCCACAGGTCTGGTCTAAAGCTTTATCTCATCAAAGCTGTTTTTTAAAACCTTACAACATACTCACTTTAAAACCATTTTACCAGCTTCTTTGGATTTAATTTTTTTTTAATAAAACACTGGGTGACTTTCAGGTTAAATAATTTCATATCAATTTGTAAATTATGTTTTATCAAATATCTTGATATTGAGTTTTGTTTTCATTTGGGGTGTTTAGGTAAATATGTTACCATGGTAACAAAACCTTTACATTTTTTTTAAAACTCTATTGCTAATTTTAACTTTGGTTTGTATCAAATAAGTGTTAAATCATATACTACAAAATGTAGAAATATTTATTGTCATAGCCCAATGGTTATAAATTTGATTATTTGAATTGTTAACTGTTTAACCATTTTAGACTTGATCTTGTATCTTTCTTTCTTTATTTGTTTTGGCTCTTGCTTCTATGCTACATTAGCTTGCTGTGCAGCAATTGTGGCATAATATTACAGTAAAGACTGGGGAGATTTTTATGGGTGTAAGGTCCATTGCAGTTTGCAATGGTATTTCCCTCTAGTTCTTAGTGATCAAGCTTTCTATGCTTTGTCACAAAAAGTGTGAACTGCAAGTGATTATTTTCAAAAGTATTAAAATAAGAGTTCGTGGTGTATTACTATTGATTCACTTTGAATTAAAGTATTTATATTGCAGAGAAAAAACATATTGTATAACCTTAAGCTTAAATTCTATTACTCTTATTTTTTAAAATATAATTTCCATAATGTAGGGAAAGATGGGATATTCTCAAATTGAATAAAGTTTTATCCCTTGAAGTACTACTGTTTTATCTCTAACTATATTGATCAGAATCAGTTACATACAATAAAATGTCTGTTCTGTTCTTGCCTGTATCTTATGGCTCAGTCTACTTCCCTTCTTTCTGCTTGGAATTTCCTCACTGGAATTTTGAAACCAATACTTCCCTTTTGTAAATGGGTTCTAAAGAGTGTCAACACTATTCATGGGAATCAGCAGCTAATCAAACATACTTCTTAGATATAGGATTTCTACATCTTTTTTGTACATGAAACCCTATAACATATCTTGTGACATATATTTATGTCTTTCCCCTACACGGCCAACCTTGACTCTGTTATTCCATTCAAAAATGAGGAACTGTGATTCTGAGCTGGCATTTCATTGATGTATAACCACACTTTTCTTTAAACCTCCTTGATATCACCTTTTATTAAATTAAAGGAAGGAATATATGTTAAGAATGTACTATGTGCCAGATCCTATGCTCAGTAATGGAAACAACACTTCCCTAATCAGCAGCTGCATAAATAATGGATAAATGTGTCAACCAGTATTGGTCAAGCAACACCAGGAAGATGAGAGTCCCCTTGGCAGGTTTGAAGACCAGTGGGATTCAGAGCCAGCTCAGACCCAGCACTATCTTTGGTTAGGGTAAGGGCAGACACTGAATATGCTGTTGGAGGCAGCAGATAAGGATAGCTCTGGAACTCAGACTAGTGTGCCAGGACTGCCCAGTGTGCTCCCCAGCCTGCATCTGAGACCCACTCCAGCCCCTCTAGCACCTGCTCTGCTCCTTTGGAGTGAAGATACCAATTCTGGAAGTGGGAAGAGCGCACACCTGCAACAGACCAGCTCAGACCCGACCTTTGGGACTCCTGCTCCAGCAGCATAAGACCTGCCCCTGCCCCTAATAGGGCCCTGTCTGCCATGAACAGAGAATGGGTCTCTGGATCTAACCATTCCATCTCCAGCCCCACCTGCCACCATGGTGACAGCTGCCAGCACACCCTAAAGGAAAACATGAGTCATGCTCATTTCAGATCCAGGTCACCCAGAAAAGCCTTTTGGCACATGCAGACTGCAAAGGGGTGCTCCTACATGAGGACACCTTTCAAGACTGCATACTAATTTCATAGAGACAGGGTAAGTTAAGCCAAATGTGAAGATAGAAGATTTCTTTCTGAGGAAGGAATAAGGAAAAAAAAAACCTTAAAAAAACTTATGAAATAGACGTTAATAGTTTACCAGATCAAGTGTTCAAAGTATTTATAATAAAAATGCTAACAGAACTAGAGAAAAAATAGATGAATACAGTGATAATTTTAACAAGGAATTATAAAACATAAACAAGAATGAGTGAGAGCTGAAGATTATAATAAAAGGAAAAAAAGAAAAAACACTAGAAGGATTTAACAGCTGACTAGGTGATACAGAATGTATAAGTGACCTGGAAGATAGAATAATGAAAAGCATCCATTTAGAACAGAAAAGAGGAAAATAATTTTTTTAACTGGAAGACAGCAATGTGAAAGAATAAATTTAAAAACACAATGGAAGAAAATATTCCTAAAACAGAAGAAACAACTGAGTCTATAGTCTCTCCCAAAGAAATGAGTTATAGAAAATGTTTGAAAACAAAGAACCAAAAAAGAAGCTTATCAGTCATGAAATAACAAAGCAAAGGCAAACAATTTGATTTAAAAATTCTAGAACATTATGTGTATATTATGTATATATTATAACCACAAAATAAATATGTAGCAGGATTGATGATTTTAAAATTTGCTTTTCTTTTTTCTGTTCAAAATGGATGATTTCCATTATTATATCTTCCAAATTACTTATGTGTTCTTGTGTATAATCTACAGGCTGCTAAATCCTTCTAGTTTTTTCTTTTTTTTCCATTTCAGTTTTTATATGTTACAAGTTTCACTGTTTTTTTTTTTTTTTAGGTTTTATAGTTCCTTGTTAATTTTTTTCCATCAACAAGTGTTATTTTTCACCTTATATATCTTGAATTTTTTTTATTCCAAAAAATAATTGTGTATGCATTTCACTGGTCTGGTTTGGCCATGGCCACAACTAACTGCATAGGAGGCTGGGAAAAAGTAGTCTGTAAACTGGACATTTCTAGCACTTTAAATATGAGAGTTCTATTACTAAGGAGAAAGTAAACAGTGGCTATAGAATGGCAACCAGAAATTTGTGTTAAATTGTATCTTTGTATTTCTTTTAGATACAAAAGAAATGTTTGAGATACGAGCTCCATCTTATGTTCCAAGTATTGAAAATTGGGTAGCAATAGTATGACTATCCCCTTCAATTTTCTGATTTCTAAAAATAGAGTTTATGTCTTTTAATTGGGGACAATTTTTGTGCTTCTCTTGAGCCTCCATAGGTGTTCTAAATAGTTTTTTCTCCTGAATCCTACCTGCTCTGGTCATTAGTGGCATTTCCTTTAGATTTGAAACCCAAGGCAGCACACCAAATTTGCCCTCCATGTTATTTTCCATCACTGCTGACCTTAACTTGCATCTTGGGTACCCAGGAACGTAGTTTTGAACATACATCCAGACAAATGATAATGAAGACACAACCACTCAAAATCTCTGGGATGCTGCAAAAGCAGTGCTCAGAGGAAAATTCATAGCAATACAGGCCTTCCTCAAAAAGACAAATCTCAAATTGACAACTTAACCCATCACCTAAATGAATTAGAAAAAGAACAAACAAAACTGAAAGTCAGCAGAAGGAAGGAAGTCAAAAAGATCAGAGAGGAAATCAATAAAATAGAGATTCAAAAAACAATAGATAAAATTGAGAGCGTCTTCTTTGAAAAGTTAAACAGCATTGACCAATCTCTGGCCAGATTCAACAGGAAGAAGAGAGAAAAAACCCAAACAAAGAAAATAAGAAATGAAAATGGAGAAATCACAACAAATACTGCAGAAATACATAAAAAATAAGAGAATACTATGAATAATTGTATGTCAATATATTTGACAGCCTAGAAGAAATGGACAGATTTTTTGAGACTTACAGCCTGCCAAAACTGAATCAAGAAGAAATAGATCAATTGAACAGTCCCATTACTAGAAATAAAATTGAGTATGTCATGAAAACACTCCCTACAAATAAAAGTCCAGGACCAGTTGGCTTCACAAGCAAATTCTACCACACATACAAAGTGAAAATTTACCCATCCTCCTTAAACTTTTCCAAAAGGTTGAAGAAAAAGGAACACTCCCAAAGACATTATATGATGCCACTATCACCCTAACAACAAAACCAGACAAAGATACCACACACACAAAAAAAAAATAAAACTATAGGCCAATATCTCTAATGAATATAGCAGCAAAAATTCTCAACAAAATTTTGGCCAACCGAATCCAACAACATTTAAAAAAGATCATACACCATGACCAGGTGGGATTCATCCCATGTTCACAAGGATGGTTCAACATACGCAGATCAATCAACGTCATATACCACATTAACAAAAGAAAAGTCAAAAACCACATGATCTCAATAAACGCAGAAAAAAGCATTTAACAAAGTCCAACATCCATTCATGATCAAAATACTTACCGAAGTGGGTACAGAAGGAACATAGCTTAATGTAATAAAAGCCATGTTATGACAAACCCACAACAAATATAATACTAAAAGGAGAAAAGCTGAAAGACTTCCCACTAAAATATGGAACAAGACAAAATGCTCACTCTCACCACTATTATTCAACGTAGTATTGGAAGTCCTAGCCCCAGCAATCAGACAAACGAAAGAAATAAAAGGTATTCAAACTGGAAGAGAAGAGGTAAAAGTGTCACTGTATGCAGATGACATTACACTATATAGAGAAAACCCTAAGGACTCAACACAAAAACTCCTCAAACTGACAAACAAATTCAGCAAAGTAGCAGGACATAAGATTAACATTCAGAAATCAGTCACATTACTGTATAATAACAATGAAATATTAGAAAAAGAATATAAAACTATAATACCTTTTAAAGTTGCACCCCAAAAAATTAAATATCTGGGAATAAAACTGACCATGAAGGTGAAAGACTTATATGCTAAGGATTATAAAATATTAATCAAGGAAATCAAAGAAGATACAAAGAAATGGAAAGATAGTCCTTGCTCATGGGCTGGAAAAATTAAGTTTGTAAAAATGGCCATACTACTCAAAACAATCTACAGATTTAAGGCAATCTCTATGAAGTTACCCATGACATTTTTTTACAGAGCTACAACAAACAATCCAAAAACTTATACTGAACCACAAAAGATCCAGAATTTCCAAAGCAATCCTGAGGAACAAAAACCAAGCAGGCAGCATAACTATCCCAGACTTCAGGCAATATTATAGTCACAATAATCAAGACAGTGTGGTACTGGTACCAAAACAGACACCCAGACCAGTGGAACAGAATAGAGAACCCAGACATCTATGATCAATTAAACTTCGACAAAGGAGGCAAGAACATAACATGGGAAAATGACAGTCTTTACAGCAAGTAGTGCTGGCAAAACTGGACAGTCACATGAAAATCACTGAAACTGGAACACACCATCATACCATGCACAAAAATAAACTCAAAATGGCTTAAAGTCTTAAATGTAAGACAAGACACCATCAAACTCCTAGAAGAGAACATAGGCAAAATATTCTCTGATATCAACCTTACAAATGTTTTCTCAGGTCAGTCTCCCAAAGTAACAGAAATAAAAGCAAAATAAACCAATGGGACCTAGTCAAATGGACAAGCTTTTGCCCAGCAAAGAAAACCATAAAAAAAAAAGAAGAAGACAACTTACACAATTGGAGAAAATAGTTTCAAATGATGCAACTGACAAGGGCTTAATCTCTACAATATACAAGCCCCTTATACAACTCAACAACAAAAAAGTCAACAACCCAGTAGAAAAAGGGGCAAAAGACCTGAATAGACATTTCTCCAAAGAAGATATACAGACGGCCAACAAGCACATGAAAAAATGCTCAACATCAATGATTATTAAAGAAATGCAAATCAAAACTACTATGAGGTACAACTTCGTACCAGTCAGAATGGCCATCATTAATAAATCCACAAATAAAAAAATTCTGGAGAAGTTGTGGAGAAAACAGAACTATCCTACACTGTTGGTGGGAATGTTTATTGGTACAACCACTATGGAAAACAGTATGGAAGTACCTTAGAAAACTATACATAGAACTACCATATGACTCAGCAATCCCACTCTTGGGCATATAACCCCAAAACTTTCCTTGAAAAAGACATATGCACCACATGTTCATTGCAGCACTATTCACAATAGCCAAGACATGGAAACAACCTAAATGTCTATCCACAGATGATTAGATTAAGATATTGTATCAATGGAATGGAATACTACTCAGCTATAAAAAAGAACCAAAAATGCCATTTTCAGCAACATGGATGAAACCAGACACTCTCATACTAAGTAAAGTAAGTCAGAAAGAAAAAGACAAATACCATATTATTTCACCTATATCTGGAATCTAATATATGGCGCAAATCAACCTTTCCACAGAAAAGAAAATCATGGATGTGGAGAACACACTGTGGTTGCCAAGAGGGAAGGGGAGGTAGTGGGAGAGACTGGGGTTTTGGGGTTAATAGATGCAAACTATTGCCTTTGGAGTGGATAAGCAATGGGATCCTGCTGTAAAGCACTGGGAACTATGTCTGGTCACTTCTGATGGAGCCTGATAATGTCAGAAAAATGAATGTATACATGTATATGTGACTGGGTCACCTTGCTGTGCAGTAGAAAATTGACAGAACACTGTAAATCACCTATAATGGAAAAAATAAAAATTATTATAAAAATAAAAAAGTTATACAGTGATCTATTGCCTATTTGACATCTACTAAAAAAAGAGTCAGATCACTTATTTGAATTAAAATTTTTGTCCAGCATGTACTTCTACCCACATCTGTGCAGAGATAGAATGTTACCTATTGTAGAATCAGTTGTTGGATTTTACATAAGGAAGCAAAACTCCTTCTTCTAGGATAAATATCAAAGTTTGGTTTTTAGTGGAAACATAGAAATAAATAAATTGGCCTTCCTTTTAATAATGCCAAGTGTTACTGGAGCTGATAGTCTTAACAAAAAGAATTTTTAAATATGGATAAAAATATTTAAAAAAATCAAGCTAAGTCATTGAAAAACTGGCAAGATAGTAAAAAACTGACCCAAATCCAAATTTCAAGATAAGTGTTAACAGGGCTTTTGCATAATGAATATTAAAATTCTAGTTGTAAGGGAAAAAATGTTTTGTAATTAGTTTTATTTTCCATTTTAGCAAGCTTTACTGCCAGAAGCTTGATTTTTTTTTTCTTTTTAGGGCCATACCTGCTGCATATGTAAGTTCCCAGGCTAGGGGTCAAATCAGAACTGCAGCTACTGTCCTATGCCACAGGCACAGCAACATGGGATCTGAGTCATGTCTGTGACCGACACCACAGCTTACAATGCCAGATCCTTAACCCACTGAGGAGTACCAGGGATCAAACCCGCATCCTCATGGCTACTAGTTGGCTTCGTTACAACTGAGCCACAGTGGGAACCCCAGATGTTTGATTTTACATCCCAGCTAATACTATCATATCAAGGTCCTATTGGCTGAATTTCAGATATTATGTTTCAGTTTCTAGATCCATAAACTGTTCATTGAGAAACTACCTGCCTCATAGAGCTTTGAGATAATTAAATAAATCAATTCAGTTAAAGAATGATTTCTAGCACTTAGTAAGTGCTCAATTATTTTAGCTATTCATCAGTTAGAGATACATATAACATACAAAATTTAAAGTGATCTCAAATTCCAAATTGCTTTGGCATGAGACAGAGTGTGAATACATTTCAATATCCATGTCTACATGCATACTTATGGGAATGCAGTATTTTCTCTGAAGTTACAACATGTCTGACACTATATAAGGATTTGCCTGCCCTTCACCACTGATGAAGTCCAGGTTCTCTAGAAGTCATCTTCTTAGCAATAACAGAGTCTTCAAAATTCTAGTCCCACTCTGTAACTCTCTCCCAAGCTTGAGTCTCTGCCAGTTGAAGCACACATTCCCTTTAACCTAGGAAACAACACTTCTTTCTATAATGCCAAACATTTTCATAATTCATTAAAAGCAGTGACTGTTGCCTGCCAGAAACAATACATAGATAAGCATTTGAGGTACTATTTTTCACTTGAGAGTGAAAAAGAATAAGAAAATTAACTAATCACAAAAAATTGATAAAATTATTTAAAATGCACTTCTGGTTTAGAGACCTCCTTTCTGCTTCTATATACCTGTGTGTTCTGTGGATTTTGATGCACAGAATTTGCACTATATGATAAACTAGAATAGAAAATGATACATTTCTATCTGCTTTTGATTTGATGTAAATGTTGTAGAATCATTTGACATTATCTCTAGAATAAATGAACACATGAAAGCAAGATAGCTCTGCCCTTAAACTGGCTGGCTTTGATTTAGTGTTACATCACTATCTTGTTTTATGAGTTCTGTAATATCAGCCTATTTGGCTCATAATGAATACATGATGAATAATTCATAACATGTAAAAATTAATAAAAGAAAACTGATTTTAGACACCTTATTCTGAAAAAAAAAGAACAAAGCCTCCACATAGATCATGAGACATATTTCTAAAAATAACATAGAATTTTCTGTTAAAATGAAGTCTAAAATGCAACATAGTCTTTAAGATCAAAAGCAACTTCTCTAAGTAAAGGCATTTATCTAAATGGACACAATATAACAATGTATAGGTTTATGCACAAAATTCAACATAATCATGGACAATCTTACTCTGCCACTTTTTTCAACTAATTTCAAATCATACTGAAAAATAAATTAGTTAAACTGATGACTTGTATAATGTACTGATCTCCTTAGAGAAATAGCACCAATTCCTGTAAATTCTGTAACCTTGGAAATGCGCAGTTGTGATGTGTAATGGAAGTATTTATGAGTATACTGTCATAATAGTCAAAATTCCCTAATCTTCCTACTATACTGTTTGTTCCTGTTCCTTCTTTCTTCTTCTTCTTCCATTTTTTTTTTTTTGGCTTTTTAGGGATGCACCTGTGACATATGTAAGTTCCCAGGCTAGAGGTCAAATCGGAGCTAGAGCTGAAGCCTACACCACAGCCACAGCAATGCCAGATCCAAGCCGCATCTGCGACCTACAACACAGCTCACAACAGTGCCATATCTTCAACACACCGAGTGAGGCCAGGGATGGAACCTGAATCCTCATGGATACTAGTCAGATTCTTTTCCACTGAGCCACAACGGTAACTCCCACTCTTTCCTCTTAAAAATTACCTCCCACACCGTCCAATTTTACTTTCCAGGTTTCCAAAACCTGCAATCAACCATGTTCTGAAAATATTAAGTGGAATATTCCAGAACTAAGCATTACATGTTTTAAATTGCATACCTTTGTGAGTAGTGTGGTGAAACCTTTTACATACTGCTCTGTCTCTCCCTGGACTTGAAACATCCCATTGTCTAGTCAGTTGGTAGCCCTTCTCCTCAGATTCACAGCTGCATGACAGCAATGCTTGTGTTCAAGTAATCCTTATTTTACTTGATAAAAGCCTCAAAGCTCAAGAATAGTGAGGCTGGCAGTTTGGATATGCCATAGAAGCTGTAAAGTGCCCCCTGAAAGTGAAGAGGTGAAAGTTTTCCACTTAATAAGAAAAGCAAAAAATCATATGCTGAATTTGCTTAGATCTAAATTCAGGATGAATCTTCCATCAGTGAAGTTCTGAAGAAGGAAAAAGAAAGTTGTCCTAGTTTTGAGGCCATGCCTCAAACTACTTAAAAATACCTCAAATGTGGTCGTACCTCAAACTACCTCAAATGTTGTGACCACAGTGCATGTGTGTTTATAGCAAAGATGGAAGAGGCATTACATGTGAGCAATAAGATATTTTAAGAGATATACCGCATTCATATAACTTTTATTATAATATGTTTTAAAATTGTTCTATTTTACTCTGGCTAATTACAAATTAAACTTTTATTTTAGGCCTTTATGTATAAAAAAACATAGTATATATATATATATATATATAGAGAGAGAGAGAGAGAGAGAGAGAGAGAGAGAGAGAGGGAGTTCAGTACCATCTGTGCTTCCATGCACCCTCTGAGGGTCTTGTACTGTACCCCTCCCCCAAGGAAAAGGGGGAACCACTACACTATTTTATTCTAACCTCTCTGAAAAAAAATGGCATTGAAAGCTTCAGTTCTCTTAAGGTGATATGAAAGAATTTTAATTAATGTACTGATTTTTCTGCAAAGGGATGGGTCCCACTCACGTGGAATAGGTAGATCTTTCAAATTGATGAGGTTACCTTCAGAGCTTTTCATCTATGACTGGAAATGTCCCATTAGTGAAGGATATAAATAGAATTCTCTATGTCAATCATCTATCTGTTCTCTATGAGGTAAAAATGAAGACAAAGTGCCAAGAAATGGAGATGTCTACATAGCACTGATTCTGAAAGGGGCATGGCATGTAGTGGACCTGAAGAAAGATCCTCATACTTCGGAAACCGCTCCGGAAGAGGATAAGTCCCTCTCCTCTGATAATGTAAATTTTTATTGACTGTCCCCTGTATCTTTTTCTTTACATAATCGTGCTTTCTTCATTTTCATACCCTGAGCCTTTGAGATGGAATTGAGCCAGTTATTTTCTAAATGATACTTGAAAGGACTAAAGTTTAGTACATTCCAAATAAATATAAAAGGTATCACTCAGTCCACAGCTTCAATTGTACAATAAATATTGCATTTCTTAACTTTGTTCTTAATCCTGAGGCAGCATTTTGCTGGACTGATAGGAAAATCCAGCTCAGGCAGTAGTAGAGCATATTTGCACTCTCCAGGGACCTTGAAAGACCTCGGAGGTTTACATCTCTTTGTAAAATGGAGGAAAGACCTGTAATGTCAATGGAGCATAGTCAGCATGAATCTTCTTATCTAAGCCCTGCCTGGTCTCTTGTCCTTTGCTTTGTGTCTGCATGTGCATCAGCAATGGAGAACAGAAATTTCTGAGAATGGAATTCCGATGCCTGAAGTCTAGCTTCCCACTGTCACAATACAGTCCTCCTTTCAAGGTCTCTCTCATCCAACCACTCTCAAGATTACTCAGGTTCTAGGAAACCACGTCCATGAATCTCCTTATCATTTTGGGAGAGAACACTCTATTTTTCTGCCCCTAAATAGCAAGCCTAGGAATTGTCACTATCTGAATGGTCACAGATATTTGTTGTCATGCATTGGATGGTCAGAACTTCGAAAGACTGCAGCAAGTAAATGGAGTAATGGGTGATGCAGCACTCTGATCAGCCATCAGTCAATCAGTAAAATTCCTCTTTTCATACTATGTGACATCAACTCAAACTCAGCACAAACCTTAAGACTGACCAATGGTATCTGTTTATACTTTGTATTATATAGCATGTTAGCAATTGGTTGTGGTGGTGACCACTAAAAGGCAATAATCTCTTCTCTGATTATACCATCTATAGGTTTAACCTCTTATCTCAGGAAAACACTACAGAGTTAGACTAAATCATTTATTTTTGTGTAATTCATCCAGTGGCAAATAGTCTCATAGTCTGTAATCCACTGGCCTAAGGGTGTAGAGAGGGCAGAGTAAAGGATAAAGCTCAAAAACCCAAGGAGTTATTTCATACAACACTTTAAAACAACAAAAATTTCTCCATTCATATGCTATCTATTCTTTTTTTGGACCAGATACCAATTCCTTACATATTATTGAAAAACAATACAAGACATATAACTAGGACAATCATTTCAGGACAATTATTTAAGTACTTTCTTTTCCTCACACTATCGTGTATATTCACCAAAGATTTCTTATGATATGCACATTAAAACTGATTTTAACTATTTTAGGCCATGTGCATTGCATTTAGAGGAATAGAATCATTTTTTGCCCTCAAATGACTTATTGCTCTGTGGGTTAACACTTATATGTGGCATATTAGAACATCCAGATTCTGATAAATTTTAGCAGTCTTATACAGTGAATTTGCTTTCAGTGAAACATAGGCCACCAACTTCATGTTGACATTTGCTTTTTATTTCTGTGTGAGTTTGTTTTAATTATCCAAGAGCAGTTATGTGGAAGCCTGACTTTAAACACTAAAGACTCTATTAACAATTGAAAAAGAGTGTATCCCACTGAGAAAAAGCACTGAGGTCAAAATTGGCTTTCATTATATTCTGAGTTCATTAAGTACTACATTGAAAATCAGAAAAGTATTAAAGACTTCAATTTTATTACTTATTTGTAAAGTATTATAATAACTCACGTTAAAAACGAAGTATTACAACTATAAAAGAATTTTTGTTTATTAAGACAATATGGAAGATGAGCTCACATTACCCTTTAAAAGAGAGTCTGTTCAGATACATTTTACTAGACATATCTTATTGAAGGAAAGACAACATGCTCTCTGAAACAATTCAGATTAAACCATAATCTGTTAGAGTTCTTTGAAGGGGAAAACCTATTAAGAACAATGAAGAAGAAAATATAGGAAGAAAAAGTTAACCTAAACATATTTAAATATATTTAACTACATTTATAGTTAAATGCAAATGTCACGATATTCTATATCAAAGACTACAAAAAACAGAGTAATGGAACTGTGGAACACTGTTTCATTTTAGGTAAAGACAAAGTTTAAATAAAGGCTCAAGAAAACAACAAGTGGATAACTGATTTTATGTGCTAAAGAAGCATAAATTAAATAGCAAGGCTGAATGTGTACAAGTAAAAGTCACTCAGACTATTAAAAAAACTATGACTTATTAGAGCACTTCATAAATATATATATATATATGCGTATATATATATTTATATGTATGCATATGCATACACACATATGATTTTGTAAAAACATTACAGAATTTTAAAACTACTGATGTATCTGAACACTTCTCTGCACCTCCTATTAATATTCCACTCCATTCCATGTGGAGATACAGATCATGGCAAAAATCCACAAAAAATAGCAAGGCTAATAGACAACTGACAATAAGTATCAGAGCAAAATTCTTCAATTAACACTAAGATATATGAAGTTAGTCTAATAAAGTCCTACCCTATCTTCAACCTAAAGAAGAAAGACTAGTCTGAAAACATGCAATGAGGATAAATTATTTTGAGCATTTAATAATATCCACCTGAATAAGTAAAAGGAAAACTACCTAAGAAAATATAATCCTAAAAAAAATCGTAATAGGATATTAAAATATTTTTCAGTACTTGATAGAAAAAAAGGCTAAAAATCAAAAAATATGAATAATATAATTATTCAGTATAATTTGATCTGTGATTATTAAAGTTATTCTGTTATTGCAACTTATAAAGTAAAATAAAATATTTAAGACCTCATATATCATTTTCATAATAAGACCATTTTCCCACAAATTCATTAGAGAAAAGATTATGTAGTTCATAAACTTTCACCAGAGTACAATCATTGATAATAAATTGTTAAACAAATAACCAGACATTTATCCTAAAATGTGACCAAATAAATTCTCACTTCAGGGCTTAAGTAGCCTCTCCAGCTTAAATTAGAAATGACTGCGTGCCATTTGGATTTGGGGATTTGGAATGTCACAGGGAATTTCTCTGTGCCCAGAAGGGTTTGAGAACTGTAGAATGGAAAATATCTGAACCAGATGGGAATATGATTGATTGCTTATTAATCCAATGTAGACAAATGACAATTTCAGCCCAGTTATGCCATCAATACCCCCTACACTAACTATTCTTAATGTAAGCCTGTGAAAATTAAGAACAAGTCAAAGAAAAGGGGATAAAATGAGAGAAATTCCAACCGCAAGAGATTTGCCCTAATTGACAATACTACATTTCATCTCCAGGGGGTGACAAAATGAAGCCTTGAGATGGAAATCAATTTAAATTTTATCTTAAAGTAATAAATCTCACCCCAAGGAAGAAATCCATACTTACACTGCGGACAGAAGAAAATGATCCAACAGAAATGACTCAACATACGGCATTCAGTTTTTAGAAAATATAATGATAAATAGAAAAAATGTCAATGGTATTTTTATTAAAATAATGGCATAATTTAGAATAATTATTCTAAATTTAGATTTAGATTTGAGTAATTTAGATAGTATTTTAAATAATTCTAAGACATTGAAATACAAAAGAAAATAATATTGCATTAAGAAATTTATTTAGATAATGAGAAAAATATTATGAATAAGATAATATGTAATCATTTTAAGCAATTACCAATTCAAATCCTTGCAAAGCTAATTAATAAAATAAGATAAAATGAAATAGATTCCATAGGAGATGAAAATTAAGAAATCAACAAATAAATAAAATAAAGGTAACCTAAGGTAAGAGAAAATATACACCTAAATAAATAATATGGCAGAATAGATTATTGTTCACCACTCTTTACTTCCTCCTTGTAATTATACATCCACTTTTTTTGCCATATTACTCAGCAGTACATATCACTACAGAAGTTTGGATATATTTCTCCATTCCAGTGATGTTGATCTTGACCTGTCAAATTCTTTAGTCAAAGAAGTGTTAACTGAAATAGTATGAATACAGGCAATAGATATTCTTGCATGACTTGGCTAAATCTCTTGCAATTGTGCCTTTCACTATAAGAAGAATAAGGATCAAGTAGTGAACGGCAAAAAAAAAAAAAAAAATGTGTTCTTGTTGAGCAGAACATAACCTGCAGCTAGAGGTAAACCCAGCTAATTCCACACTAATCAGGCAGAATTGAAGCCAACCCACAAAAGGACCCATAAAGAGAAATACACGCTTTCCTCCTTAGCCACTAAATTTGCAGCTGGTCTGCAAACACTGTTACTGGTATAACTAATATATCTAATAATTTAGAAAAATATAAATTTAATGACTGATAAAGTTTTTTTCAAGTCCCAAACTATGCTTTATTGAATAGATCTCTTAGAAGATCTCCATAATAACCAGCAGGGCTAGGATCAGGGTAACAAGTTCTCAATATGAACAGTGATATTCAAATCTCAAATTCTGTTTGATCCTCAATTTTCCATCATTTTTTTCTTTCTAATAATAAAGATATATATGTATATATATTATATATAAAATACGTATATGTGTCTGTGTGTTGGAGAGATAGTTATGAATATGTAAATGAGAACAAATTTTAAAATGAGTCATAACAACCCCTAAAGTAATGACCATTGTTACCTATTCTTTTTCTTGTAGTTTTTTTTTCCATTTTCATAGCAAATTTATGCTATAATGATGTGTATTCCTAAAAACTTCTGTAATTTTTACAAAATTATCACATTGTCTTTTTTACCAAAACTTCCTTAACATTATCTAACGCTTATTTATATTGAAATGTGTGGCTGACTTCACAATGGCTTTTTGATAAACTGTTAATTCCAATTATCAGAATTCACTCAGAAACAAATAAATATTGTGGCATGTAGGAAGGAGAAAACCAAAATCTTTCAAGATGAAATAGCTACAGAAAGTTTTGCATCTAGATATTTTTAGAGTTCTTGAAGGAGTTCCTGTTGTGGCACTGTGGGTTAGTGATCAGGCTGGTCTCTGTGGTGGTGCCAGTTTGAGCCCAGTTCATTGGGTTAAGGACCCAGCATTGCTAGAGATGTGGAGTAGGTCACAGCCCCAGCTCAGACTCAGCCCTTGGCCTGGGAAGTTCCATATCCTACGGGTGTAGTCAAAAAAAAAAAAAGTCCTTGCAAAATTTATTGAACATAGCACATTTTTAGAATGCAGAAACTATATAACCTATTTGGGATGTTTGCTTTATTTGAGCATTAAAGGCCGACAATATGTATCTCACCTTCCATACACACAGTAACAAGACCTACTAATAATTTTAATTATGAAGATTTTTTGAGATAAACAAGATACGAAGACATCACATTTTGTGAAATAATATGGACCATCACCTTAAAATGCTTACTCCAGTATAAGCATTCAATATAAATTAGTATGAGGCAATTTAGGGATTTTTTCAGAATATATCATAAGTGAATAATAAAATTAAAGCCTACAGGTTTTTATCAGGATACGTATTTATTTACTTTATTATAAGAGATACTTCCTCCAAACTTTATTTCTCTTTCATGTAATGATCAAGAAGCAAGCATCTTAGGGCTGTACTTGTGCCTCTGTTCCACAAGTTTCCTTAGTATGTTATTCCAAGATGAGACTATCTGTCAAGAGAGGGGATATATTATTTCCTGATCACTTGCTGTTAAAGGGAAGATTGGGGCAATAAACAATATGTCCCCTATCAAGAAGGAAGTGTCCTGGATGCTGCAAATTATCTTTCACCTCTTATTTCTATGATCTACATTTAACTACATGGCCATACACACAAGGAGCAGTGCTAAAATATTTATTTCTTAAGATGAAATGCTATGTGCGCAAAGAAACAAAGAATTTTATTGCTATGAGGGAAAAGATGTTAGAGACAACTGAAGTTTCTGAAAAACTATTTTATGAAAGTCAAGAGATATTTCGGATAAAACGTCTTGAATACAGAGAATTGGAGGATACTTCCATTCAATGGCAATGGCTATTATCTTAAACTGATAACTGCTGTGAAACTGAAAAAAAGGAAACATTAGAAGCATCCATTGAAACCAAGCAAGTCCCTGTTGCACCACCCATGTACAAATCTTTTCCATGAGCCTCTGTTCCTTGTTCCTAAGAAGTAGGCTTCATTCAGTTGCCTTGACCTTCCCTTTTCCAAAGGGCAGATTCAAATAGTTGCTTATTAGGGAAAGAAGGAAATGTAGAAACAAAACAAGGGGCAGCCAACAAACAACTGTGCAGCAATAGGTGAGGGAACTGGTTACCCCTCAAGGAACATATATAGCAATATATCTTTGAATTCCTCTGCAAGAACTAAGGCCCTGACCCAGGTTCAAAATGGTAACTTCAGACTGAGCACCAGATTCTTGGAATATCATTCTGTAACCGCCAACCAATCAATCAGAAGACAGTGGGCCCAAAGTGAAAGACAATGGAGACTCCGATTCTCTCCTCAAATGTTTAACTGCAATTAACTTCCCCTTCCTCCCTTTAAAAATTATATGGTCTAGCAAAATCTTCAGAGCTGGCTTGTGGACATGAGTCTACCTTCTTCCGAAGAGGTGACCTCCTGAATAAAGCAAATTTTCCTTTCCAACTCACACTTGTCTCTCGACTATTGGCTTTCAAGTGGCCCACAAAGCAAACTGAATTTGATAACATGATAACATGTTAAAGTTTGAAATAGAACAAATTTGACCCCAATAAAAATATTTTGTAAAACATTATATTAAAATATATATAGGAGTTCCCAGCATGGCTCAGTGGCTAACGGATATGACTAGTATCCATAAAGATGCAGGTTCAGTCCCTGGCCTTGCTCAAGTGCGTTAAGAATCTGGCATTGCAGTGAACTGTGGTGTAGGTCACTGACTTGGCTCAGATCTGGCATTGCTGTGGCTGTGGCTAGGCCAGCAGCTACTGCTCCAATTCCATTACTAGCCTGGGACTCTCCATATGCTACAAGTGCGGCCCTAAAAAGACAAAAAATAAATAAAATAAATAAAAGTAAAGTAAATTTTAAAAGACACAAAGATGGACAATGAAGAGGCAGAGACAAAAGTATCATCTTCTTTTAGCACTTTAGGATACACTGAAAATTCAAAATAATCAACTCAACAAAACATAAATTCAATAAGAAGGCAATTTATATATATAAATACATAAGTATATTACTGTATTACAGAAGAACTTGAATGATAGCAACAAATGTAAAAATAATTTAAAAATAAAATAAAATTCTCAAGAAATATCTGGGATATATATATGCATAGAAAAAGTAGTATTAAAAGATATTCTGGGAATTCTCTTTGTGGCTCAGCAGGTAACAAACCCGACTATGATCCACGAGAATGTGGGCTCAATCCCTGACCTCACTCAGTGGGTTAAGGATCCAGCCTTGCCATAAGCTGTAGTGCAGGTCACAGACAAGACTCAGATCCTGCATTTCTTTGGCTATGGCATAGGCCAGCAGCTGTAGCTCCTATTTGAGCCCTAGCCTGGGAACTTCCACATGCCTCAGGTGTGGTCCTAAAATGCAAAAAAAAAAAAAAAGAAAGAAAAAAAGGATATTCTAATGGTGATGGAAATGTTCTAAAATTAGGTTTTGATGATGGATATACAACTATAAATATAATAAAAATCATTGGATTATTTTTTCACATATGTTCTAAATTTGAATGTCATAAAATAGCGTATTTCTGATACAAATCCTTATGAATATAATACGTCAATTTTCCTTTTAAGCACTTGAATTTCAGGTATAAAGAGGGATTATATTAAATGTTTTGGAAGTTGGCAATATGCTTCAAAAATATCTGGTAAAATAAAAGTTCCAAATAATAACAAAAAGAAACTAAGTTTGAAAATGTACGGATTTTATACATTAGATTTTAGAATTCACTTTTTAATCAGCATAATAAAGAATACTGATAAAAATAAGTGGATACAAAAACAAATCAGATTGGCAGAGCCGGAATCCCGAGGAACTGAAATTTAGGAATAAATTTTAGAATATCTTGTTTTGTAAATGATGATAGGATATTCGAAATGCCATGCTGCAGGACTAGGATGATTATACTTTACTCTATATAGCATCATTTAGCAGTTTGCATCAAATGTCATAAAATTACATTTAGATTCAGTATGTCCATTACTAACAATTTAAACTAAATAACTAAGAAATATTTAAGAATATTACAATATTTAAAAATTTACTAAATAATAATAAACATTAGAATCATTTGACTAGACAGCAATAGATGATGCATTACATAAAATGTTGCAGATTTGTGTAAAGATGCTGTTTGGTCATTAAAGATCATGCCACAAATCAATGTCTAACCTCTTGCTTGCAATGTATTTCTAAATTATGTTTTTGAAGTATATAAACATGACCCTAATTTTTAGATTTATACTATATATGAATAAATCTTTTAATTTTAAATTATGATGGGTTAATCCCTATATATCACCCTAGCTCCTCATTCTTATTTTAAGTTCAGTTACTCCACAAATTTTGATTAGCATAAAAGTCATATCCTTTTACATATTAAAGCCTTTTATAATACAACAAAGATTACCTGCATGCAGATAAGACACCGGTATGCAGAAAAGTGTAAAATATTACTGGAATATAATGAAGACATAAGTAAATTAATACATATCACTCTATATATGGAGAGACACTTTATCAGTTAAATAATAATAAAAAGAAACTAAGACATGACTCCTCCTCAAGTAATCTATAGATGTAGAACAATTCCAACTACAAAGCTAACAGGATTTCATACAGAATTAGAAGAATCAATTCTAAAATACTATTAAAAAACAAAATTTCAAGGATATAAAAGGTTCTTGTTTTAGGAGACTTGACCTTTCACATATCAAGATTTATCTACAACTAAAGTAGTTAAGACAGTGAGACTGGCACATAAATAGACAAAAAGATCAATAAAACAAAGGGTTTTTAATTTGATTAAACATATATGGAATTTAATATACAAAAACAGTGGCATTGAAGATGTATGAGGAAAGCAGGGACAAAATAAACAGGAAAGCTCATTATCTATAAAGAAAAAAAGCAAGAACAATGTTATCAATCTCACATAAACAGAGAATTAAAATCCAAATCATTTAAAGGTGTCATAATCTCATGTTAAAGGATTTTTTTAAACAGTGTTTGAAGACAATAGCAAAAAGATGTGGGTCTTGATAAAAGATTTCTAAATTTAACTGTATAAAAATTAAAACATTGTGGGGGAAAATAAACTACACTTGAAAGAAAATACCTGCTATACATATGTCTTACCAAAATAATTAGTATGTAAAGACGATAATTATAAATCAACAATTGAAATAGCATACAACATTGTATGAAATGTGCAAAAGACATAAAAAGCTAGACTTACTATTGAACCAGTACACAAAGATATAAGGTTACAATCCTTTATATCCATCTTCTTTTCTGATTGGCCTTGTATCTGTTTTCATTGGCTGTTGCCTTTTTGTACCAGTTGCTAAATGTTTAGAATATTATTCCATGAACAAGGCATTTTACACCATAGGAAATAAATATGGCCAGTAAACAAGTAATGAGGGAAACACAAATTGTGACACTAATGAGATCAATGGATTGGAAAAATATGAGTTTTAGCAATACCAAATGGTGAGGAGAACACAAGTCAACTGGATCTTTTACAAACAGCTTATGTGAGTTTAAATTCACTGAAGAGTTTGGGGAAACAATTTGAAATTTCTTTGAGTCCCACGGTATTCCATGGTCCCACTGTTCAACCCTTAGAGATATATCCAAGAGAAATATTGCATATGTGTGGCAGAAATATAATCTTCCCTTTTCTCTAATATTTCCTGCTCTAAGGGAATATTTTTCTCCATTTTGCCTCTGAAAATACTTGCCTCTTCAAGCCTACTAGTCCCTTCAAGCCTATGCCAAAAAGTAGGTTGTTTGTAAATAACTTTGGCATTCAGTCCTGTAAAACAAAGGGAATACAAACACTTACCTAATGTGATTAAGCCAAGGTAAGAAAAAAGAAATTAATATGTAAATAATTTTTCTAGTCTGTAGTGATGACAGTATCAGCCACCATTTGTGCCTGAAATTTTACAAAGCTTTTGCCATAACTAATTCAAGTAATCGTCACATATCTCCATGAAGTCTGGGCTTTTATTACACTTTTCCATAAATTAAGAAACCAAGGTACAGAAAGATTAAAATGACTCAACCAAATTCCTATAGCATGGAAACAGCAGAGTCCAGGAGATCAAACTGCATGATCTGACTCTGAAGCCCCAGCACTCAACCACTACATTAAACTCCTTCTCAATCTCTAGGACAGCTGTGGCATCTGTACCAACAATGGCGGCCCCTGGTAATCATGAAAAACATGAACTACACCTGGGACGTAGTCATTTGTATCAGAATTGGTTAGCTTATCAGTGTGAATCAATTGGTGAACTTTCCTTGGGGATTTGCAATGGATTATGTGACCTTGGAATGAATATCCAGGAAAAGCAGAGAGGAAGAAACAGAGGTAGTGGCTTAAAACAAAACAACATATTGTCAAGATCTTTAGCTCATCAATAAATTGTATTTACTAAAAATTTCATGAGAATTTGGTTAGAAAGAGATAACATGTTATAATGAGATTTGGAGTTCATTTATCAAACATACATGTTATCACTAATAAGATTAATTATTGGATACTATCTAATATAATATTTTAATGGTACTCAATTACTTCTATTACTTAATTTTAACATCAAATATTTATTATTTTTCTGGTCTTATTGAGAAATAATTAGTGTACATGACTGTACAGGTTTAAGGCATACAGCATGATGGTTTGATTTTTAAATATTATGAAATGATTACCAAAATAGATTCAGTTAATGTCCATCTTTTCATATAAATTACAATTAACAAAAAAGAAAGAGGAACAAGAAAAGGAAAAAAGTTCTCCTTGAGATGAGAAATCTGGGGATTTAATCCATTAACAACTTTTATATATACCATCCTGCCATATTGGCTATTCTAATACTTCATTTTAACCTGATTTTAAAAAAGAAAATAAGTAAAGTATTAGTAAATGACCGAATCGAGGGTCAGAGAATTAAGAATTACTCAAAATAATTACCTCAGTGCTCATCGCTGTCTTAAAATTTTCAAATTACTTTCTTTAAAAGCAAATATTTTCTTACTCATATTTTCCTACAATTTATATTTTTCTCCTTGAAACAAGATTTATTGTGTTCATCCAGACTCTTTCCACTCCCACCAAAAAGTCTTTAGGCTTGATTTTGTTAGTAAAGACTGTAGGCAATTGCATTTTCTTTCTTCACATTAACTATAAAAAGTAAATTTGTTTTCATAACATAATTCAGTGTCTTAACAAATTAAAACTGCTTAATGCAGCCCATGACCCAGGTAGCCTCTTACTGAGATAATGTACAAGATAAGAGAGTCAAGCTTGACGGAGTTTATTCAGGAGGACCTCATTCAGACACAGCTCTGAAGCACAATTCAGATTGCACAGCATGCTATAAATTCATTGCATCTCCACAGTGAGAGGGGGAGGACAAAAAACATTAAGAATTATTTTGTTATTGTTGCTGGAGTTGCATGAAAATGCAGTCAACAGTAAAATGTAAGATGTTAAAAGATAGAAAAGATTATATTGTAGTGTATACTGGTTTAACTCTGCCATAATTAAATTTGGAAAATGTCATATGTAAATATAACTGTGGAGCTTCTACATAAAGTAAGAAAAGAGTCTTTGTAAAAAGATATATGGCTCGAATAACATAAAATCAAAATGGAATAAAATATAATTTTGTTCACTAATTTAGGATTAGGAAGAGTCAGCACATAATTAAATTTATTACTTTAATTCATTGACCAGAATATCCAAGGTTTATACTGTTCTAGGGAATAGACTTTATTTCAAGGTTTTAAATTTTTTTGGAATTACCATAAACATTTTAAATATTTCATGCAACATTTTATTTGAAATAATAATTGCTTCACAAAAGTTCTATGATGATCCAAAGTGGCATACTAAATTTTTTGATATGCTTTAAATTTTTATAAGCCCTCTCATTTCTAGACACCACTACAGAAACATATAACTGATAATTTTCTTTATAGGATATTTTTAAAAACTACCCATTCCTCTAGGAGAGCAATTTTATGGTGGAAATAGATCTGAGTTCTATTTTTTAAAGTATATCAGTAAATTTTTCTTACTAGAATTTCACCTGAAAACTTTCTTATTAACAGTTTTTTTTTAATGTTTGAACTTTTACTTTTAGCAAAAACATTATGAAGAATATGTCCAAGGAATATTCCTTTCGGCATCCACATTAAAAATTTCAGCTGATCATTAAATGCTTAAATTTGATTTATCAGAACCAAAAATCTGAGAATCTATAACATATGGTTGCTATGTGCTAGACATACTGAGAGATATGAGGAAGGTACCGTGACTTTTACTTCAGGTTATGTTCCAGATATGTTCCCCTTTATCCACGTATTCTTTATAGACAGAAAGAGGTGACAAAAAAATCAGGGGAAATTTTTTGCAATTAATTCTGCTGTAAATTCTGTTTAATACAGGACAAAATTACTGATGATTTCACCAATGAAATATTCTGTCTACAGTCTACCATGAAAGAACCTCACACCAACTATATAATATTTTGCTAACACTGGCAGTAAATCAATTGAATAAACAGTAACCATTTGGCTGTTGGACATCAGGTGAGTCCAGTGTGATATAACTGGCTTAGACTTAGTAAAATATTTAAGAATATTTAGTGCAGACCAGAGATGGTGGCATAGCAACAGAAGTAGAGGTCAGAGAGAAGTGACCGTGAGCCAGCAATTGGAGGCAAATCTAGAAGCTGCAAACAGCTAGGAAATTGTTTCTCCACCTTGGGTCTCCAGGATCATAGGCCCTGCTAACCCATTTTAGATTTCTGGCCTTCAGCAATTTAGGATAAGATAATGTATTTGTTCTATATTTGTTTTTTGAGATACCTCCATACAGTTTTTCATAGCAGATGAACCAATAGTTGGTTCACTTAGCTGCACAAAGAAATTGACAGAACATTGTAAATCAACTACAATAAAAACATTTAAAAAAATACATTTGTTCTATTTTAAGCTACTGAATCTGAAGCTATCTGTTACAGCACCAACATAAAATTATTACATCAGCTTTTCAGTGATAACCTGAAGTAAAAGTCACGGTACCTTCCTCATATCTCTCAGTATGTCTAGCACATAGCAACTATATGTTATAGATTCTCAGATTTTTGGTTCCGATAAATCAAATTTAAGCATTTAATGATCAGCTGATATTTTTAATGTGGATGCAGAAAGGAATATTCCTTGGACATGTTCTTCACAAAGTTTTTGCTAAAAGTAGAAGTTCAAACATTAAAAAAAACTGTTAATAAGAAAGTTTTCAGGTGAAATTCTAGTAAGAAAAATTTACTGATATACTTCAAAAAATAGAACTCAGATCTATTTCCACCATAAAATTTCAATGACGAAATTATATTTAAGTATCTCGAAATGTCTTCTGAATTGCTTCACTCTAAGAAATGTGTTTAACCAATTTAAATATAATACTGAATAATGATTTTGTGCAGAATTTTGGACAGAAAATTATGACTTTAACCATAAACTTCAATAATCTGAATGATGTGGTCTTACACACTGCAAGGCATATGCATGATTGCATTTCCTTCATCTTAGTAAAGCTTGCAGATCCTGTATTCAATTTTCCTAGAATTTAAGAGTTTATCTAGGTTACATTCTTCAGAAAAAGAAATGTTATAAAGTTTCTCCTAGGCAAATTATTTTTGAAAAATATTTTCTGGCTTAAGACTTTTGAAATCAAAATCGTCTACCTCTGTACAAGTTTATTTACTGTGAATAGGTAGGATGGGAGAATTTAGCTATTTGCAATTTTAAGTCAAGTCAAAAAATATTTGACCTTAGACCTAAAATTAAAAACATTAAAAAGTACAAACTTCAAGTTATAAAATGTCATGAGATGTAAGGTACATAGTCACCCTGACTATAGTCACCATGCTAACGCTACTACTAATATTGTTTGCCCATTTCAAAGTTGCTAAGGAGTAAATCTTAAAAATTTCACATCAGGAGTTCCTGTCTTGTCTCAGCAGTTAACGAACTCAACTAGCATCCATGATGGTGCGGGTTTGATCCCTGGCCTTGATCAGTGGGTTAAGGATCTGGCATTGCCATGAGCTGTGGTGAAATCACAGACACGGCTCAGATCCTGTGTCACTGTGGCTGCGCTGTATGCCAGCACCTGTAGCTCCAGTTGGACCCCTAGCCTGGGAACCTCCATATGCTATGGGTGAGGCCCTAAAAAAAAGAAAAAAAGTTCACATTACAAGAAAAAAAATTGTGTAACTGATGCCAGAAAGAAGTTACCAGAATCCGGGTTCTCCTTGATGTAGCCAAAGAACTAACTTCACGAACAAACAGGCAGCAAGCAAGCAAAGTCTGTATTACAGGAAAGCAAACAGCTCCCAGGACAGCTGGGAGGGAGAAGAAGAATCCCCCTCTCTATTGTCTTATAGAGGCTTTTATACTTTAAAGATGGGGTACTAACATGGGGTCCAGAAAGATGTGGTTTTCTCCCATTGGCGTTGCCTAGTAACCTATATCAGTCCTTGTCCAATAGGAGTCTTAGGAGTGGAAATGTCCCGTAAGTCTCATGGTTTCTTTCCCCTTCTCCTCCCATAGACTAAGTCACAAGGGTTTACAGATTAACGTTCATCTGGGCATAGGTACACTCCCTATAGTAAACAAGGTCTGTGGGGATGTTACTCCCTGGAGCCCTTAAGCCACAAATATTAATCAATAGCCGTTTCAAAGAATGCTACCTAATTATTATTCTGCCTCATAACTATATGTGGCTACGGATGTTAATTAGACCTGCAATAAATGTTTTGCAAAATATGTAGATATGGAATCATTGTGTTACACAGCTAAATTAATATATTGTTATGGTATTAATAACATTGCTTTATATGTCAGTTGTACCACAATAAAAATTATTTCACTTTCCCCTCTCACTTTAAGAACTCTGAAAATTCACAGAAATTCTGAAAATTGTCTAGAAGTTAACCTTGAACTCACTTGCTAATTATACTCAGTGACTTCTCAGAAGTGTTCGATGAAATAACTGAATCTTCTACTCTGTTCTGTTAACAAAATTATAAATTCAAAAATATCACATAACCTTTATAAAAAGAGAGATTCTGTGTGACCTTGACACTTGATGTGAGGAGGGCTGAGTCTGCCTTATTGAGCTATAAAACATTCCAGCTGTGCTGATCAGAAAGATAATCTGAATTTCTCTGCACATTTGAATTGTATATTTACGCTTCGTCTGTTTTATGTGGATGAAATGAGATGCCAGTGAGATATTTTCTGTTTTCTAGAATTGGTAACTAAAGTCCACTGTGAAGAAATGACACATAACGCACCACATTCTAGTTTCAGACAATCCTTAACTCTTTTTTTTTTTTTTTTCTTTTCTTAGGGCTACACTCCATGGCATATGGAAGTTCCTAGGATAGGGGTCAAATCCAAGCTGTACCTGCCAGCCTTATGCCCCAGCCACAGCAATGCAGGATCTGCCACCCACACCACGTCTGCTACCTATACCACAGCTCACAGCAAGGCTAGATCCTTAACTCCCTGAGCCACTGAGCGGGGGTAGGGATTGAACCTGCTTCCTCATGGATACTAGTTAGGTATCTGAGCCATGAAGGGAGTTCCAGAAATCACTAACTCTTTGTGCCATCCACTTCCCCTAAGCGCCTTGTCATTTTCTGCTGTACTTCCACTATTAGGTAAGTAAATGACAAAGACTAACAATTTTATGGAAATCTATTTTACATATAGCTTTCTTTTCAAATTATGCAATGCTAAGATGTCGAAAACAAGTATATTTGCCTTATAAAGGTAATAATTGACTTTGAAAGAGGGATACATGCAAACAAATTATAATAAAAGTGGAGACCATTAGTTAATGTGGAAAGTACAGGGCAAAACAGTTGATGTTTGGAGCATTCAAGATCTGGGGAAAAAATTTGATTGCTAGGTTTGTTAACATTTTTAAAAAAGTGGTTATGGATAAGTTAATTCTCTTCTGTTTAAGGCCAACCAAAGTTTTTGAGTGACATGAAACCGTTTCTTGAATTTAAGCAAGGTTTTTACCCATTGAAACATTCACAGGTCACTTACTCTATGTTAACAGCACTAGGATATGAGGACTTGAAGACCATACGGGATTTTATGATCTATCTACCCGGGGAACAAAGTACAACGCCTGCACTTTACTCTGTTACAAAACCATGCTGTTTTCCTTTAACTGAATGATTAAGTCATTGATTCCTGACCACAAAACATGTCTAAAAATTATTCTTTTTACGGAAACATTTGTTAAGATGGAAAGAGGCTGTGATTTAGTGTAGTTATCACACCCATTCCTCAAACAGGAAATTAATCTAATAGGGGATTGGTTTTGCAGTTAGGGTGAGTTTTCTTCTTTCTTTCCAGACTGCAACAAATTGCGAGAAATTTCTTGCGTAAAAGCAGGTGGACCTTAAGATTTTGGTACCAAGTACCTTGATAAGTATTCAAAAGACCTTTTTTATTGTTTTTGTAGAATGAATAAAAATGAAGCAGAATGTAGATTTCAAGAAACCGTAGACATTTAAGAAGATGTTTATTTAAAATTTGGTGACAAACTGTTATTTTTCCTTTTTTTCTTTCCCTATTTGATTTCTGAAAATTCACCAGAAAAATGAACAAATATAATTAGAAGACTAGTTGTGCCCAGCTTGAGTTCTATGGGGATGGCTTTGATGGATTTCTCCTTTAAAAAAGTGTCTTGAAGAGAATTTTCGTTGCTAGTTTTTAGCTAAAAGTCATTTATCTGTAATATGACATGCTTATCTTCAATAATTCATTCAACAGCAATTACTTATTCAGTACCAATTAAAAAGGAAAAGAGATTAAATAAAAAATAAAATCAGAAATATAAACATAAAAAATGTAGGTGTTACATAAGATCTAGGTGTGAGTGTTTGCATGTGTGTGTATCTTTCTAAAACACAAAGCTATGGTTGCTACAATTAGAATTACATACATAATTCTGAAAATATTTGTATTTAAGAACAAGGTAAATATTTTAAAATATAATTTATTTGAATTAATAAAACAAAAATTAAATGGATTTTCTGGAAAATTTCCCAGACTCTATTATTGTATCAGAAATTCTATCTCTAAGCTAATGTTAATATCTTGTCAATATATTCATGTACAGGCACACCTCATTTATTGCACTTAACAGATACTCTTTTTTTTACAAACTGAGGGTGTGTAAAATAAGCTTGTGTCGTCAGGTTATGGTTAAACTTTTTCTTTACCGATAAAGTATTTTTAAATTACATACATTGCTTTTTAGACATAATGCTGTTTACACTCAATATAGTATAAATATGAATTTTTATACTGGAAAATCAAAAGATGTATGTGATTAGCTTTATTGGAATATTTATTGTGGCAGTCTGGAACTAAACACACAATGTTCCAAGGTGTGTGTGTGTGTGTGTGTGTGTGTGTGTGTGTGTGTGTGTGTGTGTAAGTTTCTCAGAGTTCTCCAAAGAAACAAAACCAACAAGTTATATATAAAAATATAGAAAGATGTCAATTGAGGATTTGGCTCTCATGATTATGAAGGCTAAGATGTCTTATGATCTGCTCTCTGCAAGCTGGAGGCCCACTAAAGTCAGTGGTGCATTATAGTCCAAACTCAAAGGCCTAAGAACAAGGGGTCCAACGAGTTAAGACTTCCTAGTCTGAAGATTCAAGAGCCAGAGGGCTTATGGTGAAAGGACTGGTCCAAGTGGAGTCCATAGGCCAGAGAACCAGGAAAGTTGCTCTACACGGTCAGAGGAATAATGCCCAAGTTCAAGCAAAGAGAATATTTGCACCTCTTGTATCTTTTTGTTCTGTTCCAGCCTCAACAAATTAGATGGTGCCCGCTGGTATTGGTGAAGATGATATTCTTTATTCACTCTACCAATTTGAATCCCTTTAGAAAATATCCTCACAGAGGAGTTCCCATCGTGGCTCAGAGGAAACTAGCATCCATGAGGACACAGGTTTGATCTCTGTCGTCACTCTGTGGGTTAAGGCTCTGGCATTGCAGTGAGCTGTGGTGTAGGTTGCAGACTTGACTCAGATCCTGTGTTGCTGTGGCTGTGGTGTAGGCCAGTGGCTACAGTTCCAATTTGACCCCTAGCCTGGGAACTTCCATATGCCATGAGTGCAACCCCAAAAGACAAGATATATATATATATATATATATATCTCCTCACAGATACACCCAGAAAAAAATGTTTCGCCAATTATCTGGGCATACCTGACCAAATTAACACATACAAGTAACCGTAACATAGAAATAGAGATAGAAAATATAATATGTAACATATATACACATATATTAAAAAGATGCTATGAATTGGTGATGGAAATAAGTTTCTAGTAAGAACATAAGAGGTTTCCTGCAATATTTATGGGCCAAACCTTAAATAAAATATATTTATCTTATTTAAATAGATATTAAAGATATATTTAAGATCTACAAAACTCTTTAAAACAATTTTGAAGATAAATATCTCAGCAAAATACCTAATTCTATTGACATCAATTCTATGATGAGAAATATGGAAGGTTGATTGGTTGTCTTGACAAATTTTACATTAATTTAATGTCACCGCACTAAACTAATTATAGAATTCCTCTCATACTGAGGGCCCTCACTGATACAATGAACATATTAAAACTTGCTTTCAATCTGGAAATTGATATTGAGAAGATTGTTCACTCTTGAAAACTGTGTCGATAATTGTATAACAATAAAATGAAACCTTGTGTGCTATCACTCTATTAAACTGATGATAAATTGAGGGAAAGTGACTTTATATCAGAATATATTTATCTTAATAATTAATGTAATATAAAACATAATTTATAAATTGGTAATATAAAATGATTCTACCCAGGTGTTTTCTCTATGGTGCAATGGGATCTGTAGCACATTTGGAGCGCTGGGACATAGGTTCAATCTCTGGCCTGGCACAGTGGATTAAGGTTCCAGCATTGCCCTAGCTGGGGCTTAGGTCACAACTACGGCTTGACTTTGATCTCTGGCCTGGGAACTCCATATGCCATGGGGCAGATGAAAATGAAAAAAATCACATGACAAAATAAAATTAAAATAAAATAAAATAAAATAATACTTTCAAAAGAATTCTAAGGCAGTGCTTCATAATACTGATTAAATTTCAGGTTTGGAAAGTTTTATTCTAATGGGAAATAGTTAATTTGAGCAAGAGATTTTTGTTAAGGTAAAAAAGGAAAATAAGACGTAAAGTTGAAGGAAGTGATAAAAATCCAGAAAAAAGAAAGAATAATCCAAAAAAGATAAAAAGGAGAAATAAATTGCTTTGATGTTTATAATTTTAAATTCAGATTTAAGACTATAAGAGAGAAATATTTACCTATAAGGAGGAAAAAAGAGGAGATGGAGGTAGATTTTATGGAAGAAAAAGTACTGATTCTTTTTGGCTAATTTAAACTCAAAATACTAGCAGGATTCGATGAGAAGACTAACAAACATACTTAGAATATTTATCTGATCATAAATAATTATATTATTCTCATATCATGAAATTAATCCTTTATTAGAAAGAATAAGAACAATAAGAATATCTAGAAACTAAATCATAGCTATCTCCAACTGCTCAATTTTCTTTCAAAATGTAATTATTTACTCACCAGGACTTCTGAAAATATCATACGTTCAGCAATGAAAATGATCACTGTGAAATCAAAGTTATATTTGTCTTTAAACTTACATTCTATGTTTACTGATAACTTTCAAAAACACTTAGTTGAAGCTGCTTTATGGATGGTATTCTGTGCAGAATATATAAAAGATAAGATGTCACTATCCAAGCTGTGATTTAAACAAGCAGCATCTTGGAATTCCCATTATGGTTCAGTGGGTTAAGGACACAATGTTGTCTCTGTGAGGATGCATATTTGATCCCTGGCCTTGCTCAAGTGGGTTAAGGACCCATCACTGGCACAAGCTGTGGTTTAGGTCACAGATGTGGCTTTTATTTGCTGTTTCCATGGCTGTTGCCTCAGCTACAATTCAGCCCTTGGCCCAAGCACTTCCAAATGCTGTAGAAAAAAAAAAAAATCCACATTACCTCCCTAAACTTTAACTTCTTTGGGTTAAAATAGAAATTTTAATATCCACCTAATTTTTTTTTTTGCAGATGAGATGATATGACACATTTTCAGCACCTAGCACAGTGTCTAACAAAGACTGAGAGCTCCACAATAAACTTCCTTTCCCTGGGCTTTTTATACCTACAGTAGCTCATACTTTTCACCTCAAATCCAGCCTCACTCAAGAAATTAACACTTACAGATTCTCCCCTCTCCCACACATCTCACAATTCTGCATTTATCTTCACACCTACAGTTAATAATGAAAGCAAAACCATACAGTACCCTTCTGGTGGCAAAATATACATTACCAATTAAGCAGAACTCCAAGGTTCATGTAGTCTGAACACATGGGTGTAAATCTGCACTATAATATTTATGGCCATGTGATCTTAAGTAGAATGGAATAACATATATAGCACAACAGTTTTACTGAGTTCTGTTAGCTCACTTACAAAAGGGGCTTGATAGTATTTTTCTTTTTAAAAATAAGAT
This sequence comes from Catagonus wagneri, assembly GCA_004024745.2. NCBI lineage: Eukaryota > Metazoa > Chordata > Mammalia > Artiodactyla > Tayassuidae > Catagonus > Catagonus wagneri. The sequence continues at coordinate 4,193,370 of PVHT021183585.1, forward strand.
AACATCAATTAATGAAAGAGAAGCATTTGCCAGAGTGCCTAGTGTTATTTACAGATGCAATAAATATTTTTTGCAAATAAAGCAAGAGAAGATGTAGTCGTAAAATCACATTTCACAGCTATAAAGACCCAACTAAAGTGTTTTGGATTGAGGATGACAGCCATGAAATACTTCAAATGTTGTGTTTACATACCTAGCCATGAATTTCTGTAACCTATAGCAGGAAATTTCTATAACTTTGTTTCAAACTCTGAAAGTTTTTTTTTTAATTTTATGTTTTGTACATATATTTTTTGCCAAGAAAGTCTTATGTGCAATTAACTTATAGAAATGAGCCTCAAATTCATCATGTCAGATGTTTGCAAATACCTCTCAGTCTTGTTAAGGGACAATTAAGTTGACAAATCTACAGTTATGGTGTCTGTCACCAGAAAAACTGAAGCTTACTGCAAGACGTCTTGTCAGATACAATTCATACTAATTGTGCCATTAATACTGCTGTTGTTTGATTTATTATGATCATACATATAAATGTAGCCCAGCCAAACTGGTGAGGGGAGTTCTTCCAGTTTTATTGAGATGTTACTGTCATACTGTACTGTGTAATTTACTGATATACAGCATAATGATTCAATTCATGTACATCATGGAATAATTATCACAATAAATTTAGTGAATATCCATCTCATATAAAATAAAAAGAAAAAAATATTTTCCTTAGAAATTACTCTCAACAACTTCATATATAACATACAGCAGTGTTAATTATATTAATCACATTGTACATTACATTCTTAATCCTTAATTATCTTATAGTTGAAAATTTGTCCCTTTTGACCACATTTAACACCATACAAAGGTATTACATGATTATCGAATATATTTCCCCCTGCTGTATATTTCATCCCCATGACTCATTTATTTTGCAAATGAAAGTTTGTACCTCTTCCCTTTCACCTATTTCACTCATCTGCCATCATCCCTCCCCTCCAATAACCACGTTTGCTCTCTGTATTTTTGATTCTGTTTATATTGTGCTGTTGGTTCCTTTGTTTTGTTTTTGTTGTTGTGGTTTTGTAGATTCCACATATAAGTAAAATGGTGCACTATTTGTCTCTGTCTGACTTATTTCACTTAGCACGATATCATCTATGTCCAGCCATGCTGTCACAGAAAGCAAGATTTAATTCTTTTTTATGACAATAATATGCCACATTTTGTTTTCTTTGGAAAAATGGAACAATATTCAGAAGTGAAATTGCTGAATCATATGGTAGTCCTGAGTTTATGTTTGTAATATAGTGTGAGAAAATAGCCTAGTTTGATTATTTTGCGTGCAGTTGTCCAGTTATCCCAAAACCGTCTCTTAAAGAGACTGTATTTTCCCCCTTGTATGTGCTTGCCTCCTTTGTCATAGCTGAATTGAACATACAGGTATAGGTTAATTTTTGCACTCTCTTTCTGTCCCATTGATCTATGTGTCATCAAAGAAATATTGATGACTGTAGCTTTGTAGTATAGTTTGAAATCAAAGAGTGTAGTTATGTCCAGCTTTGTTCTTTCTCGAGATTACTTTGACTTTTGGGATCTTTTGTATTTCCGGATAAATTTTAGAATTATTTGTTTAACCTCTTAAAAAATGACATTGATATCTTGAAAGGGATTGAATTGAATCTTTAGTTTTCCTTGGTTAGTATGGTTATCGTAAAAATATTAATTCTTTTGGTCCATGAACTTGGTACATCTATCCATTTGTTTGTGTCCTTTTCAATTTCTTCATCAGTGTCTATAAAATTCTCATAGTACAGGTTTTAAACATACTTAGTTAAATCTAGTCCCAAGTATTTCATTATTTTTAAGAGGTAACATTAAATGAGATTGTTTCCTTGATTAATATTTCTATTGTTCATTATTAGTGTATAAAAAAGGAACAGATTTCTGTAACTTATTCTTATATTCTGCAAATATACTAAATTCTAAATTTATTTAGTTCTCATTGTTTTTAGTGGTATCTTTAGGATTCTCTGCATGTAGCATCATATCATCCACAAAGAGTGACAATTATACTTCCTTTCCAATTTGAATTCCTTTTACTTCCTTTTCTTGTCTGATTGCCATGGTGGGACTTATAATACTACATTGAAAAGAAATTATGAGGATGAGAATCTTAGTCTCATTCCTTATCTAAGAGGAAGTGCTTTCAGCTTTTCACTGTTGCGTAGGTATTGGTTATAAATTTGTCATATATGGTCTTTATTATGTTGACTTATGCATACACTTTATTAAGAACTTATTCATAAATGGATGTTTAATTTTGTCAAAAGTTTTTTTCTGTATCAAAATTACATATATACATATTTTTAAACTTTTTAGTGTGGTATAAAATTGTGTTTGATTTGTGGATATTGAACAATCCTTGCATCCCGGGGATAAATCACACTAGATCATGGTGTATGATATTTTAGAGGAAATGTATCATTGAATTTGGCTTGCTAATATTTTGTTGAGAATTATTTGCCTGTAATTTTCTTTTTTGTGATATCTGGTTTTATTATCAAAATGATTCTAATCATGTAGAATGTGTTTGGAAGTGTTTCTTCTTCTTCAGTTTTTTGGAATAGTTTGAGAAGGATAGATATAAACACTTTTCTAAATGTTTGGTAGAATTCTACTGTAAAACTATCTGGTCCTGGACTTTTGCTTGTCGGTAGGTTTTTCTTTATGAGTCTATTTTATTCTAGGGAATCAATCTCTTCATATTTTCTGTTTCTTCCTGATTCAATCTTGGAATATTTGTACATATCTAGGAACTTGTCATTTCTTTTAGGTTGTTCATTTTATCAGTGTATTATTTTTCAAAGTAGTCTGTTATGATTCTTTGTATCTCAGTTGTGTTTGTTCTAACTTCTTTTAATTTCTGATTTTATTTATTTGGTCCCTCTCTCTTTTATGTTAGATGAGTCTGGTTAAAGGCTTATCAATTTTGTTTTTCTTTTGAAAGAACCAGCAATTAGTGTTATTAATTTTTCTCTAATTTGTTTTAGTCTCTTTCTGCTCTGATTTTTGTACTTATTTTCTTCTACTAACTTTGGGATGTGTTTGCCCTTCTTCTTCTAGTTCTATTCATTTTAAGGTTAGGTTGTTTACTTGAGATTTTTCTTATTTCCTGATGTAGGCTCTATTGCTATAATCTCCCCTCTCTCCAAAGTAAGGCACACTCCATCTTCAAAATTTGCTTAAGAGCTCTTTATGTAACAATACTATCTGGTTCTTGGTCTTCTAATTCTAACCTCAAAATTCTCCTGTGCCAGATTTCTATTTGTTGAATTTACTGATAACTTTTGCCATCTATTCAAACATTACCGGTCTTGTTGCAGTCTATATTTTGAAAAAGCCACTTTGCTTTATCTATCTGCTAAGCTGGTAAGTTTCTGAAAGGTAATTCCATCTACCCAGAGATGAAATTATTATTATTAAGGAAGCTTATTAGAAGCACCAGATTGTTACAGTAGGAAGGGAGGAGGACCAGGAGACCAGACAACAAGCAGATCATTCAAAAGTCTATGAAGAGAGCACTTTAAGCCCTTAATTTATGTTTTTGGAGTATACACAGGTGACTCTCTTTCCTTCATTTTTTGGAGGTAATGCTTGTGTCAAAGGTAGCAGTTATATGGTGTGGGGGGGTGGTGGAAAGTATTGAGTCCTGAAACAGAAAACCTGAAATTAAGTAAAAGTCTCTCTACTCAACTGTGAAACTCCAAGCACTCATTGCTGAGCTCCAGAATATCCATTTCTGGGCTGTTAATCCACATCTAAAGGGACAAGATTATATTTTATGAAACAATTGAACATTCCAGAGAAAAAGTATAAATATTCTCTAGAGAAAATCTAATGGCAGAACTTTCATCCCAAATCAGGTCACCAGTAGCAAGTCCTGTCCATGACGAGGGATTTTTACTACCTCAGTTTTTAATATAGGTGAACAAAGTCTTCCAGATTCATAAGAGAAGCTTCTAACACATGATATAGAAGCCAATGCAAATACAAATAAAAAAATGAAAGGTTTAGGGATATAGAGAGAAATGTATCTGACCAACAGAGTTGTCAGAAAGAGAAAACAAAATTTTGTGGTGAGGAGGAAATTACTTTTTAAATATTTCTTTTTTAAAATAAAAGTATGTAAGTCTTGAGAGGATAGGGTTGGTGGTGGTACACAATTCTTGTTTTGTTAACTTTTAGAACATTAAAGATAGAATAACATTTAAAGTTAACCAGAGAGAAAACCAAAAGAGTGCGAAAATTCAAGAATCTAAAAGGCATTGAGTTTGTAATAGCAACACCAGAAAGCAGAAGAAAAGACGGGGTAAATGGCTCCAAAATTTCAAGATTAAAATAGCTTGCAAACTAGAATTCTAATCCAATAATACAGTATTCCAGCATGAGGGTAGCACAGATACATTTTAGAAATGCAAAACTTGAAAAATAAATGCAGTCCTCATTACCCCTTTCTCAGAAAGCTATTTGACTAGGTATTTCAAAAATATTAAGTAAATAAATGAAAAGCAAAATCAGGTACCTAGGAAAGAAGATATTCAATAAGTGAAAGAGTCAAATGAAATTCCAAGGATGACAGCTGTGCAGAATACTTAGAGAGCAGTCTTGAGAGAGTTCCAGAATGACAGGAAATCCTAGAAAAGAAAGAAAAGGGAACTAATAGATTATTTGACCAGTTTGATCTTGTGGAACATTATGATGCCCAAATATTTTGCAGAACTTATAAACTGTGAGACTGAGAAGCCAAAGATTATAAGAAGAGTAAGTAAGATTCTTAAAGGAGTCTTAACCCCAGGAAAACAGAAAATTTATACAAAAAAGAGAATGTACTCATATAATGCCACTTAGAACAGCAGTTAGCAATATTTTAAAAGTCAGAAAAATCAAAACACTGAATATTCATTTATTCAAATTTACAAAATAGCTCTTAATAGCCTGAGTGTAGTGGTCATTGGAAAATGCTGATATATCTAAAATGCTGAATCAAGAGATAGTAAATGTTAAGATTAATTAGAAACACAGTGGAAATACCAGGAAAAACACTCTGGATGCAGTTAAAGGACTGCTCTGGGTAAGCATGACAGAGTGCTGGCCAAATAACATTGTTATTATTCTATTAACATTAGTCTCTCTACTATGTGTGTGTGTGTGTTTCTGTGTGTGCGTGGTTATTAGGTTAAAATAATATTTCCTGTTAACAACATCAAAATACTGACCAATTATTTGAAATTCTGTTTATAAGTTTGTTAATAACAAAAACAGATTGTAATCCCAGCTCACTAAAATGTCATATTCAGTCTCCTCTTCCTTCATATTTTTAAGACACAGATGAGATAGGAGAAAGAGATTCAGTGATAATAGCCCTGGAAATTAAGTGTCCATAATTCATGAACCTTTGCAATGAATTTCCACTAATTTAACTATGAGAGGAGCCAAAATTTCAAACTTTTAACAAACCATAGAAACACAGAAAGGAAATAATTTAACAGGTAGATTCATGTTCAAGAGTAACCCCAAAATTTGAGTCAGTGTCTATGAGGCTGAGCCATGCTTTTCTCTGTACATTTCAGTATTTCTTTCTCTGCCTGATAAATACCCAGCATTATATACCAGGATAAAATGTCAAAGGCAAGTAGACACAGGAAGAATACTAGCAAGGGTACATACACCTTAAGAATTATTGTAGATTATGCTTTTTAACACATGCCTTAAGGCAAAAGTAAAGCTCTGAACGGTCCCACAGAACTTAGAAGTACATTTAACTTCTCATAGAAAAAAAAAAAATGACAGTGAATTTTCTACCTCAATCTGCCATAAGCACAGAAGAATTTTCACTAGCATGTGGCATATATTCCCTTGTACCTCAGCTCAATATCTGAAAGGAAAATAACTGTAGGTAAAACATGGATTGTTGGGAAGGAGAGGGAGATAAATAAAAGTAACAATAGTGGCACAAATGCAGACTATTTAGTTTTGCTAAGAGCACCGATGAGAATCAGCAACAATGACAAACACATAGGAGCCTGAACATACAAAATGTTTCAGTTGTATATAAAGTGGACCAGCCCTAAAATGCACAGAAATGAATTCCTGGGTAAAAGATAACTACACTCGAAATTTACTGTATTATGTTTGTGCTCTCATTTACTCACCTTTAAAATCTTTTTTTGGGATACCTACCCTGTGCTAGTCATGGTTCTTAGACATGGGAATGTAGTAGTGACCAAAACAGATAAACATGCATGAGGTCATGGAAAATACCCCTAAGTAGGAGTTCCCGTTGTGGCACAGCAGAAATGAATATGACCAGGAACCATGAGGTTGATGGTTCCATCCCTGGTCTCGCTCAGTGGGTTAAGGATCTGGCATTGCTGTGAGCTGTGGTGTAGGTTCCAGATGTGTCTCGGATCCAGTGTTGCTGTGGCTGTGGCATAGGCCGGCAGCTACAGCTCCAATTCAACCCCTAGCCTGGGAATCTCTATATGCTGCAGGTGCAGTCCTAAAAAGCAAAAAGAAAAGAAAATACCCCCAAGTAGATGGACAATAACCAAGATTTGTAAGAAAAATACAGTCATCTCTCGATATCCATAGGGGTTGGTTCCAGCCACCACCCTCAGCCCTGTGGACACAAAACTCCACAGATGCTCAAGTCCCTTACATAAAATGGGGTAGTATTCACATTCAGACTTCACCCATCCTCCCATATACCTTAAATCACCTCTAGATTACTTATACCACAAAAACAATGTAATTGTCAAATAGCTGCCAGTGAACTGAAAATTCAAGTTTTCCTTTTGGGGAATTTTCTGAAATTTTTTTCAAATACTTGCAATTTGTGGTTGGTTGAATCTGGGAATGGGTGGTGGGTACAGATGTTATCCATCTGAAGGTTAGCATGTTTTCAGTATATACAATGGTGATAAATGATGGTGAGATCATAGAAAGAGTGTCAAAGAGGGATGGTTTGGAAATTTTAAATTAGATATCCACAGAGTTCCCATGTGGCACAGGGGGTTAAGGATCCAGCATTGTCACCACAGAGGCTTGAGTCAGTGCTGTGGCATGGGTTCAACCCCTGCTCCAGAAACTTCCATGTGCCACAGGCATGGCCTAAATAGATACATAAATAAGGTGTCCACAAAATACTTCACAGGGTGACTTTTAAGTGAATACCTATCGTGCAGGTGTTTTAGGGTCAAACTTTCCAGTAGAAAAACGTTAAGTGCAAAGTGTCATCAAAGGAAGTGTGGCCTGGCCTGTTTGAGACCTAGTGAAGAGGGAGAGTATCAGAGATCTGTCTGGGGAGAAATCACCCAGAGCCTGTGAGACGTGGTTAAGCCTTTATTTTCAGTGTCCTGAGGATGTTTGCGGAAGCTTGAGTTCAGACTAATATTTTAATAGAATTATGCTACCATCCGTGTAGACCAAGACTTCACCAAGGTAACAAAGGAAGCAAGGGCCCCAGTTTTGATACTGTTGTAACATTCCAGATGGTAGTACCTTGAGCCAAAGCCATGACAGTGGAGTGGTAAATACGGTCGATATTTCTGGTTATATTTTGAAGACTTAGCTGAAAAATTGTTTGTTGATGGATTGAATGCAAGGGAATGGAAAAGATAAAGTGTGTGGTTTGAGCACTTGAAGGAATGGAATTGTCATTAGTAGAGATGTACATGAGATTGACAGGAGCTGGTTTGGAGGAGCTTCAGCTTTACACACTTTAAGTTCAAGGTGCCTAATAGATAGAGACTGGAGTGGCAATGTCATGTCCATAAGCAACTAAATATAGAAATCTGGAGTTCAGGGAAGGGGCCTAGTGCTGCATGAAGTAAATGAACATACTGGAATATATGAGTTCAGTGAAACAAGATAAAAAATTTGTATAGGAGTTCCCGTCATGGCTCAGTGGTTAATGAATCCCGCTAGGAACCATGAGGTTGCGGGTTCGATTCCTGGCCTTGCTCAGTGGGTTAAGGATCCGGCGTTGCCGTGAGCTG